>CM032229.1:108640000-109240000 GCA_019009955.1 Riptortus pedestris | reverse complement strand
CAGAGAAACCCCATCAAGGGAAGTTTCTGAAATTACTTCAGAAAATGGAGGATCCGGAACGTAATGGGACTGTTGACTCGAGAATTGCTCCTGAGCAAAGTTCTTCTAGGTGGGAAGTTAGCCTCGATGTTGGTCATATCAGGCCTGAATAAATTAGATTAAAAAACTTTAATCAAATCTAAATGGTATGGGACAGATTAAGGAGAGTGGGACAAATGGAATATGGGTAGCGAATACCGTAGTTTTTATGGATTAAGACTTAAACACACAATTCTTTTTAATTATTATTTGATTCTGAAGTGTGAATTTTGCGTATTTTTAGCCATTGACGAAAATACGGGTAATATAGCTTTTTGGTATTCTGAAAGGTATTGTTTTTTAATTCCGATTTTTGATTCCATACACATATAAGTAATATATTAACGCACAATGTATGCTATTATGGGTAATCGGGACTGGTTAACTACATATTACGGTTCTTTTATTCCCACGCTAGAATTAAGGATTTTAGTTACTTCTTCACTTAATAAATTCCTAAATAACCATGCAGGATCTTAAGTACACTGGAAGATATTGTTGACTTCTTTGTTTTGAGTTTAATTAATAAGTTGTTCTTTTATGATCTTATATAAAGGAAACATTACCATTGTTACTATTATGTTTTATTCAATATCTGTATAAAGCAATAACATTACACATTTTTATTATATTCTTATTTCAAATTTTTATAAAGAAGAATGTTTTATTATATGCTGTATCATCCGTCATTCCTGCTAACGGTATAAAACAACTTTGTAATTTGTTATATATTCTTAAAATAATGTTATACAATTCGTTGGGAAAAAATACTTTTTAAACAAAAAAAAATCCCATGTGGGAAACAATTCCCCAACTGTAGCCTTACAATGTGTATATATCACGACTAACTAAAGCAGCTCACTTCGCGAAATTCTCAAGCAGTATTTATAGATATTTTTTTTTATTTTAAATACATGAAAACGTTTAATTACACTTAGATTTATCTCGAATAGGTACGAAGAAATTAAAAAAAAAAAATTATTTTCGCCTCCTAAACGCTTCCCTTAGTGGCTTAATGGGGAGGGACACAACTAGATGGTAAGACAGTCGCAAATATATAATAGCAATATTCTAAGAAATTCCGTTTTTGAGTTATGCGAGACATTTGCACACGGGCGAACGTATAGACATCACGCCGAAACTATGCAAAATAAATAATAAAATGTAAGTAAAAAAAAATATCGTCGTTGAAATCTAAAAACCGAAAATTTTCCCTACTACATACATTTTTACTTCGTACAACTGAAAGTAAAAACGTAAAACCATTAAAGAACATAATTTCGCACTATTTTTATAGAAAAGTAAAGACCATTTTATGAAATACTTCTGGACCTCTGATAAGATAAAGTTTTTGTCCTCCCATCTTCCCCCTCACCTCCCAATCAAGCGCTTTGCGTGTTAACGCAAAGTGATCTACAAGTTTTAAAGTCAATGATGCAATAACATGATATTTTATACAAAAATAATCCCATTAACGGAGTCAAACGCAACTTGTGTATCAATCTGGTAGCGTGTATTAATTGGAAAATGTGGTGTTTTCTTAAGGAACGAAAGTGTTACGCTAGTTCTTACGTTACTACCAATGGTAATAGCTTATTCCTGGATGGGAAAATCACTAAGACTATAAATAGTTAAATCTTCCTTTGCGCTGCTTAATAAAATAGGCTATTACATTATTTAAAAGTGAAAGTCTTTTGAACTTCATATATTAAAGAATAATACATCTGACTTTGAAGTTGTAATGCGTTAAAATTAGCCCTCTGCGTAAAATCGTGTTAAGAGTACAAGGACTCTAGAATACAATAGATTGAGAGGCTACTATTTGACAATGCGTTATTATAGAATATTATAGTTGGATCGTCTATTTTTTTTTAAAAATAACTTATTGATCTTAGCAAGTTTTATTTTTGTAATAAAGTGCATCTGCAAATAACACTAACGTTTCATGAGCAGAACAAGATGTTGGCATATCTATGAAATGTTTTTTTCTCGCTGAATATTAACTCTAGATAACTTTAAAAAAAATAGTAAAAATATACCTAGCTCAAATATAGTTAACATTTTCCCATAATCCAGCCTCGGACTGTTTTTCAAAGAGAAACTGTTTCTAGACATTTTCAATGTTTTCCGCAGTGGGTTAAAGAGTTGTGGTGTCGGTGAAGAATCGGTTGTAGTCGGGTCAGGTAGAATAGCCCAGCTCTTCGCTGACCAGTTAGTTCTCTAGTTCCGATAATCCGTTTAGGATCTATCCTCTCCGCCCAGTTCTTTTTCCCTTCGGCTACAGTCCCACTTTTATTTTTCTTTCTCTCCCCACCTCACCATCTCACTGGGCGAGGACACAGTCAAGAGCTTGATTAAAGAAGTATAAAAGCCCGTCACGCAGGGGCTTCGTCAACTAAGCAGATTTCCCACGTGAAGTTTTACAATAGATAAATCTACATACTGGTAGAATATTCCACCGTGAATATTAAGTCAATAAAAAATCTCGACGGGAAGCGCCTGAATTGTAAACAGGTCTGCCAACCTCACAATGGAAAGAAAACCATTACTTAAATATCTCAAAATATAACATATTAATTTTATTGAAAAATATATACTATTTCTAGTAATGTAATTTATAATGAATCACAATAATTTTTATCTCACTCAATCAAATTTTAGTAGTACAAGTATTTAAAAGGGGGGGGGGTTACCAGAACATATTTTCATGTATGTCGTATAATTAAGGTCTTTTCAAAACAATATTTGGTATTTAAGCTTCAAATAACGTGTTTTATTATTTAGCAGTGTTGTTTATGTGACATAAAGTAGAAATGGGGGTTTGCTGAACTAAAAAATGCAAATATCCTCGGTTAATGTTGAAGATAGAGAATAAATGCATATAGTATGTTTAATGTGCAATAAGATTGGTTTATATACAATTTTTTGGTCCGGCGTAAACCAACGGAAATATTTCGGATTTTCAAAACTCTTCTCGCCTTAACTCCCGTTTCCCTGGTCCGATTTGAGCCACTGACGAATTTGATCTTTCTTTTAACATAAACCGACTATATAACGAGTTTGGTAACGATCAAACAATAATTGCGGATGCTAGAGCGGTAACAGACAAATATATACAATTTTGAACTGACCTCATTTTTGACATCTTCTAAGTAGGATCGATGGACATTTGCAGAAAAATTTCGAAAATCGCGTCATTAGTACGACCTCAATAGCAGATTTCCCCTAAAGGAAATCTGCTAAAACCAATAGTGAAAATTCGAACACAGGGAATAATGCTAATTGTCTAAGAAGGGCATAATATGTTTCGAATGGAAGGACTCGCTAAAAATTCACTGATTCTGCAAAATAGCTAAAATGCCAGCTTTTAACATCATTCTGTTACATGGTAGTTCCTATTCCGTTCCTGGTTATGCAATGATTTGAGGTTTCCTCCCTTCCCTCATCTGCAGAAAAACGACTATATATATATATATTTAGATGGGTTTAGAGGGGAGGATTTTCGAAAATTCGAAATATCTTCGTTACTATACGTCGGATCGAAAAATATTACAGAATTAATCTTATTGCAAATTAAATTTACTATAAATATTGTTCTATACATTTATTCTCTATCTTGAATATTACTTACTACTACAGCTGTTATTAGGCAAATTTCTCTATTGTAAATCTTCACGTGGGAAATCTGCTTAGTTTACGCAGTCCCTGCGTGACGGACTTTTTCGTTTCACATAGAAGTGAAACGTTTTTGTAAACGCAGGAGAGTGAAAGTGCCCAGTTAAATGTGGCTCGGGGAGTGGCTCAGTCATATATTAAAGTTGATCTGGTAATATGTTACATTCTACGGAACCTACTATGTAGTATTATGAATATAAAGTTTTTATTCTAGGCAAACAAAAAAGTATTTTTATTAAAGGCCATTGGGTACATGAATTAAGTAATGTGCTTGAGACCGCTTTTGGTGGAAAGAAACTTGAATAATTTCATTGTTTAAATTTTGAATATTATCCATAGTTATGATTTAAAGAGAAATTAGATTGGCTTGCGTTTTGAACAATGAAGAGGGGATGATTAGGAATTCATTTTAATTTATTCTATTAGACTTTTAAAAAATCGATAACTTCGTAATGGTAAAAGTCTGCAGTTGGCAAGACCTTTAAACACGGAGACGAGAAATATAAAAATATAGTGCATAGTGAAGCCTTGCATAACAAGGACTTTCATTATTCAGTTAATAAAGATTTTCCGAGCAAAGCCACCTGAGGTGCCCACTTAAGCTTGTAATATAATAAAAAAACGAAATATAATTAATATTTAAGTGTTTGTGTCTAAAATAAAGTTTTATTATTTTATAAGAAGGAAATTTTCCAAAGTTACCTGAATATATGTATAATTATACACACGTACTCAAGCAATTCAATATTGACTTAATGTGTTCTAAAAAAGTACCATAAATTATCGTATATCATATAATAATTGAAGATTTACTTTAAGAAATCAGTATTTTTACAAAATACTTACACCACTAACTTTGCCAAACGATATCAATATAATGTGATACTGATTATATTTTACTTGATATGTGATATATTTTTTTTTGAGGCCCACATTAGATTTTAGCTTTTATTTAGAATGTTTTTGTACTAATGTTTTTAAAAAACATGGTTTTTTACAATTAAGTGTTAGCTATAGGAACTTATTAACAAGCAAAACATCTATAATTTAGATTATGACACGTAGTTAATACTCTGCTATTTGCCTATGTAAACCAAAGGTTGTGTGTTGAATAAACTGGAGCGAGCTATGAACAAACAGCGAGACTGGAGGCTAATGGAGTAATTCTGTTTGAAGTTTTCCCCCAGTCGATCTGTAATTACAACACGGCTCTGTACATCTAGCAGCAAGAGCTTTGCTTGATACCCTGTAACCCTGGCTAATGCCGGCTGGCCGTGCTATGCTTTCTACCTACAATTTACAGCTGTAACTATGTTTTACTAATGTTTTCTCCTCTTTATCAAAACATTAGTCTCAATTTTTCTCCATGAGCCATCCACTTGTTATATTTATATTCGAACTGATATACCGTATGAAGTGTGTATTATGAAGGTATAATTCTTATGCCCTTAATCATATTTACCTATGGGCAGGATATTTTTTTTCATTATTGAGTATTTATTATTTTGGGACTATTCTAAGTATGTAATCCAACCTTACAATTTTTAATTTATTGCCAATTATGTACACCCTGTAAAATTAATAGCCTGTATAAAGGGGGTAAAAATCCATGGGATTAATAAAATTGCTAATAAATGATTACAGAATTAATAGAAAAGAAGAAAGTAAAAAAAAAAAAAAAAAATTAGAACAGTAAAATTTGAACAATGAGATAGAAATTTTAATTTTTAAAATTCATTGCCTTAGAAACAGTTCCTCAAGGATACAGTTCTTAATAGTTCAATTTAATCATTCTATAATAATCAATCTGGTGTCAACCCTTATTAATTTAAATATGGTAATGTTATTAGCAGTATAATCTCTAAATATATCCAAAACGTCTGAAAATGAATTGAAGCAAAAAAATGAAGTTTAAAATCATTTACTCCTTCAATTATAGTAAATGATTTTTATTTTTATTGCAGAATGAAATTTATTTATTTATTTATTATATAGTACATAGGCACCGAACTCGGGAGAGTTATTTGTGCCTAGGTGGTCGATATTCTATTTTCATTTTCCTTCTTTTTGTTCAATAGTCCCTTTCTTCAGATAAATCATCCACTTCTCAGCCCTCCGTCATCCTCGCTTGTGTTGGATCTCTCCTAGTTTTCTTTGTCCCAAATTCTGTGACAAATAACAAAAAACACAGCAGTATTTGGTTATAATCAATTTGATATATAAATACTTAACTCACTGCCTTGTGTGCCCATATGTTGAAGTCCTATATTATTATATTTCTTTATTTAAACCAGCAATTACTAAAAATTTTAAGAGTTTTTTTAAGAATGAAATTTAGAATGGGCTAAACCAATGTGGATCATTTTGCGTTGGTATATGTGTAATATACGAATGATATGTATAAAAGTGAAGACCCAAAATGCTACCTTTATAAAATCACAGAAATTTTATATTATCAATGACTTAGGTAGATGGAAGGTAAAATGCGGTATTATCCCTTTGACCCAAAATGTTACAGAGAAATGTATCAAGTTATTATTGTGAAAAATTATTGACAGAAAGTTCGAAACAACGGTACAAAATTCCCACATTTAGAATAATATTTGGGTGTCAGGATATGACACTCGTAATAAGAATTAAAATTTGAAATTAAATTGGACGCATAAAATTAAGTTCTATTCTAGCCTTTAGACAAGATCGTATATTCAGTTTTAATGAGTGCCGACAACAGTCATAGTGATCCTTCCACGTATTAACATTTTTTTTGGATAACAGAGCTCTTATTTGTGGTTGTAGTCAACATTTGGAAGAAATTATGGTATTTGGTAGAGTGCGGCTGTATGAGTGTAGATTTAGGAGGTGGAGTGGTCTATGTGACCGCGTGGTGAGTGACCCTGCTTTTCTACAGTCCTTCTAATTTAAAACTGATTAGTATTACAATGATGTTTTGAAATGCTAATCTCTGCTTATGTGCATTGTCTACCCGCCTCACTTTATTGTTCCACTTGTGCTCTCCTATGGATATTTTATATCACTTTACAAAGGTCCTTCCCAGTCGTCCTGAAAGGAAAAGCAAACTCATCATAAAATAAAGTTGTATTAATAAAACTTCCATTAGGTAAAGTTGGAGTAATATATATATACTGTAATGAAATGTGGACGATTCAAAGTCAAGTTACAAAATAAAAGCTTTATCACGACCTCTTAATTCCAATTTTGTTTAATTTGCTGTCTTTTACAAGGAGAACGTGTGTAAATTGTGGCTATTAGTTCCTAATGCCCAAACGAGAGTCGAACCATAACGGCTAACGTGAACATCTTGAATGAGTTCTCAATCATCCTTTTAGGCCCTTGAATGGCCCTAAGAAATAAAGAATAAAAAAAATAAAAAAGGCAATACCTGTAGGGATGGAGGCAGTAGAAGGCACCGCCTGGAGAAGGTATTCCCTACAGATAGTGGCTTTTATGGCCGAATACAAGATGAGCTTTCAATATTCATGCCTCTCTACTTCACCCATTGTTTTTGTCTACCCTCGCCCCACTTTTATCTTTTTCTAGTTTTTTTTTCTTTTTTGAAAACAGTCTTCTTTCCGAATTTTTTCTCTGTTTGTGCTTATGAAATTTTTTCATTTTGTAGAAATGGACATTGAAACTGCAATATTCAGGAACTTTAGGGTTCTCGTATTTGGTTGTTGCTTTTCTCGTTTCAGAATTAGGTTCACTGACTACTGATTGTATTATAATAATTTATTTTACCTTCGAACGTAATCTATGGATTAAGGAATCACGTTACTACAAGAGCAAACGTTTTTCTTTTTTGAACCTTTACTTTTTTTTTATTTCGTGATAATTTATTTTTTCCTAATAAGCCATACTTAGATATTTTTCCTTATCTTGTCTTTTAAGAGACAAAAGTATTTATATAGGAATTGTATCTAGTCATCCTAGCACATTGGTTTTTATTACCCCATATTTTATGTTGCTACTTCCTGTCACTAGTTAAAAAAAAAAAAACTCAACTTGTTTTGTATATCTTAGTGTCAGTTCGTATCAAATGGATTCAAAAGGTAGCCTTCTTTCATTTCTAACTGAAAAGAATGAAGTATTTATTTTTTCTGGTTTTTGCATTGCCAGAAACATAACGTAGACAGCAGCCTATGTAAATATTCTTGTAGATAATCTGGTGATTAGCATATATGAGAGGACAACGGTAAAAATATCTCAATATTCTATTTCCCACTCATGTTAAATAATGACATAATGAAATTTGTTCATCATGTTATTTAGAATAAGTTAACAAATGTAAATTTTTATCGTTTAACGCTGAATAACAAGATGAAGTCGCTGGAATAGCCATTATTTCTAAAATGGCCGTTGTTAGGAACCTATTAACATGAAATTTGCAGTTATGAGTGCTATACTATAATTAAAATTAATCAATCGTGATTCATAAATAATATAAATACGACCCATGATTATTTTGCATAGAGAGAGGGGATTCATTAAAAATTGAGTTTCATTTTAAATTGTTCTTCTTAGACTCTACTAAAGCCCAAAATCCCTTTTCTTAGAGATATATTTATTTTTTTGAAACATTAGCCGTAAAATATATAAATATATTTATTATATTATATATATGTCTTATATACGTCTTGTTAAAATACGTCAAACTTCTCTTTGGTAGGCTTTGAAGTCGAATTAACGTCATCAGTAAGGAAGTATATTGAAACTTAATTTAAATTGTATTGCTTTGTGTTGTTCACGTCTGAGTTGGAAGTAAGTATGTAGACATGAAGAGATGAAAGATTTCCTCATTACCTTTAGCTTAGTATTGAAAGTACTGGCAAGTCGTTATGAAAAGAGAAATGTTATTGGAGAAATATACGAGGTAAAATATACCTGTCGTTTGTACTCGGCAAAGCAATAACCGTTTCGAAATAAAGGAGCAATTTCTTCCTTCGGGGTAATATTTTCCAGGCTCTAAATCAAAACACATTGCTAGAGGACCAAAAAAAAAAGAGTCAATAAAGCATTTGACTACAAGGAACTATGTCATTTTTGTTGCTGGGATTCTTTGATATTTAGGAACTTTAATATAGACCACTTGTCTTTAGCTCATAAATTCTCTACCTATTGTAATAACCCAAATTAAGTGTTACTTTAATTTAAAATAATGTATATTAATGAATAACGCCAAAAACTGCCAGAATTTTCTAGGTCCTTCCAATGTGGCTGTAATATTTACAATATATTGGAGCTTAAAATTCCAAAAATCAAAGATAACTTTATAATTTGGTTGTTTTCCTTATGTTAAAGAGAATTTCTATTTAGTGTTTTTAGCATTCTGCTATGCCCACATTGGCACTGGTAGTATATGCATTCATTTAAAACTTTCGTATAAATTGACAATGATATTTAGCATTTATCGTAGTCATTTCTGTCTACTGGTTTCGGACTAGGGGGAGCATTGAGCATAAATAGAAGAGCTTCATATATATATATATATATATATATATATATATATATATATATGAGTGTGTGTGTACTGGATAGTCTCATTAAAATATAAGTTGCCAGTTGTTTGAATATCTGTATGACCGAAGTGCGAGAGCAGGTGTATCTTCTATATTTAATTTAATTGAAGTCCAAGGATGTCATGTGGCACCCACATCATTATTTTCCATTCGGTTACAATTACAGAAACGTTTTACGTGTTACACATTTTTTTCGAAAGCTCTTTTGATATTTTTTTAAATGCATGAGATAGACTATTTTCTGTAGAACTATGAAAACGGGAGAATTTATAATAGATTTAAAGAAATAAATGCATGGAGGGGACAGTGCCGATGTCGAATTAATGAGTAGAACCAATTTATATCTATTTATCAGCTACAACTGGTCTCCGGCATTTATCAAAAATAGTGCTTCTATTACTGGCTTTGTCTTTTAAAATAAATGTTTCCATTGGTGATTTTTTTTTCTTTTAAAATAATTGACAAGCCTCAGTAACCCTTCCATTTTTAGAGAGTTTCCATAAAAGAAAATCAGCTATTGAAGTTGTTCTCTTGAAGCGATTTAAAAAAAATAATCTCTTCAATCGTCTTTCGATCTAACCTGCATATGACAAAAAGTCCGTCTCTTAAGATCTGCATTAATTAAGCTGATTTCTTCGTTTGGAAATTTACTTGAACGAAGGACAGATAGCCAGAACCCATTTTGGTGGGTCGCAAGAACAGCTTGCCTTAGAATATTAAAATTTCATATTTTTAAATCTTGTACCGTGTAGCTGTGCACCTCACCTCTTTGGTCACAATCGGCTAAGGCCGATGGGAGGCTTGGAGAACAGGCGAACATAAAACATTTTAAATTTCACTGTACGTTTTTGAGATACAATAACCGCGTATCATTCATGTTTATCATGTAAAGATCTATAAATATAGTTTCTTGGCAATTTTCAATCTTATGCTTTGGAATATGGATCACTTTCAAATGAGATAATTTTAAATGAAATTCAACATAAGATTTTATGTATTTAATTTATTAAGGAGGAATTCATATGGTGCCTACATCAGATTTTTACAATATTATGTTTTAAAATCTTACTTTATATAAATATTTATTTATATAAAGTGGCGAATTCGATTCCCGCCCTGGCAAAGGAATTTATTTGGTGACGGAATTCATTATATATAATCCTTAGTCCTGCCCTGGCTAGAAAAAGCGGGGTAACCTGTAGATAACCCGTCCCAATTAGCCTTAGTTGCAAAAGTGGACGCTAATACATATATGAAAAAAATTATTAATTTAAGGTTATATTTCTTCTTGTAAAGGTATTAATAATCTATCGTCAGTTTGATTCTCAAGTGGGCAATATGAATTTATTTATTCATTAAATAAAATCCTTAGTCCCAACCTGTCTAGAAAAGAGAGGTAACGTGTTGATAACCCGTCCCAATTAACCTTAGTAGCAAAAAGTGGGCGTTAATAAATAACATAATTATTATTGTATTAGGTATAGAATGTCAGCTCGTTAGTATTACATTGATAATAATGATTTAGGAATTAGTGAAGCACTGTAGCGGTAAGGTATATCGAATTAACCTTGCTCCATTAGACGGCCTTGTGGGGCAACTATTGCAGGTGTTTAGCGGTCTGCTTTCCAGCACACACCTGCCAAGTATACTCTTCATACCACAGATCAACGATTGGACAAATAAAGGGGTTGGCTAAACCATATTAAGCTCAGCTAACGTTTTTTAGAAACGTTGTTTGTCTACAAAACATTTCATTTATTTTTAAAAAAAAAAAGATAATTAAATAAAATAAATACATTGCTTAAAAACATCTTTTGTTTAAAACATTGTGGAAAACGAATTCGGCTGCCAGAGAACGTTTTTGCAATTAATTTAGCTTAGATTGTTCTTCTTTCTTTCATTGAATCGTGAAGCTCTTCTTTTTCACTTTGGTAAATGTGTTGCAGACTTTTCATGCAACATAAAAAAAATAAAAAAATAAAAAAAAAACACTGAAGAATGGACTTATTCCTTTTCTTCTTTCAACCATTGGAAATTAAATATCATCATTATATTATGAAATAGAACATTAAATGTGTATGTTTCATAAAGCAATAATCTAATTACAGACCCAAAAAAAATCCTCTTCGGTGATAAACTTTTAAAAATCTAGTGAATTTTGGTGTTTATAAAGTTTAATTACTGAAACGATTGCTCAATTAATCTTGTCAGATGATATTTCTGTTAACAGAATAGGTTTGCCTACTCCAGAACGCAAGAAAGATTAATTTGATTAATTTTGAATATACAATTGCGAGAATAAAATGATATTAATTATGTAACAGATATGGGACAGTTGATAAAAGATATTTATAATTAAAAATATGATTTTCATTTTGTTATCATTTTATATTAGGTTTCAAAAATTTAAAACAAAATCATTGCTAATTTAAAATAAATATAACATCATTATAATGACTTCTTTACGTATAAATTAGAAATTATTTGAACAATTATTGTATATCCCGTTTAATAAACACACAATGGTATAACAGCATCCAAGAAATAGTTTGAGTGGAAAATGAAATCTTTAATTTTGTTAAAATTTCCATTCTGTATATATATATATATATATATATATATATATTTCAGGATATTTGAAGAGAAATATATATCTATGTGAATGTGAGTGTGGCTTACTTTATAAATCTCAGGACCTTCAGATTCAGGACTTCGATTCTCACTTAGGCAATAGGAATTTATTTTGTTAAATATCATTTTATTATTTATTTTAAACTGAATAAAATCGTTAGAGCCATCCTTGGTAGAAAATATGGTAACCTGTAGTTAACCTTTCCCAATTAGCCAAAGTAGCATAAAGTGGACGTTAATAAGTAACGTTTAACACAGCAGCAACATGCTTATAACTCGCGTCAAGCAACTTGCAATGCTCCTCAGTTCATTGTAAAAAACGCTAAAAACTTTATTCTGGGTCGCATAGTTACATATTGTAGCCAATTTCCGATGATTTTTAATGCAATACCAATTAAAAGGAGATGGCAAGAAACTTCTTGAAATTGAAGATAAGAATGAATGTTTTTTTAACAGACGATCCTTTCTACGATGATTACTCTTAGGAAAAACTCCTTCATATCCGAAATTCTTGAGATAACTCTGAAATGATGGCTCTTTGTTTTGAGGCCATTTAAAAGCACTGTGGTGCAAAAATCGAGATTCGCAAAGAGAAGAAAAGCAGGAGTTCCAGGATATCCTTTGTATCCCTCGGGCCCTGCTGATTAATCAAATCCAGGGAAAGCTCATCCATCTTGATAAGCACCCCAACTTCTACTCCATCCTTGTCCCTTCCTCCTCTTCTCTCTGTCTCCTAAGGTATTCCCATTTTTAGAAGAGCGGCTTCAATTATAATTATAATTCCAATTATAATCAGAGTCCTCGATGAATTTGTCCTTTAGAAGTGCAGTCAACAGAAAAGATCTTCTCAGAAGTTGCTTTCCTTTATCTAATTAATAAATGACAATCACTTTTGAAATTATTTTTATGTGATCTTGGTTTTCCCTGACTAGCGTCCTTTATTTTTATAAATGCAGCAGACATGAGCGTTATGACTGACAATATTAGTATTGAGTAAGAAATCATTGTTGAGGCTCTACAAAAACAGCAATTGGGCATTTGAATTGACATTTGCAGTGATAATGTTTACATTTCTCAATGTTGCTACCAGCACGCATGTGTATAGTTTGAACCATGTGAGATTCGCTTCTGATGACTGAATGGTTATTGTTTTGGTACTTATCGTTTATAGGGAGGCTACCCCCGAATTTATAAATCACAAAATAGTTAACGAGAGGCCACGCATTATTTATTCATATACTATTTACTGGTTGAAACCCGCTTATACGCTTATTTCTATTCTCTGTTCATTCTTAAGTAAGTTATCTTAGTCATTCTGTTTGTTTTTTTATCACAAAATGAGTGATCGTTTATTAATTTCGGATTTACCAGAACTGTAGAAGAAGCTGTTTATTTTCTTCAATTAAAACTGTGTCAGAATGGACATGAAACGCGGTTATATTTCACGGAAGAGAAACCATTTTGGCAGTGTAATATTAGGCAATGCCATAAAAAACTAGGGATACTTGGTTCGTTCGTAGCCGACTACCTTTTATTACCATAGTACGTATTATGTGTTGTTGGTGGAATGAATAAAACTCTTTAAAATGGTGTGAGAACAGTTCATGTGGCAGACGACGGCCGGGGACGCTTATGCAGCTACTGAGTGACATGGTGCAGTTTTCGGCTAACTCTAATTTCTAATTACATTTTATCATTCAAATAAATTATAGAAGAATTAATTAAAATAATAAAGTGATTATTTAAAATTCTGATTTAATAATCGTCTTTAAATAGATGGTCTCCCGATAACCGATAGGTACCTAATTTTTTCTATCTTCAGGTACTAAATGTATCAAGTAAATATTGTTACTTTTTTTATTGAAGGCATTTGTTATCGTGAAATTTAAATGTAGCTGTATCAGGATTGAATTCAAAGTAAAGGTCCTAATAAATTAATGCTGATTGTAGATTTAGGACATCAATTTAAACTGGATACTATTTTAGTTTCTGTGGCATGGCCCCAGGCAGTTCGCCTTCTGACCCACGCCTGCTTCTTTTGAGGGAAGGGAGGATTTTGGCGGGGAAAAACAACTGTACTTTTCATGGTCTGATTTGCACTTTCGAGCTAATAAATATCTTGTTTGTTTATGTCAAGGGAAGTATTGTAATGTTAAAAACATATTTGTGATTATGTAAAAACATAATCGTCCAACAACTAAAAGAGTGTCTGGAGTCTCTAAATTAATTTATAGCGCCGCTGGTAAATGCAAGCTGTAAATAATGTCCTTAGTTTTGGGGGCTAATGAGCTTAGCATGGTCAGTGGCTTTTCTAACCGCATACATGGCCGCTCCTACATGATTGCTATGCCTTGTTTCTAGGCTACATGCTCGTTTAAAACCCTTTTATGCCACCGACTGAAGAAGCACAAATTGGGTTTTCGCCTATCAATTGATAATCCCATCTCATTATTTCAAAACCGCTTTGTATGTTTCAGCACTCATTCGAATATACACTTATTGTCGAGTTCAAATGCGAATCTGTGTATGCATTAGAGAATATGCCAGCATCACATCATTTATCATTGACTTGTATGCTTCCGGTCTTTTTAATTACACAATCCCCAAGGGAAAGAGTTGGGAATAAATTTTGTGAATATCTATTTATATTATTCAGTATTAGTTTAGTAAAGCAATAGGTGCCTACTTATTTTTTTTAGGGAGTTCGTTTTCTAGTATACTTAGAAACGATTTTTAATTTGTATTGCCTTCTTCATTGGCATGTACAAAATAGTTTAAATAATAAGTACATTATATATATATATATATATATATATATTAATTTTCCTAAAATTATCAGAACAAAAAATTTTTGGCATTAATCGATTTTATAAATGTCCTAATTGGGATTCGCACAAAAGCCAATCCCTGCAATATACTATTTATTTTGAGTTCACCACCACATCAGGGTTAAGGTTTTGAACAATGAAGAAATATCAAGGACATGAAATATATGGAGGATTTATAGAAGTTTCAAGGAAGAAATTACTTTTATTTAATTTAAATAGCTCATGCCAATGCATTATAAAATAAAATTGATTTATTTTTACTAGGAAAGTTTATTATTGTCCAACTATGAATCATTTCTTATTAGTTCATATCCATTACCAATTAGTTATATAGAAAACATGGGAGTCAACCATCACCCCATTTATTATAAAATATGGTAGGAATAACTCATATCGAAGGAATCTGATAAGTATATTTATTTTGAAAGCCCCTCTTCTCAAGGCAGTGAAAATATGTAAGTCCTTTAACTACAACGCAATAGCTAAGTATTGCTGAGTATTGTATAATAACATGAGCGTTAATCATGGAAGATGTCACAGTTTTTCCTATGTTTACTAAGCTTAAAAATTATTTTTTAAGAGAAGCTGAATACCTAGTGGCTATTAATGATTATTAATGTTTACCTTCTTGTTTGGACGTACTGCAATCGAGAAAGAATTTCTGATTTCAACGGAATTATGCGTTTTAGCCCCGATGAACTCATTTTGAGTACTTTAAAGTGTGAGATAAACTGCATATAAGTTGTTCAACGACGTCATCAATTAAGATTTTACATTCTTTACTCGAAAATGTTTATTTACCTATACCATAACCGATATTTAACAGTTAAGTCAACACTAAAGTTCTAAGTCGTTAATGGCTGATATTGATCTCCGTTATTATAAGTCTGATCGGATATTTGAATATAACCAACATTTTTCGAATTAAATTTTCTATAAATGTCTTTTTTGTTTATCTTGACTGTCAAATAAGATATTTGCATTTTTTATATTTTTAGCCTTCTGTAAACACCTTCTTTTCTTTAACGCATCTGAGCCAATATAATCGTATAATGAAACATTTTATGAAGCGAGTTTTAATGAAGTGAAGTAAAAACTTTCTTTACCTTCATAAAAGTTCAAGGAAGTGACTATTTCAAACAATCTCATATATTATTTCATTGTATTGCCCATCGCAGGTTTAGCCTATAAAGTAATTCTGCCCGTTCAGGGGCTGCGTCGACGAAACGGATTACCCACGTGTGCTACGTATTTGCATTTATCTCAAAACAAAAAAGTTCCATGAGAAAATTAGGTCTTGTTTGGGCTTCAAATAAAGTGCTTCATAATATAACAGCTTATTGTTAATTGACATGAGTAGGAGTGGTGGTTTACTGAAGGCCGAAAACTAAGAAATGCAAATATCTTTGTTAATACTAAAGATAAAGTATAAATGTCGATAGCAATATTTATAGTACGTTTTATTCTCAAAAAAATCGTCTCTGTTTTCGATCTGACGTTTAATAACAGAATTTTTGAAATTCTTCCCCTCTAACAATCTCCCTCTCTATGGTTGGATTTTAGCCATTAACGAACTTGACTTTTAGTTTTGCATGATACGCTTGTATTTCGATTATATATTGCGCCGACAGACAATTATATATATATACATATATATATATATATATATATATATATATATATATACATATATATATATATATCCTAGCTCCCTCTCCTAGCTACGATCAATGGACATTTGAGGAAAGTTTTCCAAAATCGTGTCATGAGTACGAATGCAAGAGGATGCACCTAGCACCAGTAATTGAATTTGCAATATAAGGCAGTGCCTTGTATCTGAAGGCTAGGACAGACAATTACAGTAATGAAGAGAGGAGGTTACATAAGTACGTAAGTGTTGAGTATTATAGTTACATGGGAAACATGCTCCGTTCGTTCCCATGTCCTTGGCTAACCTCGTAGGGCCCCAGCTCTATACACACTCCACCACTTCTCAACATGCCATTCTTCATAGTTGCATTTATATATATATATATATATATATATATATATATATATATATTACTATTATTCTATACTTATTATTTCAGGAAAGGTTGGGTGTTTTTTCAACGAATGATATTCAAGTATTATTTCTCTGCAAGGCTTCTAGTCTGTCTTCCGTATTTCCCACTTTTGTTTTTATATCATCTATTCATAATATTAATATGAATGACTTCTATACAACACAACTTGTAACTAATACATACTTACATGGGTTCAAACTAAAAGACAGCCCATTATGTCCTTGTGACTTCAGTACCGAACTAACTTAACAACGTTAAATTCGATTGACTGATGAAAGGAAAATTTGAAAGAAGACAGTGACAAACAATCCAACTATGTATAAGAAAGCTTTGGTCTGTAGACGGAATTTTATTTTACAAATGCAATAAAGGTCTTCCAAAATTTGTTGAGAACGTTTATCAAACCATTGGTCACTGGAATACTTATTGTTGATTGTTAATGTTTTACGTATATATATATATATATATGTAAGATTTTCTCATTTAGATTTCCATGTTTATTAATTATTCTTTACTTTATTTATTTATTTTCTCTAGGCTTAATATACGCCATCTAATTATTAACATCCATTATTTTCTACTTTTCCTTTATTTTAATCTTTTTTTAATTTTGAAAAACTAAAAGCATGATTATTGTATAATACTACCTGAATTTAAAACAAATTCATAGGATGTAATAATATTGTACTGACCATGTAGTAAATAAATTCCCTCTCTTAAGGACTACTTCAGATAGGAGAAAAGGATGTATACATAACATTTTAAATTTTGCGCAGAATGAAAAATCTCTCCTTAAAAATATCTACTTCTAGGGAAACTAGGAGGTAGAGGAATGAAGTAATCTGGATGTACACAGTAGGCCTTTTTTCTTCTGCAATGCGTTTATTTTGACAGATTGCACTTTCAGTGCAACAGTTCCATCTTCAGTACTTTTTATGAAGAGCGTTAGAAAGAACTGGCTTGCACCACGGCTGCCGGCCGACTGAAGGAGTCATAATGGAGTAGTAGTCATACTAGCTGGAGTCAAGAAAACCAAGTTATAATCTTTTAACAACTCCTGGCACTTGACTTCTAATGTTGAGTGGTGAATATTCGTATTCGCTATTTCTCATTCACCACTCCTCACACTCCTACTACCTCATCCCTTAGAATGTTTTAACATCTAATATAATATAATTCCATTACATCCAAAAAGTTTCGGTTTCATAACTTATTTTAGTTTTTGAAAATAAGCTAAAATAACATTTCAATTCAGTTTTTAATTTTATGTTGTTCTACAATTGCAATTTTCTTTCTAAACTAATTTGGTGGTAAATTAAATTTTAAATGAAGAAAGCACCCTCCTAATTCAATTTTATGAAAAAGTATCTTTAATGAATTTAATTTCATGGTAAGTTAATACACTTGTGAGCTGTTAAATTATAAATTATCTAATTATTATGAAAACGAAAAGAGTGTCAATTACATGAAGTGATATTTATAAATTGCTATAAGTTAAAAAATATAAACTATATTACTTACAATCAGAATAATGCAATAGCTTTTTGTCTGTTGGATGTTGATGTGATTTCTTCCTTCCTTTATCTATATTCGATTTTATAATTTTTGGGGTGACCTTGGTTATTGACTAGGAATAAATGGATATGCATTGACTTGGATATCCAGGATATGTGAATGCTTGGCAATGTTGGTCTAAGAAAGGTTTCAGGTGCACAGCTGGTGGCCTTTCTTACCAGTCATAATGACTGGCTCAGCTGTAGTACTCCCAGAGAGGGATACCTGTGGTGAACATATGATTACTTTGTATACAACAATCACTGGCTACTGAATCTCCGTTTCCTTTCTTGTAGGGATCAGGGCCCTCCTTCAGTCTATTAAACATACTTCCATTGAACTTCAAAAATCTATATTAATTTTTTGAAGCCATTAACAGGTCTAACGAATAGAAAAATACATTCCCGTGCCATCTCTCTCTCTCTCTCTCTCTCTCTCTCTCTGTCTCTCTCTCTCTCTCTCTCTCTCTCTCTCTCTCTCTCTCTCTCTCTCTCTCTCTCTCTCACTCTCTCTCTCTCTCTCTCTCAAACATTAATTAATCAGAAATGTTAGTTCTACTTTAAATGTATTTAATACTTAATTTAATGTAAACTGAACTGAGAGCCTATATAAGCGGGAGGTTGGTTGGCAACATTGAGTGTAGGGAGATGGGACACTTCCTTTCTCTGCCTTCTCACTGCCAACCTTACATTACAGTGAGTTGTTTGAGCTATTAGCTTTTCCTGGTGATTAAGATTACTTTAGTAATCTGCGTGTATGCATACATTTCTTGAATTTTAATAATGGGAGGTTTTGAAGTGAGGGAACTTTATTTTAATGTAAAAGGAGGAATTATGCAAAAATAAATATTATGGCGGGAATACAGAAATAGGTTATAATAAGTCCTCCCGAAGAAGAGGGCTTTACCTGATAATAAGACACCGGAAACTTGCTTTGTCTTACGTCTCAGAGTAAGTTTTGAGGAAGCTGGATGTATTTCTAGTGAAACTATCGGCCATAAACTTGCAGACACTCGAAGACCTTAATGGTAATAATTACAAGGATCGTGGAAATATACGTATATATTCATGGGTGCTTACATATTTAAGTTTTGAACTATTATTTTACTTAATTAAAAAACCAAAAACAAAAAAAACTTTCAAACTGCTTTATCTAAATAGACAATCACTTTATATTTGATATTGGAATCTCCCTTTCCACCTGTATTCAAATAGTTTTGAATGACTGAGAAGTTAGCCGTCGATAATTACTTGGTAGTTGGTGATTGAAGCTTGGTTCAGAATGAGAGGAGCAAGACAAAGGATCGATGGAGTTGTTCTGAAACAGACTGTTAATAGTGTTCGGTCTTAGATTAATCACCCAAATGGAATGACAAGATTGAAACTCCGGGAGAGAGGCTGAGTCCTAGTGTCCCATTGTCAGGGGTCCGCGCCGCCGTAGCGTCTTTATTCCCAAACAGCTAGTCAATTTGTGATAGCACCTCCTATCTATCTCGGCCTTACCAACTCTCTCGGCCCCTTCTCAATTCAACCCCACTTTCCTCCTAACGCTTCGACATTTATATCTAATATCATATATTTCAAGAAAGACGCTGATTGTTAGGCAGTTTTTAGAAGATTTAAAAAATTAAGGGAAATCAGCTATTGAGGTCGTACTCATCACGCGATATTCAAAAAAATTCTTCAAATGTCCACCGATCCTACTCAGGAGATGACGAAAATGAGGTCTGTTCAAAATTATATACATTTGTCTGTTAATAACGCTCTAGCGGTCTCAAGTTTTTGTTTGATCGTTACCAAACTCGATATTTAATCGTTTTATGTAAAAAGAAAGATCAAGTTCGTTTATGGATAAAATCGGACAAGTGGGAGGGTGGGGGGGGTAGGAGGGAGGTTTCCCGAAAATTCGAAATATCTCCGTTACTGTACGTCGTATCGAAAAATTGTATAGAACAAATCTTATTGCAAATTAAATAAATATTGTTATATTTATTTATTCTCTATCATTAGCCGGGATATTTGCATTTTTCAGCTTTCAGCCTTTTGTCAACCCCCACTTCTACTCATGTCATATTGACAATAAGCTGTTATTTCATGAACCACATCATTACAAGATTAAATACCAAATATTGTTTTCATTGAACTTTTACTTTTTGAGATATATGCAAATATGTTCTGTGGACCCCCCCCCCCTCCTTCGTTCTTGGATTACTAAAATTTGAGTGAGTGAGATATAACTGATTATGATTCATTACAAATTACAGCTCTAGCTTTAGTAAATTGTTTTTAATAAAAATTAATATTTTATATTTAGATGTATTTCATTAATTGTTTGTCTTTCCAGTCTATCTATCTATTCAGCACTACGAGGTTGGCTGGCCTGTTCCTTTATAATTCAGCCGCTTTTTGTTGTAGATATTATTAACTTTTATTTTAAATTGACTGAAAGATTTCTCATTACCGTTTGTATTAGGTCACTTAACATTCACGGTGGTGTTACCATTATGTAGATTTATCTATTGTAAACCTTCGCGTGGGAAATCTGATTTGTTTACGAAGCCCCTGCATGACGGACTTTTTTTTCTTCAGTGCTGTGAATATTTTGTTTAACATCATTCCTAGTTGCTTGAGAAAAAGACCAAGCACTTGCTCATTAGAATCGTATAGGAAACAGTATAAAAAAAGTCGCATCGAATTGTTGATGAGTAATCTATTTACGTTCACTTAAACTATGGCTAATGAAGACAGGTTATATAAAGTTACCACGCTTTTCTAAAACTTTTTTTTTATGAGTGCCTCATAAATAAATTCCTATTAACCAAGGTGGGCATCGAAACCAAAACTCTTGTTTTAGCAAGTTCATTGAGACCAAGACCTCAATTTACTTCCTTGAGCACCCTAATATATTTAATATTTTCAAAGGAAATTATTATTAGGTTTTAATAACTATTAACATTAATTTCTAATTCTTCACTAGACAATGCTCTTTACAATAATATGTGTTGATGAAAAACCACAATTCCAATAAATATATTTACAGTACACTAGGTTACTGCAAGTGAAACTGAATGGGAAGTAGTAAGATTTTCTTACTTCGGAAGAAAAAAAAAATATATAACAGGTGAAAACTTTAAAGGGGGGAAAGCTGTAATGGTTGGGAAAACTTTCCATAGAAATATACGTAGAGAATTTCTAAAAACGTAATGACGTTTGCGATTGAAGTATAACGCTGTGTCCGAAAGGTAAACGGAAACGTTAAAAAATAGGAGCAAAGCCTTTTCCTAATCAAGTATTTTTCCCTACAAGGCTTCCCGCTTAGTAGGAAATGTGAGACTGATATATTTAAGAACTATAATATTAGCAGATATAAGAAATATTAATCAAATGATAATATTCCTTATTACTTATAATTTATACCTGAACTACACTAACTGGTAACACCAACTACACGTGGAACCAATAAGTATTTATTGGGCTTTAAATATATTTATTGTAGGTTATGGAGTGAGTGGGTTGTGCTTTACAATACAGAGTATGAGAATACAAATGCAAATATCTCGGTTAATATTCAAGATACAGAATAAATGTATAGAACAATATTTATAGTAAATTTAATTTGCAATAAGATTTATTCTATACAATTTTTCGATCCGACGCATAATAACGGAGATATTTTGAATTTTCAAAAATCCCCCCTCTAAACCCCCCCCCTCCCACTGGTCCGATTTCAGCCATTAACGAACTTGATCTTCCTTTTTACATAGAACGATTAAATTCCGAGTTTGGTAACGATCAAACAAAAATTGCGACGGCTAGAGCGTTAACAGACAAATATATATATATATATATATATATATATATATATATAATTTTGAACGGACCTCATTTTCGTCGTCTCCTGGGTAGGATCGATGGACATTTGAAGAAATTTTTCGAAACTCGCATCATGAGTACGACCTCAATAGCTGATTTCCCTTAAGGGAAATCTGCTAATAGAGAGAAGCCAGTAGACCTCCTCCCTTGTTTACAAATAAGCAAATCTAATAGTTAATTATATTAGAATCTACTGGTGTTAGTGTGGTTATGCCTGTAGTAGTCATTTTTTGTTGCTAATTTAACATGCTTGTCGTATCAGTCATTTGTGTAATGTCCTTGTATCCGGAAAACCACAACATTTCAAAAATGCAAGTGTTTAGTGCGTGTATTAGTTCTAGTATTTTTGTAATTAATGGGAGCTTGGAGTAGATGTACCCATGTGACCCAGGAAAGTAATCAACTTAAGGAGTCTATGCATAAAATTACTTGATGTGATCGATTTTCTAATTTTGAAAGTGCTAGTATAATGGCCTGTAGTTCTGCATAATAAGTACGTGATACGTCGTAAGAGCCAAGTCGCCATAGTTGCTGAGCTCTACATAATAAATAAATAAATATTATTATTATTATTATTATTATTTATTAACGTCCACTTTTTGCAATTCTGGCTAATTGGGACGGGTTATCTACAGGTTACCACCCTTTTCTAGCCAGGGTGGGACTTTAGGATGTTATTTAATGAATTTCGTCACTAAATAATTTCCCCAGGCAAGAATCGAACTCTCCACTTTAGGTTTGCCATGTGAGATAAAGATTAACGCTTTAACTCGCATGGCAAACCTGAGCCCCAAAAAAAATCAACATAGTGATGCTGAAGCGTGGAGGTTAAATCTCTTGGGATTTATTGACATGCTTTTTTTCTGTTAGTTGGCAATTTAATTAAACCCGTTACCATTATTCTCAGTTATATTTGCTTTTATGAGAAATTATTTAATTCAAACAATGAATTCATTTTCCAATAAAAATAACTGAAGGTTATTTTGGTGAAGATAAAGCATTAATTTTAATGAATGGATTATAAACAGCTGTTTGTTAGGTCAATTGTTCAAAAACAAAAGATGTGTTCAGTGTTGTGTTATAGAATGGAGCTATTAAAAAGAAAGTTTTTAAAGTGAACCCTTGTTTTTCGTTAAAATCTTATCATATTTGCCAAGTAATAAAATAAATAATAAATAAAATAAAAGTCCGGAATAATGCATCTAGCTCATGAAGCACGATAGACAAACAAAAAAAATGAGGGTCTACTTACATGGGTAATGGATAGTAAAACATTTTGACATATTTCATTTGCAGTATGAATCATTATTATTATTCAGTGTGAAGATATTATTGTTGTAGGGAGATGAGTGGCTGTGAGGAGACAGTTTCTCCTGTCAGTCAGCCGGCTTAATGAGCTGAAGGCAGGGCTGCTGTCATTCTGCTGAGCATGGGAAGCATTCATTCAATTCACACTGATTCAGCACATTCATTGTTTCACAACATGAAAAGCCGCTCTGTTTTTGCCCCGCTAACGTTCGAAATGCCCCTGTGAAAATTTGTAGAACAATAGGACTTTTAGTAAAAGTGAGTTCAAGATTACACGCAGTAAAAGAGTAATTGGTGGTTCTTTTTTTCTTATTAAGATCGTTATTCTAGCCTTTATTTCCTTCTTGAAGGTTAGAGGACTTGGTGGTTTGTTAGAATATATAAAACTACACCAGAAATTTAAAACTGAAAAATGTTTGTTCATTATGAGTTTATTAGAAAGTTATCACCTAAAAATTCTGAATTTAGTGTGCTAGTAATTGCAAATACTGGGATTTTAAGACAAGCCACTGTTTATATACATGCCCTCAATATTAAAATGCACAATTAAATTAATCCACTCCAGATTATACATTTGACTAACATTCCAACAATAGTAATTTTTATTGATAAACTGTAAATAAACAATCTCTTCCATGCTCCTGAATACTTATCTTTTTTCCTCCCAAATTATACAAGGGGTATCCTGCCGTGTGCTTAGATGTTTAAAAGCCTACTATAAAACTTTTATAGTGACATTGTATTCCCACATATAACGTACATTCAAAACTTTCTTAGGAATAGCCACTAAAGGACTAAAGGACTGGAACTAACCCACCGATAGAATTTCTGGACTGTACCTGCTTTGACTTGTTTACTATAGTTGTCCGAGGACTTCTTGTTAACGGTGAGGTTTTGTATATTTCATAAGGCTGAGCCATATATAGGAGTTATTGATTTCCCTAACTCCTTACCTCTAGGTATGAGGTATTCTTTTTGTATATTACAAACTAACTCCACTTTAATATTAGTGTCAACCAGTTTACATTGTTACTGTTTACCTTTCCTTCCAGTTTCAGTGCAAGAAAGCATTTTATTATACTTGCGTGGTTAATTCCGAATAAAATTTAACTTGAGGGCATTTTGTTAGCCCGTGTCAGCCAACTTTCTTTAACTTGGGCCCATAATGAACGAGATCTGTGTAGTCTTAGGTTCTGTACGTTACCTGGTGGAAGTAGACACCAGCCGTTATGAGGCTGCAAAGTGCTTGTTGATGCCACTTCTCCGCTGCAGTACGTGGCTTACTTCTGGAATTCTCTGCTTGACTCAAACTCTTCTTGTTTCCAGCAGAAGTTGTTTCACTCGAAGCTTGTTACTTTGGATAGCGAATTTCTTTAAGATTCCGGTGAGCCCTCATACTATTTTTCTATTTGATGAATCAGCTGACTAGCATCTCACAGCCAAGTACGAAGCTTGGCTCAAACCACTTAACATTATCCTCTTCCTCGACGCATATCAGTTATCTTCCAGCCACAACTAGTAAGCCGTCAAGAATTCTCTGAGTGAGAAACTGAGGTCATGCAACTAATAGAAGCTTGAGTCATTATTTTAAGCTCTTCCCCGTTCCTCTGTTTTATTGTTGAGCCTAGACGATCAAACAATTTGCATTCGCATTTACTGTTTTCAGTCCGATAAACAATAGAGTAGTAGTGCATTCGATTTTACTTGGTAATTTGTTACGAATTGTATTCTTTCTGCCATCAATTCATTTTATTTGTAGTTAGTTTCTTATGCTGCTTATATTGTTTAGTTTAATAAAGTGCAAACAATTGTTTTAAAGCTTGTCAATTTTTTTAACTTTTCTAAATATGTAATTACTTACAAAAATCTTTTAATGCTATAAAAGATGTATTTATTCTCAGGAGACAAAATACTCTCAGCTTATGTCCTCTAAATTATAACTCACTTCTGTCTAAAGAAATTTAACATTGTATTCAGATTATAATTTAATATGTTCTTGAATCCTTGGTGGTAATGATAATTGGTTTTTGTCCCTAAGGAACATACAGAAATTTCATTACTCTTTACTAGTAATATTATGTTTAAAAATGCCAACAAAAAATCTCAACGAATCTCATCTTTTTTATTTGCAGTATATACTATCAGAAACAAATGTAATAAGAGTCGCATGTTATGACGTTCAAAACAAGCACATTGTATACAGTAAATGCAATTGTTATATTTTCTCCTCAACAACTTTTCACTAAGGATAACATTGTATTTAGTTCTCCATCAGAAATTATCTAAATGAACTTGCTTGTTTGTATTGGCGTTATCATATATGATTTCGCTCGATTTATTGTTGAGCACCCTATATCTGCTGCGAAGCTAATTTATATATATTTGTGCGAGTTCGTGTGTATATACATACTCACTAATATTGATGTAACAATATAATTTAAATATGCTGATATATCACTGTTAAAGAAGCGTATCTTTGAGTGAAAAAAATACAGAGCTATTGATAATTATCTCGTTAATATATATATATATATATATATATATATATATATATAACGATGGAGAATATTTCATATTAACCCACAAAAATCCAATTTATCTCTTTTACCTTTTCCGTTTTTTAAAACAAAATTGCGACTAGACTTTTCTTTAGTTGCGTGTAATTTTATAATATTCAATTTATAGTTGTCGGAGTATTTCAATATTCCTTTAATCATTATTTAAGCCAGCTAAGAAATCCTATTAAGTTCTTATTATAGCGCCCTTTTGAAACAGTTACTCTGCGAAATATTTACAAAAAATTGGTTATTTCTATTTATGAAGAATTATTTCTTATATTTGATTCTATATATTTATTTATGAAAATTGTATATATTATTTTCACAAATACATTTATGTTTAGGATTACAACCAATATCAACGAAATATTTTTAAATGGCACTCTGGAAAGAGTTTTAATTTTTCTTCATGAGTGAGATAAGAGATTATCTGTGTTCCAAAAACCATGTTTCTTATTAGTGCATTATTTTTTGTATTGAACGTTTCTTGAAATGTTTCGATTCCAGCGAGTTGCACAAATTATGCAAGCCCCGCCCGCTCTGAGTTAGTTGAATTTGAGTAAAATGTGAGGTATTTCAGTTGGGTTTATATAGAGTTTTTGTGAGCGGTGAATTGGCACGTTGTGAGGTTAGAATTGCGGTTTTTTGAAACCACTTCCCTTCCCGTAACCTTCATCCTCTCATTGTGACATCTGCTTCCACCGCCCCTATCAGAAACCTTCCACTACTCTCCCCTGTCAGCTGTCAGTCCGCTAAACACATTATTATTTTTTTTGCTGTTTAGAATGAAATGTCAAGAGAATTAATAGTAAATTTGTTTTGGTAAACATTTATTTCCTTATATTTCATCTTTCGTATAATTCTAACATTAAGGCTTATTGTTGTTATTAGAAATGCATGTGCAAACATAGAATACTTATTTTTTAAATTTAATGAAATAACCTCCGCAACTACGGTGAATTTTACACCTCATCATGTCTTCGAGAAAGGGGGAAAGTAAAAAAAAAATGTATATATATATATATATATATATATATATATATATATATATATATATATATAGGCAAAGTAGTTTTTAGTTAGTATATATAGTTTATTTTGTTTTTTGGTAGTAATTCAATACAATACACTTATGAAACTATCGTAATGACATATAGTCAAGGCGACCATATAATTATAGAACCATAATATTGTGCTGTACTGGATCTTTTTGTTTTTGCAGTTGACCAGATTTGAAATAAACGTTGAAAAATGCTATATAGGCACAGATTTGTGAATCAAATCTCCTTCTATTCTAGTGTCGCTAAAGGCCTGTCGGGGACACTAAAAATGCTAAAGCCTTGGAAAACTATAAGCAGGATTTATTCCCTACGTATAGGCGTTGGTTTTATATAGAGTGGATAAACCACTTCAAAAAAAATCGACAGCCTTTAAAAAAACAAAACAAAAAACAGGTGTGGGCAAAATTAAAAGAAAATGTCTAATTATTTGAAAATAAGGTTCTGATTGATATTTGTAAACTGTCTAGCACGAAGAAGCGTTCAGGTATTTTGCAAATAGTGCTGCTACCTTCATCTAGCGGTATTTAAACTCCTATAATCTCTGTAAACCATAATGGGGCTCAGGTAAGCCATGTTAACTCACACACGCGTTAACCTTAATCTCACATGGTGAACCTAAAGTGGCGAGTTCGATTCCCGCTTGGGCGGAGCTAATTTTTTTAGTGACGGAATTCATTAAATAAAAGCCTTAGTCCTGGCTAGAAAAGGGTGGTAACCTGTAGATAACCCGTCCCTATTAGCCTTAGTTGCGAAAAGTGGACCTTAATAAATAATTTAATTTAATATTAACCACAAACAATGATAAAATCGACCATCACAGAACAGCTTTGATTATACTACTTTCGAATGAACCTTTTTACCGACTCTGGCTCATGCAATTTTCACAAACGAAAGTTTGCTTTGTTACAGTGAAAATTTCATGTGTTGTTTTTTTTTTTTTTAATAGACTTCTTACAACGGGACAAATAGAAAATAAAATGTCAGATAGGGATGTCTGTGAGGGATAAGAGCACGAAGGAGATCTAGTTAGTTTACAAAGCCCCTGTTTGACGGGCTTTGGTCACTTGTATCCTTCTCAGAGTGAGCCTGTCTTATTTTGCCAATTCTTTTTCAGTATTACAGGTTATTGACTCTAAATCGCGAATTGAACTGTTGAGATTTCAGGAATAAAACTTTTAAATGAGAAGAAAAGGGTTATATAAATTGATACTGTAAGAACTAATTATTTTAATTTGGTGGATTGGCACATTCGCAGTGTATATCTAAGCAAGGATCACACAAAAACTACCTGCATACATTTAGACTACATTATGGCATATAATTAATTATTAAGACTCCCTGCCGCTTTAAATAAAATGTTTCCGATTTCAGCTCCACTGGTCAAATAATTATATTGTAATTGCAAATTTTCACTTTGGGACAACCATGGGATTTAGGGAGCAGGCCTGAATGTATATGGTAAAGCTAAAGTTAGGCCCCCACGTGGACAATAAGTATTTATTTATCTATGAACACACAAAATAAAATTATTAGTATTAGAAAATGTAAACTTAGACTATTACCCATGTACGTCAAGTATTAGCATTTATCTCAAAACGTAAAAGTTCAATGAGAACAATATTTGCTATTTAGGTATTAGATAAAGTTCTTCATAATATAACAGCTTATTTTTAATATGGCATGAGTTGGGATTGGTGGGGTTCGGAACTGAAGGCCGAAAACTAAAATATGCCAATGGTCAAGTGAAAAAACGTACATAATAACATTTATGGAGCATTACATTAGCAATAACGTAGATATTAAAATTTTCAAAATTCCCTCTATAAACTCCCTTTTCGATTTCAGCCGTTAACGAACTTGACCAGAGTACGTTTGTATTTATTTCAAAAAGACCATCATATCGAAATTCATAAATAATTCTTTGTATATATTGTTTGAAATTTTACAACGATTACAATTTAAACCCCTTTTTAATTGTTTCGGTTACACTTTTCTCTCTCATTTTACCTTTACAATAGAGTGCTGACAACTGAAAAATGAGCTTTCTTTCATCTCTTATTACCATTGTTCTCAAATATGGAATATTTATTAAAGTTAGCCTTTAAAGGCCATTTCGTTTGAAAGAAGGCTTATCAGCTTGCAATGAAAAATTGTTATTTAAATAGAACAATTAGTTAAACAGGGTATAAATTAGGATACCGGAATCGCATTGTTCCTATTAGCTGTAAAAGTTTCATAAATGGTCAGGAAAAGTCAATTCAAAAATGGTAAGGAAAGACCTTATAAACCTTATTATTTCTTCAGGATAGCCATGTGATTTACGGGTTGGTCTTAATACAATTTGTAAACCCTGAGGTATAGGCTCGATGGTCGGTAGGAATTTATTAGGTGCTTATTAAATGAAATTATTATTCTCACCCAGGTTGTACAGTATGGTTATTTTATTGTATATTTTTAAATATTTAATCGTGATGTTTAATTGTAAAATTATTAAGATTAGAAAACAATGGAATACTTAATTAAAACACTTAGTTCCTTATGGACATAGCTCTTTGGAATTGGTAGTTTAACCTGTTGTTTAAAAGCAAGCAACCTCCTCCCCCAACCCCTTTATATACAGAGAGTTTTTCACTTTTGCTATACGGACTTATTTGCAATGCAGAACGAGGCGATCGATAGCCCGCATACATTAAGGTCCTACTTACGCCATGATCTCTTTGTAATCGGTCCTAACTTGGCCCTCCTAAACCGGTTTATGTCCCGTAAAAGAGCACTCATGTCCTAAATTTTATAGGAGTGCTTGCGATTACAGCTCTTCTCCAAGTGCTCTGTCCCATCACCTTGTTCATTACCTTGCCCTGTTTAAATAGCTACATCACTCAGCCGATATCATTCTCTCGCAGCCTATATTAGAACGCATGGCAACGGAAAAGTTATTTGTGCAACACACTAACCTAACAACAGTCGGCCGATTTAGCTGTGTAAATTTTTAGTGATAAAGTTTAACTGTCAGCGCATACATTTGAAACCGAGTATTCACCAATTTATCAAACTATAAGTAGATACAGCAATTAAACTTTATGGTTCGTTTCTCATACTGCCTTTCACAGGAAAGTGGACATTGAAGTACAAAAAATAAAGAGACATTCTAGAAAATGCTCCTCAGCCTTAGAACTCCAGGATAGAGCAGGGGTCTATCCATTCACTATACACTGGACCTGTGTACTTCTGTTGCCATTCGAACCAGGCAGTGGTCTTAGGATTACTACTAACCAACGTAGGATGTTAATGTTTGTAAACTGGAAAAACAAAGCGATCATTACTATCTACTGCAGCATGTGCAGTCATGACTCACTGTCTTAGCGTCGTATAGAGACTTTAATTGGCTTATAACACTCATTGGGGCACTGGTAGCCCAGATGAGCAATGCAGTTGTGTAAACATTATTAGTGAACCTTGAGATTCCTCAATTAACTCCGATTTTTTTTTCGTATAGGACCTATAAAGGTCCGTAGATAATGAGTTTTAAAACTTAGACAACTTTCTTAACTGGGCATTGATACCAAAATTGAGAGACCATCTCAATAACCAATAAATTAGGTAAACTAATGTCAAAGATACGGTATGAATATATATATATATATATATATATATATATATATATATATAAACAACCTATTTATTACATATACGTTGGAATATATTGAAATACAATACAGACTTCCTATTACTTATCATTGCGGAGTTAGGTTCTTAAGATTTCCGTGTATTGAACGTGACATACTTGTGTGTATTTTTAACAGTCGTCTTCCTGCATTTTGTTTCTTCAGAGCGTGTACCAAAAAATATAAAAAATAAATAAGTACTTATAAAATACATTTCTAGGTAAATAAATAGCAACTCTTTAAACCTGAGAATTTCTTTCCCATTTTGAATATATTTATATATATATCCCACACAAGAAGTGTTCTTTCTATGGCACAAGATTTCAACTCCTTGTAGGATAATTTATATTACTCGGCCCTGTCCCATCTTGGAAGCCTTCTTTCCTAAAGAAGTTTAGATACTCCGACACATGTTTAGTTCCAATTTCCCTTAAGGAAAATCTGCTATAGAGTTTGTACTCATGGCACCGTTTTCGAAAATTTTTATAAATGTCCATCAATTCTTCGAAGGAGATGGTAATATTGAGCTTTTTTCTATATTATACATATAGACATTTGTCTGATAACGTTCTTGCAGTGGCAAGTTTTCTTTGATCGTTAACGATTTCGATATTTAAAAGCTTCATGAAAAACTGAAGATCAAGTTTGTCAATGGCAGAAGTATGAGTGAATATTTAGAAAACTGTCAATGTTACTGCTCTTTTGGAAAACATAGTATCGTACAATTTTCTATTTTATTTATTTATTTTTTCTGTTATTCAATCATTCAAGAGAGTTTTTCCTAATTTTTGTTAGCCTTCTACTCATGTCATAGTCATAATTATGAATAACCGAAATCGGCCCAAGAAAAACCTCTCCTGTTTGGCTTAGAAAGAGAGTAAAAAACGTATGAAAAAATATGTTTTTGTGTGTGTGTTTGTGAGTGTGTGTGTTTGTGTGTCTGTGTGTTCTCTATTATGCAGTATAACCAAATTTATGATTTTTCTCTATTTTTCTCTTAAATGAATTATAATAAAGTTATTTGTATTTGGTTAATATTTGTTACAGTTGTTATAATTTTATTCAAACCAACTGTTTCACTAAACATTTTATATCCAGCTTGCATTTCAAGTTCTGTTTACTTTTATTTCTTATAAGTGAAGACCTAGAGCTATAGCATGGGAGGTGATATTATCTGAGTATCATTCTAGGACGTGAGAAATCTGCTTTGTTTCTGAAGTACATGCGTGAAGGACGTTTTTATTTCTCTTTATCATCAATTCTCCTCATTTTTTTTTATTCATTGTTGTTTACTTCTAATTTCCCACTGCCTGTCCCTGACGTCATCAAGTCTCCCACCACCTCAAGTAGAAGGTTATGGCGTATGATAGTAGGATTAGTTATTTTCGATGAATGGTATATGCATAAATAGTTTATTGGAGAACTGTGCAAACGGTGTGACAAGGAGTGGCAAACATCACGACAAGATTAGTAGACACGTACTAGGACGAAATGATTAATAGGCGACACACCTACACACATTCTTCTGTAAAATAGCGCACGCCAAACTGGCACATTAACAATAACACTCTGTTAGCAGATATTCCAGCTATTGTCGTTGTACTAATGATGGAATTTTCAACAATTTCTTCAAATATCTATCAACGGTACTATCTAGGAGATGACGGTGTGTGTGTGTGTGTGTGTGTGTGTGTGTGTGTGTGTTTGTGTCTGTTAACACTCTAGCGGTCTCAATTTTCGTCTGATCAATACCAAATTCGACATTAACTCACGTGTATAAATGAGATACTTGTTTTAGCAGGTTTCCCCTAAGGGAAATCAGCTATTGAGGACGTACTCATGACGCGATTTTCAAAATTTTATATTTTTGTCTGTTAACGCTCCAGTGGTCGTAATTTCTATTTAATCGTTACAAGACTTGATATTTAAACGTTTTATGCAAAAATAAAGATCTATGTAGTTCGTTGTAATGGATGAAATGGGACTGGGGATTTTGATAAATTGTAATAACTCCGTTATCTTATTGCAAATGTTCTATAAATGTTGTTATGTACTTTTTTTTCACTATTTTTAATATTAACCGAGATATTTGCATTTTTTAATTTTCGGCCATATCCCAACTCATATCATATTAACAATACGGTGTTACATTTTGAAGCACTTTTACATTTGAAGTTGACATACCAAATATCGTTTTCATTGAATTTTTACGTCTTGGATAAACGCAAATAGTTTCTCTTTTCCATGGTCTTTCTCCTTGGTGCAGGTGCTCGTGAAAAATACAAACAAAAAGAAGTTTCTTTAGTTTTCACTCCCTAAGAAAAATTTAATTATTTTTATGGATTGCGACAAATGAAATGAAATTAGACTGTCTTGAAGTAGCATTGGATTAACTGCTTTGAAACTATTATTAGCATACTTTACAAGATTATCTTTTTAGCATTATTTGTTTGGCGAGCAAAAGGGGAATACAAGTTGGGTAGTGTATAGGAACAGCTGGTAGACGACAGGGGGGGGGGTTGTTAGAGATGGCCCGAGGCCTGTTTTGCTAGGATGGGGTGGAATAGCACACTCAGGAGATTTGTCTGTATACGGCAGGGCCTTGCCTAAACAGAGGGGTGTCTCTGGGAGAGGGCAAACACCCCCACGCCTTCATCAGTTCCGGCTCCTCTTCAAATCCTCTACTCTCTTGGTCACAGAATCAAGCCTTCGGTCTCTCAAAGCATGTCTCTTTCAAATATTTGCTTTATGCCCATTGTCTTTCCTAATATTTAGCTTCAATACAGCTCAAAGGATCTATATCCTACTATGGTGAGTCTCACTCAACATGCATAGATCACATTTCCATCTTCGGCTACGTTCTTCGAAAAATAAAAATGACGCTCTCTCAACGTCATTTATATTGTTCTTAAGCACAAAAAAGGTTTAGTATGTTTCATCAGAATGTCTCTTTATTCTTCAACTCATGACTCCCAAACAAAAGCCTATCTTATGAATTTTACAGAACATATGTTTTACACCTAACCTATATCTTACCATTACAAAGAGATATAAATGTAACAATTATTATATTCTCCCCCTAACATATATATTTTATATTCCTCTGTACGGATCAAGAAAATATTCCTTCACTGCATTATTTTGAATTACTTATGTGATTAAATCTTGATGACAGGCTCAGGTAGTAAGACGACATGATTTATAATACTCCATTATTAAGAACATGATCCATGCTCCAATCGCCTCCTCTTCGGACGTGCTTGCAATGTTTTCTCAAAGTCTCTGGTGAAATAATACAACGAGCACTTCGTAGGAGGATCCAGAAGCGGTTGCAATTGGAGCCACGAAACATGTTAAGACCAGTAAAGTAATTAAAGAAAAAAGATGTTCTCTCAGTTAGAGAGGATTTTTCTCATAAATGTCTATTGACTTAGGCAATGAGAATATGAGTAAATAGTGGAGAGGTAAGAATTATAATGGAGCTGCAGCTAGAAGCTCCTACATTAACCAAGTTCTCAGCAGTTGTTGAATCGATTTAGGAATGAGGTTCCACCGCAATCATGATATAACCATTTTAAATATTTATTTATATTAGAGACAAATTGTTGTGAATCTGCTGGGGAACCAAATGCCGAAGCCTCTTCCCTTCCTAGGTCAATTGTAAGATTCATATGTTATTGTATAAGGAGCTAATATCACCATACACTTTGCAATGCGTCGGTGGCCTGAAGAAATGATAATTAATCTTCTATATTTAAATGTAATGTGTTTGCACTTTAATAGTTTGCGTTAATCCACTCAATACAGGAATGAATATTTTTTTTTTAAATTAGAGAAAAATGAATTCTTCAGTGATTTAATGCTACATTGTTAGACATAGGATATATAAAAAAAACATTCTGTTTTCTGCGGGTTGTAGAAGGAGAAAGAAAACGAATCGTGGGATATAGAGAATTAGTATTTTTGCCTTATGGAGAATAAAAAATGTGCCCATCATTTGTTATGAATGACTAACGATCAGTGTAATTTTACAATAGTGATTTTAAATATAAAAAAAATATAATATTGAAATAATTAAGTTTATTTCTTTTTTGTTTCAGGTGAGTTATCATTCTTTGGCATTTTGGTATGTACAATCTTTCAAAATAAAAAAAAATCGTTCTACATTTTATAACTTTAAGATTGAAGAAATGATAGATGTTGTTCTGGCACTGTTTTCACCTTTCACGTGACTTTTAAGTTGAATGCCATTTGAAGACATATTACATATGCAACATATTTGCAGGATCAGATCCTACAACTCCATATATTATATCTTTCCTTGAGCGATGGAACTATTCTTGGCATAGATTGTATTCTCTACATTATTGGGTTATATTTCTGTTAATTTTTATATTGAGGCTAGTCAGGATCAAAGTTCTGATGATGACAGCTTACTATTAAGTGTTAGTGAAGCTAATTTTATTCCCTTCAATTTTTATTTGGTATATTTTATATTTATCATCCTATAAAATACAGTTATTAAATCTAATTTCCTTTTAAAAAAATAAGGAAAGGTGTGCTAGAAGTGATTTTGTAAAACTTAATCATAAAAGAAAATAAATAAAAGAAAAACTACATGGTTTTCCTTTTATTTATTTTTATTGAAGAACAATATGAAATGAGGGAAATATAAATAAGAAACCTAAACGAGGTTTAAATCCTTATACAAAATTTTATTAAGGTATCAATGTTAATATTCAAAGTTCATATTTAATATGTAACAACAATACCAGAAATGTAGGAGGGGGATGTGAAGATATAAATATACAAAGTTATTTACTTTAATTTCTCAAGAGGTCTTATGATGTTTTGAAATTGATATAGCAATTTTAAATACAACCATATTCTTACAATTTAATTTAAAACTTCCCATTTACTTTAATAAATCCCTTATTTCAAACTGTCAGTTCCCAAGCAGGGTAATAACGAACATTCCTTAATTATTAGCCTTAACGGCTAGATTTAATAGTTTCATTAAATTACCATTGTAAACAGAACGCTCCTTGCTTTAACGTGACACGAATTACATACACCAGTGAACTGATTTCTTTGGATATTAATTGGATTTTGGTTAATTAGCCAGATTGATTTTATTTATGATTGAATATTTATGGTAATATCTATCAATAATATTATTAAGATAACTTATTCATTCTCATTCGTCTAATCATTGAAACATATCAGAATTTTTCTTCTAGTATTGAAATTTGCAATGCCATTTGGCGGAAATGTTGGTTTAGCAGATATTCCCTCAGGGGAAATCAGCTTCGGAGATGTTTGATAAATATCTTAGAATGCACATCTATCCGACTGTGCACATCTATACACCAATCCTCTTGTTGTCGAAATTTTTAATAGCATTCATAGACTAATAAACACGTTACTGGTTACCTGGTCATGTGGGCATAACTCTAAGGAATATAGTAGACAAAGCAGCGAAGCAATCAACTGAACTTAAACATATTGATTTTTTGGTTTTGGAGATACCTCACAAAGACGCTTTCTCTGAAATAATTTTTTATTTTATTTATTTATACAGGAGCACCCGCATCTTGGCGATTTGGTTCAAAGTTTCACAATGTAAAATGAAAACAAAATTATAGAAAAATAACAAAAACTGAAACAACAAATAAAAAATTAAATACAACAAATAACCATTAAATACTAGTAATAAAGACAATTAATAAACATAAGACATCAACAAACATAGATAAACATTAGATAAACAAACATAAATAAACATTAGACTAGTAATAAAGACAACAATTTAAAATTATTTTAATAAAAAAAATAATGTTATTCCTATATACTAGTACATTTATATATATATATATATATATATATATATATATATATATATATATATATATATATATATAATTTATTTTATTTATTTAGTTTCGTACCCTATAGCGATGGTGATTGGCATTATTAGGATGACATATTTACTCCTTCATGTGCTTACCTTTTTTGTACTTTTATATTATGGAAAATATTTCTTTAATATCTGATTCTTTCTCATATCCGTGCTTTGTCTAAAGATTATAATAAAAGTTAACCCTTTTAAATCTTTCCAGGTATGCTGTAGACCTTTTCTATTTTGTATTATATGTTTTTGTAAATGTTGATGTGTTTTAGATATGTTAGTATTTGTGAATACTCTGAAATAAGGAAACTCGGAATTAATGATTGGAATAATTTATGGTATAACTTAAAATGAATAGCTCCATTCAATCTCTGGATAACTCCATAATGCCGTAGACAAGAACTTGTCAATAGAAAATAGATTCACAAGTTTAATTAGAAAACGTTCTTTATATTATGAAAACAATGACCATAATGACCGTGTTTCATTTTTGTATTTATAATTGATTGTACGATATGGCAAGGCTATCATTTTATTAGTTCTGTAACTTATAAATGAAGTGAAGATAGTGTGATTTATAGGGGAGAGAGAGATATGGAGTGAGTGACAAATATCTGTAATTAGGCTAGTGCCTATTATAGAGGGGGTGATTTTGATGGGGCTGGACTGACAGTAGCGTATGGTAGTTATTAAGGTTTGCCTCGGATCAAGTACTGGGTTAATTTCCATTTGACCTCACACCTACGTCATTCATCTCTCATCTACTCCTCCTTTCCTTCCGCTCTCTACCTCCCACTATCTACACTTCAGAAATATATTAATTTTTACGGATTGAAAACATTTCAACGTTAAATATTTCCCACTTTGTAGGAAGACATTTTTACAAAAGCTCGTCAAGGGCAGGGCTGCTTAAACTAAAATAAAGTCCGTCACGCAGGGGATGCGTAAACTAAGCAGATTTCCCTCTCGAATTTTAATAATAGATAAACCTACATACAGCTAACACAACACCACCGTGAATATTAAGTGAATAAATACAAACTGTCTGAAATGTAAACAAACAGGTCAGCTATCGGCTCACCGGATAAAACCAAAAACTGAACCATATCAGAATATAACATATTAATTTTATTGAAAACTATATACTATAGTTAGTACTGTAATTTATATTAAAACATAATAATTTTTATCTAAATCAAATTTTAGAAGCCCAAGAATTTAAGACGGGGGGAGGGGTCACAAGAACATATTTGCATGTATCTCGTATAATAAAGGTCTCTGGAAAACCATGTTTGGTATTTAAGCTTCGAATAATGTATTTTATCTTATGACAGTGTATGATTTATATTTTATGAGCATATAAAATGCTCGACTAGGGTTCTCAATATAATTTATAATTCATCGAAATGTGCATTCCAAAGATGGATATATATTATATTAGGGGCGGACAATAGTAAATTTGCTGTTTTGCCTGTAGGATTGAGAGCAGGCAGCAAAATTAGTGGGTGTCAGTTACAGTGTAGCTATTATTGATTTATCTCCCCTTTATAGCACAAACATTATACATTATAGCATTACAGTATATCCCCTCGCCTCCCCCCCCCTCTACTACTCTCTCACACAATGACGTCAGTGAACAGCTTCCACAAGGAATAGTTATCAACAAGAGCTACACGGTAGAATCTTACAGAGGTGGAATCATTTACACATAGATTAGTATGAGACCCATAATTCATAAAACTTTGCACTCAATAACTCCATTTACAATTGACTTCATATTTTTAGCAAATTCCCCTTGAGGGAAATCAGCTGTTGTGGTCGTACTCATGGTGCGATTTTCGAAAAATTTCTTTAAATGTTCATCGATTCTACCCAGGAGATGACGAAAATGAGGTCCGATCAAAATTGTATATATATATATATTTGTCTGTTACCGCTCTAGCGGTCGCAATTTTTGTCTTATCGTTACCAAACTTGATATGTGATCGTTTTATACAAAAAGAAAGATCAAGTTCGTTAATGGCTGAAATCGGACCAGGGGGAGGGAGGGGCTATAGAGGTGGAGAATTTTGAAAATTCTTAATATCTCCTTTATTATGCGTCCGATCGAAAAATTGTATAGAACCAATCTTATTGAAAATGTAATGTTCTATAATTGTTGTTATGCACATTTTTTCATTATTAGCCGAGGTATGTGCATTTATTAGTTTTCCGCCTTTAGTAAACCCCCACTCCGACTTATGCCATATAAACAATAAGCAGTTATATTATGAAGCACATTATTTGAAGCCTAAATACCAAATATATTTCTCATTAAACATTTAATTTTTGAGATAAATGCAAATACGTGACGTACGTGGGAAATCTGCTTAGTTAATGCAGCCCCTGCGTGACGGACTTTTTTTAGGTGACTTCTATATTGAGGTCGTACTCATGACGCGATTTTCGAAAATTTTCATGAAATGTCTATCGATCCTACCCAGGAGATGATGAAAATGAGTCCTGTTCAAATTTATATATATATATATCTGTTAACGCTCTAGCGGTCGCAATGTTTGTTTGATCGTTACCAAACTCGATATTTAAAAGTTTTATGTTAAAAGACAGATCAAGTTCGTTAATGGCTGAAATCGGACTAGTGGGAGGGGGGGGATTTTCGAAAATTCGAAATATCTCCGTTAACATACGTCGGATCAAATTATTTTATAGAACCAATCATATTGAAAATTAAATGTACTATAAATATTCTTATATACATTTTTACTCTATCTTGAATATTAACCGAGATATTTGCATTTTTCAACTTTCAGCCTTCAGAAAACCCCCACTTCTACTCATGTTACTTAAACAATACTCTGTTAGGCAATAAACCACATTATTTGTAGCTTAAATACCATAAATAGTTTTCAAGAGACCTTTATTATACGATTTATAATGTTTATTATGCAAATATGTTCTCGTGAACCCCCCCCCCCCTCCCCTTTTTATGTTCTTGGACTACTAATATTTGCTTGATTGAGATAAAAATTATTCTGATCCATTATAAATTGCAGTACTAGATATATTAAATAGTTTTCAATAAAATTAATATGTTATATTCTGATATATTTTCGTAATTGTTTTTCTTTCCTGTGAGAAGATGGCACACCAGCTGGTTTCAGGTTTAAGTAACGTTTCAGGTGCCTCCCGTCTTGAGGTTTCTCATTATCGTTTCTATTTATTCACTTGTTGTGACGGTGCTATTGTGTTACCAATATGTAAATTTATCTATTGTTAAACATCACTAGGGAAATCTGCTTAGTTTACGCAGCCCCTGCTAGACGGACTTTTTTTAAATTTGCGGAACGGATTTAAAACTTATAATTTATTACCGACAAATTTATTCTTCATTGGCAATCCGGTATACGGTATGGAATGTAAATATAGTTTGACACTTTTTTTTTAGTAATGAAAAAGAATATTTTATTTTGAGTTACATGCCATATGTCGTTTAATGTTCTGTTCTGAAGCGGCATTGTCTGTCAAACGAAGGCAAATGGCGCGTTAATTGTGCTCTACAATTTTTATATCTAGCGGAAATAATGGTCCTATTTCCTCTTAACTAATAATGTATTCATGGAGAGTTCTATGGCTGTCCTAATCGTTTTCTCGTTAGCCTATTTTGTATTTTTCAAGGATATTGGAGGTTAGTTATTCCGGTCGCCTGCGCTTCCTCTCCAACGACGGAGGCTGAATCAACATCAGTCAGTCAAAAATATTTAGATGTCCATTTGACTTGCCTTTTGCACTTTTTTTTTTTTTATATCATGAAACACTTTATTTTGTATTTTTAACTTCACTGCACACATATAAAAAGTACGTCTGCGCAATCGAAGCTGATTTCCCACATGTTGGCATGACACACTACTGATCAAAATTCAGCAATTTTTTTTTCCGAATAAAACTCGGGTGAGTAGAAGTGGGGGTTTACTAAAGCTGGAAATAAGAAAATACGAATAACCTACTAAATATTTGAATGGAAAAAAAAATGCGTGGAATGATAATTGTAGAGAATCTATAGTTTAAAAAGATTGATCCTACAACATTATTCCATACAACTCATACTAACGGAAATATGAATTTACGAAACCCCCTCCCTAGCCCTATTTCTTGTCCGGTTTCAGCCGTTAACTAATATGACCGTTAGTTTTAAGTAAACCAGTTAATGTTATCGAGTATAGTTAATCAAATAAACATTTTCGAGTTAAGAGTTAAAAATCTTAAATGTTGACTACGCATTCGCAAGCACTTCAACAGTAAAATTTCGATGAAAAGAATATTTGGTATTTAAGCTTGGAATAAATTGTTTCATGATATTCCAGCTTATTTTTAATATATCGTGAATAAGATTAGGGGTTTACGAAATGCTGAAAACTAAGAAATGCAAATATCTCCATTAATAATCAAGACTGTCAAGAAATATACTTAACGACATTTATAAAACATTAAATGTTTATAATGATTAGTTCTATACAAGGTGTCTCGATCTATGTAAAAACTGACGGAAGAATTCATCATTGAGCTAAATTGAAGAATTTATTATTTTAGTAGCTCTTAGTATGGGACCGGATGCCCACTAACAATATCTTTTTCTGCTTTTCATATCAAAAAGTTGAAAATAAATAAAATATCACTTGATAAGTTCTTTTTTCTGTAATCGTTGAATAATGGTAACATTACTAAACTGAAATGAGTGAAGAAAGTGAAACATTTTGCAATAGAGTGAAGAAAGTGAATTGCCTTCTTAATTAGTAATAAGTATAAATTAAAAAATAATTTGAAGTTGGAAATTAAATGCTTTTAAATGTTTCTTAACATTGTAAGAATTTATTTTAACAAAATAAATTGAAATGTGAATGAATTATTGGTGGAAATAATCAATATATTTTAAAATTTAAATATAATAATAATTACCTTCCTTGTTTATAACCTGCACTTGTTTATAACTGCACTACTTCACAATCATCACTAGTTGTTTTGTAACTATGCTTATAACCTTTCACAACCATGCTTATAACCTACCAACAACATACCATAATCTTCACAACATCCTAATTTTGTTCATATTCTGGTTAGATCTGATCATGTATTACACGATTACAGAAAAAAAATTAATATTACACTCGTGACGAAAGTGTCGTCGCTTCGCTCGTGTGGGTAAACGTTTCACTCGAGTTGTAAAATGATCTAATTTCGTCACTTGTATAATAAATAACTATTATTTTACTTACCATCAAAAGTTAGAAGACGTTTTGCACAAACCTGAGAAGTAGTTATTCGTTTATGATTTTTATTCAAAATAATACCTATATTAAGTGGAAGAAAACAGTATTACTGTGTTTTCTTTAAGCCACTTTCCTTTTTGGCTAATGATTTATCATTATAAATTTATTTTATATTATAAACTTAACCAAAACTTAGGTGCCGTTTCTGGATTGTATCAAGTTCCATATATGTAGTTGGCATCATTACTTATATGTAGGTGGGGGCCTTAACTCAGAGGGTATCTACACATGTTGTTGCTGACTTTCGCATGATAATACATCTTTTGGTAACCCTTCTATTATGTTCTTTAGAGACACAAAGTGAATGTCTTAAAATTTCACTTACAATGATTTTGATACCATTCCCAGTACCGAAGAAAACTTCAGAATACTGAAGTAAACTCTTGTGTTTATTTTTTTCTTCCTCTGTGGTTATTTAACTTTATTCATTAATGATAAAATTAAAATGCATTTATTCATTTTAAATATTATCATTAGTTTGATAAATGGCTCTCGATTCGGCCGAACTTTTCCTTTCAGCGGCATTAATTAAGTATCTTTTCTCCATCCTGTCATTGTTTTAATGTAATTACTATCCAGCTTCCAGTTAGTTAGCATAATTTCTTAACATGGAATTCAATTATATATAATCAAACAATGGAAGCTGAGAAATAACCATTCATTGTGGAAAACTAATTAAATCAAGAGGATAGACAGATTTATTTGTAATTTAATCACAACCTGTTGAATTGCGATTTCAAGCGGCAATCAAATCATGAGAGCTCTTTCAGTTTGTGTGTGATCGTTATAGTTGTGCAAATAGAAAAAGTTATATTCAATTCAAGTATAAACATAAATTAATTTCCCTAGATATTAAATCGTATTTAATTGAATAACTAAAGACAATTCCAAAAAAAAAACAAACAAGACCTTCTTTTGAATTCAATATTTGAAGTTCTCATTTATCATTATTCTAGATTGGTGTCACGAATGAAACGAACTATTTGGTACTAAATAATACCGGACTAACCAAATCAAGTATCAATTCACAATTTTCACGTTAATTGCCTGAATTTGTTATTTTTAGCAGATTCCCCTTAAGGGAAATCAGCTATTGAGGTTGTACTCATGACGCGATTTTCGAAAAACTTCCCCAAATGTCCATCAATCCTGTGTAGTAGATGAAGAAAATGAGGTCCATTCAAAATTATATATATATATATATATATATATATATATATATATATGTATATATATTTGTGTGTGTGTGTGTGTGTGTGTGTGTGTGTGTGTGTGTGTGTGCGTGTGTACGTGTTACCGCTCTAGCACTCACAAATTTGATTTAATCGTTACTAAACTCGATATTTAATCTTTTTATGTAAACTGAAAGATGAAGTTCGTTAAAGCCTGAAACCCGACCCGTGGGAGGGAGGGGAGCGTTAGAGGGGATGAATTTGGAAAATTCTTAATATTTCCCTTATTGTTCGTGGGATCAAAAAATTATAAAAAAACAATCTTATTGCAAATTTTATGTACGTATTTTCACTGTCTTGATTATTAACCGAGAAATAGGCTTTTTATAGTTTTCGGCTTTCAATAACCCACCCCCTCCTACTCATATTTCGCTAACAATAAGCTGTTATCTTAGAAGCACATCAATTGATGATGATATCTTAGAAAAATATCACCGTAAAATATCAACATATTGAAAAAACGTACACAACAACATTTACAGAAAATTAGATTTGCAATAAGATTGGTTTTATACAATATTTCGATCCGACGCATAATAACGGAGAAATTAAGATTTTTCGAATTTCCCACTTCTAACCACCCCCTCCATCCCACTGGCCGGATTTCGGCCATTAACGAACTTGAACTTTAATTTTACATTAAACGTTTAAATATCGAGTTTGGTAACGGTTAAATACAAATTGCGACCGCTAGAGCGTTAACAGAAATATTTAAATACATATATTAAAAAGTTTTGAACGGACCTCATTTTCTTTATCCTGTGTTGGATTGATGGACATTTGAGGTTATTTTTTTTTTTTCAAAAATCGCTACACGAGTACGACCTCAATAGCTGATTTCCCCTAAGGGACGCCTAACTACCAACTGCTATGACGTGATAGGCCCAGGTCCTCTGAGGACTGTAGTGCATATGAAGTAAGTATAAATTGTGGAATAGGACTAGTGCATGAGAGAGAGAGGCGGTAGAATTAGGGATATCCTGGCCGGGAGGAAGCACGGTCCCTGATCACAGCCCCCACCTAGCTCCATTGTCTCTCGTCTACACACCTACTACACATCACTACGCAAGTATTTATACAATACAACTACAAACGATACATTCCATTGTAACAACTTATATATTAGTATATAATTCCCTTCTTTGACCAATATCCCACAATGTCCGCCATATAAGGAAATTTAACACAGCACATAACTTAAAATCCTCAAGTATATATACAAAGTGTTTCAGGGAGTTCTGACTAAAGGTCTACCTAACAAGAAAACAATCTCTTTTGTAGGTATGTCCGTTGGCTGTTCGTTTAAGAGATATAGGGGTCTAAAGATTTTCATTATTATGGATTATTTAAGTTACGTGTTCCAACTACTTTATTATTTATATTTACACTTGTTAATGTTTTTAAATTATTGACTAAAGCAATAAGGCTGACACATCTTTCTCCAGCAGCATTAATGTCAGTACGGTACTGGACGTATGTTATAGTTTAGCAAGTTTTAATTATCCTTCTTTGTAAACAAGTACAAATGCTGTAAGAAATGACTAGTTTTTTGAACTGATGAAGCTACCTGAAGAGGAATCTTGAATTAGTAAAATAATTATCACAGGTCGGACTCATGAAATTCATGAGTTCATTTAAGGTTCAGTGTAATATGTAGTTGGGGGAAATAGACAATATCTTTTTTTTTATTTGCCATTCTTTTTTGGTATTTGTTATTGTTACTTGTTGTTATCTCTTATCTATTTTTCTTTTGTTATTATTATTATTATTTATTAACGTCCACTTTTTGCAACTCAAGCTAATTGGGACGGGTTATCTACAGGTTACCACCCTTTTCTAGCCAGATATATTAATTACTTTTGTTAATTAAGTTTGTACAATTTTTGACTTTTGAAAGGGCAAATCACCTTTGATGTGATGTTCATAAATAAATAAATAAAATATTTTTTTCTTCTAAAAGTAACCATATGACAAGTTATTTATTTGAGTACATGTTCCATTGCCACATGGCATATTACATGTATGATTATGTTTAAAAACATTTTTACAATATATACCAATTTATAGGTTTTACATATAATCTAACCATATATCCAAATAATTAATAATGAAAAATAATAAAAATAAAGATAAAATGGAGCTCAGGTTAGCCATATGAGTTTAAGCGTTGCCTTTAATCTCACATAGTAAACCTAGAGTGGCGAGTTCGATTCCCGCCTGGGCAATTAGAATTTGGGGCTCAGGTTAGCCAAGTGAGTTTAATTGTTGACCTTTATCTCACATGGTAAACGTAGACTGGCGAGTTCGACTCCCGCCTGGACCAAGGAGTTTGGGGCTCAGGTTAGCCAAGTGAGTTTAATTGTTGACCTTTATCTCACATGGTAAACGTAGACTGGCGAGTTCGACTCCCGCCTGGACCAAGGAGTTTGGGGCTCAGGTTAGCCATGTGAGTTAAAGTATTGACCTTTATCTGACATGGTAAACCTAGAGTGGCGAGTTCGATTCCCGTCTGGGCAATAGGAATTTATTTAGTGACGGATTTCTTTAAATAAAATCCTTAGTCCCACCCTGGCGAGAAAAGGGTGGTAACCTGTAGATTACCCTTCCCAGTTAGCCTTAGTTGCAAAAAGTGGACGTTAATAAATAAATACAAATACAAATAAAATGAAATAATTAAAATGATAAAAAAATATTGAAATAAGTACAAATAAAATTAATAAATGTAAATGAAAAAAAATAAAAATTAATTAATGTTAAACTCAACCTATGTTACGGGTTTTCTCTTCTTTAATTTGGAAGTCTATATAAGGTAAATATATTGAATTATAATTCTCTTTCCTCACAATCAACTTTATATTCTAATGTATTTTTGCAACATCCATATCTGTACTAAGACAATATCTTATAGGTCTATTTCAGCCAATGGTGATGAAGTAGCCATCTTAAGTCAGTAATGACACCAAAATACGGCATTGATGAGGCAAGCCGACCACTTAGCTTCCCACCAAACACATGGTCCTTAATGGTTATTTGTCTTTTAATTCTTGGTCGAATATTATCTAACACTGCCATCAACACTTGATGACTATAATCAAGTAATGGGGTCAAAATAATTCAAAGAATAATATGTCTTTCAGTTATTTGAAATAGAGTTAAACTTTGATACTTTTTAATCGCTTGTTTGATGGAAGTTACTTGTAGCAATTTAGCAAACTCATCACTTTTAAAAACACATCGACAGTGGATAAATCTTCATTAATCTCAATTTTATAATGACAATGATTAAAAATTGCTACACGTTATTCTGTAAAAGACATCATCTTTTTTTCAAGGAACATTCAAAATCATACTTGAATATTTGCAATATATAATACTTTTCCGTTTATTCGATTTTGTCCTTGGCTAGCACTTGGGCGAAAGCTCTCGTGTAGCACAGTGTAGCACAGCTAAGTTGTTTTGACACAAACTCTTTTGACAGACGTCTTTAGACAAACGTCATTTGAACAAGTATCTTCATACTTTAATTATGGTTCATTTGGATTGAAATTGATTTTTATAACTATTGTTACAATTAATTCGTCGAATGGTTGTTTCCTCTTACAGGGTCGGGAACGAAATAAGCTATAATGTGTTATCATCTTACTTTCAGATTAATCAGAGTTTGGGACCATGACTAGACTCTCCTATATTCGAATTAGCGTTATAAATAAGGCCCAATGTATTTTCAATTAAAAGTTTCTTTACTTTCATTAATTTGCTTATAATAAACACCTTAGGAAGATTTTCTGCTTGTTAGGTGGGATTAAAGGATTCGTGGGTTTAATTCCCTTACAAATGCATTTAAATAAAATCTGTTGGCGAATGTATGGATGGGCAGAGTTTGGGGCCATATGGGTTTCGGAAACGATGCATTCAGCTGAAGGTGCTTAGGAGCTTTAGAGAGCAGAAGTTTCTTACTCCTCTATTCAAGTAGATGCTCAAATTGCCTCACCATCCTCTTTTGCGAGTTACCTGTCACTCCTCGTACGAAAGTTTACCAAGCTACCACATTTACAGAGAGTCCAATATATATATATACTCGCAAATATTCATACAAATAATATATATATATATATATATATATATATATATATATATATATATATATATATATATATATACATCCACAGTAGATCTATAGACTGACCATTTATTATTTAAGAACTTTTTATTTTGAGCCATATGGTTTCGAGTGTCACCACTCCTACTCAAGGGGTTATTTCTATTTAAAATTTAGAAAACAATGTTTGTTAATAACATTATTTTATACCTTAGACTAATTAACTGATTATTTTTTTTTTGTTCTACTCACAGCCATAAATAAAAAAAAAACAGTCCTTATATTACAATAAATTGAATAATAAATTTGTCTTTAAAGATATAATTGCCTAAAAACGTTTTATTTAAGACTTATTGGCCGGTGCAGATAGGCCTAAGTAATTATGGTTTAAACTGAAGTAGGTTAGTTTAGTATAGTAATCTCGATAATTGATTTAAAGACGTACTAAAAAGTTTTAGCCAATTATTGCTTTAAAGACGAATGAATTATATAATATATACCATATATTATAATATAAGCATTGTTTTTAATTTTTATTGATGGCTGTGAGTAGCACAAACAAAAATTTAGTTTGTTAAATAGTGCTATGGAATAAAACAATGCTATTAACAAACCTTTTTCTAAATGCATTTAGAAATAACCCCTTGAGAAGGAGTGGTGACATTCGAAACGCGTCGGGGGGAAAAATGACTATATGAAGGAATTTTTTTTTCTGACCTTATGGCTCAAAAAACATTCTTTCATAAACACTCGCACACACACACACACACACACACACACACACACATACACACACACAAATATATATGCTTGTTAAAGCAACTAGCGGTCACGAGTATTGTTTGTAGTACATTTTTATTATACATTATATATATATATATATATATATATATATATATATATATATATATATAAGAATTGCTAATACAAAATCAGACTAATTACCATGCTGTAACTAATATTTATATTTTAAATTATTCTACATACACGTGGCTTGTTGCCATCCAAGTTAGCCTTGGTTGAATGGCCTTGCTTGACTAACTGTGAGAAAGTAATAGAGGCAAATATTTTAATCATTATAGTTCTCTCACTCACTCACTCTCTCTCTCTCTCTCTCTCTCTCTCTATATATATATATATATATATATATATATTACATTTAATAATCATTTTCTAAACGAGGGTTTAGCATGACTTTCTGGAAGGTACATTTTGTTTTTTTAATTTATTTTACTTCCGAGGCTTTCTGTATTTGTAATAAGCTCAAAACTGAATAACATTTATTGGATGTTTCTCTTCCCAACTAATTAAATCTTAGTTATATAATGAGACAAGAACTATACGATAATGAGAAATTGTTAATAGGTCTAGTTTCTGAAAATCAAAAACATTATTTAACACTTAAAGAGAATACGATTCATTGTTACAAGCAAATGTTATTTATTTATTTATTAATTAACGTCAACTATATGCAACTATGCTTAATAGGGACGGGTTATCTACAGGTTACCACCATTTTCTAGCCAGGATGGGACTTAGGATTTTATTTAATGGCTTCGTCACTAAATAAATTCCTATTTGCCCAGGCGGGAATCGAACTAGAAAATATTATATACATCTTATGAAAGATAGTAGAGTTCTAAGCCATTCAGTTGTGCCAGAAAAGTACCTTGTGATGGAGGTCTAGAAATCATTGACTTTTCTCTTCCCTCTTGAGAGCACCAAATCACTTCTACACTTAAACTTGCAGTTTCCCACTATCTATTAGCCCTGTTATTGGTGTTTCAATTAAATAAATATCCTGAAATAATAATCTATATCCATACTTTACCACCGATACTCCCATCACTGCGACGGATGACGTCTGAAGCCAGGGAGTGGCAAAGATGTTTTCAACAGACTTGTTGCATCACTATTTAATTACTGCAACTTGATTAGTGTATTAATAATCTCGATATCCAGACAGCTAGAGACATTGAAAGCTTCCCAAGTTTTATTTTTCTGCCCCTGAAAGTAATAGAACTGATTTAGAAATGATCAAATGCCTCGCTTAACATAAGCAAACTCAGTTTAGTAAGTTTGCAGCATTAATCCCTTAAAGCTCCATTTCAAGAATAGAGTAGAACAATAAGCCCTCTGTTCGTGGTTGTAAGAAACGGCTGGTTCGGGGGCTCAGTTAGTGCCTGGGATACTCACCAAGATGTAGGCTATGGATCTGAAAAAAATAATTTTAAAATGTGCCAAACTGTTTTACTTGGTCCCCAACTTTGTAGATGAAAACTTCGAAAAGATTTGTGGTCTATAAAGTAAACTGTTAACATAAATATATATATCTTGCGTCATTTTTGATTTTAGTCGTTAACAAACATTCTACTTGTGCTCCAGCGATTTAACCCCTTCTTGAACCCTACTGCTTTCCATATATAAAAATAATGCATATTAAGTAGTTATCTCTTTTGCAAAGACTCACAGATGACCATATCTCCTAATATCTCAATTTCTATCAAAATAAGACCCTAATTTAAACAGTACATAAAATTTGTTCAGAAAATGGTAATTTTAGAGAAATATTACTTTAAATAATGATCACATGAGTAAAAGTGGGTTCTACAAAAAGCTTAAAATACAACAATACAAAAAGCTTAAGATACAACAATACAAAAAGCTTAAGATACAACAATACAAAAAGCTTAAGATACAACTATACAAAAAGCTTAAGATACAACAATACAAAAAGCTTAAGATACAACAATACAAAAAGCTTAAGATACAACAATACAAAAAGCTTAAGATACAACAATACTGAGAGCTTAAGATACAACAATACAAAAAGCTTAAGATACAACAATACAGAGAGCTTAAGATACAACAATACAAAAAGCTTAAGATACCACAATACAAAAAGCTTAAAATACAACAACAACAAAAAGCTCGGTTAATACTTGAGTTTGAAGAGAATGCGTAAGACAAAAATTTGAGGTTATTTTTGTAATAAGTTTAACCTTATAAAATGTTTCGATCTGGGTGATAAAATAGGTAATTCTTACTATATGGTATTTCTACCCTTTAACCACTCACTCCTTGCTACCTGATTAAGGCCATTATTGTACATTGTCTTTTCATTTTTACGAAAATAGAGTCGAAATATAGAGTGAGAATCGTGCAAAAAGTGTAACCTATCGAGAGTAAAAAGATATGATAATATATATGAACATACGTTATATACTTGGAAAGATCGATGTACATTTGATTTTTTTTTTTTTCGAAATTGGGACATAAGTGCAACCTGAATAGCTGATTTACTTTACTACAGTTGACATTTATCAAGTTAACAAGCTTGGTGAAAATGAAAGAGTTAAGCCTAGAGCATTAGCAAACAGTACAAGTATATAACAAATTATACCTTTCTACAAAATTGAAATCACTTTCTTCTAACCATCTATTAAGTGGAGTCGATGGTAATTTGAAGAGTAGTTTTGAAGATCGCTTCTTGAGTACATGCTCAACAGCTGACTTCCCGCGGGCTGAATCTGCTAATAAAAATGCAATGGAGAGATTATGATGAGATGGAAATAGTTTGTTTGAGGAGTATCTAGTGGTCAGCTGGATGTGGTTGGTAAGAATGGCAGTTTCCCTCAATAAAGTGACACCCACATTAATTCAGCCACATACATCACTCCCATTAGTCCATGATGCTAGTTGGCTATAGCTCCAATGGGCCTTCTTGGGTGTGGTCTTCAGGGAAACCAGCCACTGTGGGTCTTATTAGCTAGTCATTTTCAAAGAAATCTTCAGAGATCCACCAATCATACTTATTTGGCTGCGAAAATTATAACCGTTGATGTTTTTGTATAGTTGTTACCAAACTCTTTAATCATTAAATGGTGGTTTTGATTGAAAACATCATGTTAGTTACTGTTTGAAATAGTACAAATGAGCGTTTAGAAAGGAGTACAATTGAGACACATAAACATATCCGTTATTGAAAGTCAGTACAAAAAATGTTAAATAAATAATCATATTGAAAATGTAAAGTTGTACAATTGTTTTCTCATGTATTTGGTTTTCAGCAAAACAAATTAACGGAGGTACTTGTGTATTTCACTTTTGGCCTTATATAACTTCCCCCCCCCCTTCCTGCCAAAATATATTAGCAATAATACAATACTTCACGAAAAGTGTTATTTCGAACTTATATAGAGCGTTATCAGACCTTTAATATTTCAGAAACGAGGCTAATTTCCCGCTGTGACATCATCAGTGGACATTATATGATGCTCTGGAGTTTTAATTTTTATTGGATCTACAATAAAGTCTATATTTATTCACATGCGAAGCTACAGGTTGTGTTCATTAATATTCGAAATCGGACTAGATGGAATGGGGGGGGGGTGGAGGTTTAAATAAAAAGTAAACGAGTAAAATCACCTTTATTCCTGTTATTATACGCCAGATCGGATTACATTATTTAAACGAAATTCTTAACAAAGTAATTTGCAAGATTTTTTTTTTTTCTGACTAGAATACTTATCGCGTTATTCATATTTTCATCGGCCTTTAGTTAAACTCCTAATCATGCGATCAGTTCTCGAGCGTGAGAAATCTGCAATTATTGTACAACTTTTTCTTGTATTTTTTGATAGTAGGCACTACTGATTGACATTATAAGTAAATTGAGAGGGGTCACCCATAGATCAGTGGTAGAGCTTCCGGCTTTAGATAACCTGAGTCAAGCAACATCGAGAATCGTGAGAGCTTGTTGAATGGGTGACCACGGAGCTGTTACACCAGCTCACTGCGAGAGCGCTCTGGTGTCGCAGTGGTAGTGGAAGGGCGGGACTCTAGCGACCAAATCCTGAGAGCCTGCCCCGAATGGCGAAGCACGTTGACTCTCCTAGATCCCGTCGGCACTAGTAGCAAACTGACAGTATGTGATTGACTGTTTATCGCGTCCTCCTTGGTTAACCGGAGTTGTAAGTCGAGTTAATCACTCACTACGTAAAAACTCAGTTCGCGAATAGCTCCTTAAAGGCCTAAACTGCCAACCAAAAAAAAAAAAATTTATTAACATCCGATTTTTGCCACTATGGCTAATTGGGTCAGGTTATCTGCAGGTTACCACATTTTTCCAGAAATTAAATAAAATCCTTAGTCCCACCTTGGCTAGAAAAGGTTGGTAACCTGTAGATAATCCTTCCCAATTAGCTTTAGCTGCAAAAAGTGGACGTTAATAAATATATACAATTTTGAAAGGACCTCATTTTCATTATCTCCTAGTAGGATCGATGAACATTTATAGACATTTTTCGAAAATCCAATCATGAGAAAATCCTCTAGAGGTGATTTCCCCTAAAGCAAATCTACTAAAACATTTCCTGTCGCATGCTGTATTTGTATATACAATAAGATTCTCGTAGTTGAGTATTGAAGGGTTGGCGTAACAGCTGATAAATGTGAAGCTAGCCTCCTATCAAGGACTACAAGACCTTGGAGTAATTGATGAAGGCAAGGAGGCTAGGACAGAACATGTTTATGTAAGCCGGTAGTGTAATGTGTCTTGGCCGATAGTCGTAAAGCCCGGATGCGGTGTACCGTCTAAATCAGCCCTCTCTCCATCCATCTTGCTAATGTCTTCCTTCGATGTCTGTCTCTCTCTCCTTCTTCTTATGATCCTCCATTATATGTCACAACCTACTTTATATCTTGTTTTTACTCCTCTTCTTCTCTCAAAACAGTCCTCTCGAATGGCCTCCTGAAAAACGAATATTTTTTCCTCTCTAACACTGTTTTTATAAAATTGGACCTTTTCCTATTTCTATTATTTTTTTCCCGTCTAATACAGTTTTGGTTTGTATAAAACCTTTACAGGATACTATCTAACAGCCGAGGTGTGCCACATTTTGTGCAAGATATTACAGATAAATGTCTGGAAACATTCTTAATACCTATTCCATTAAATATTACCCAATAAACGCTAGACGACTTTATTACTTTTGTATTCTGCCTCTTCCACTCCAATCCTCTGTTTTTTAGTAGCTCAAATTACCTCATTAGTGTTAAACAAAGAAGTCAGCTATTACTTTTTAATTTAGTGGAAGAAAAACCTTTGTCGGGGGTGTGTGATGGTGGCGATGAAGAGTTTAACTACAGAAGGCCCCTACAAAGTAGGCCTGTTCTAACAAAATTAATTCTATTACATCAATAAAATAAACAATAAAAAAAAATCTCTTTCTGAATAAAATAATTCTTCTAATAATAAAATGGGCTCAGGTAGGCCATGTGAGTTAAAGCGTTGACCTTAATCTCACATGGTAAACCTAGACTGTCGAGTACAGTCTCGCCTGGCAAAAGAAATTATTTAGGGACGGAATTCATTAAATAACACCCTAAATCCCACCCTGGCTAAAAAAATGGTGGTAACATGTAGATAACCCGTCCCAATTAGCCTTAGTTGCAAAAATTGGACGTTAATAAATAATAATAATAAGCACAGCAAGGGGGCTTCTTGATTCAGCAAGAATTGTGAGAAAATGTTTCGCGCGTTTTTTTTTTTTTTTTTATCGTTTGGATTTTTCCCCGATATGGATTTTATTCCAGTTTTTACTGAGCATAAACCTCCCCCAATAATAAAAAAAATGGTCAATTAAATTTTTATAATGTCTTTTGGTAAAAAACAACAATAATAATAGTCAACAATCACTCCTGATGTCTTAGACCTCTTTGGTACAGCTGTCCTGTCTTGACGTTGACCTCGTTGGAACTATATGGCGGGAGGTATACCACCATTCCCTTTAAGCCGGTAAAAATCCAATATTTGTTTGTCCTACCAGTGGCTGTCACACTGTCGTCTTGAAGAACGAGTGCCGAGCAGCATAGGGCGATGGAGAGGTACAAAACACTGACACTTAACTCTTTAAAATTATGATCTACGGAGCACTATAGTGTCACACTGGCTGAACACGGAACACTCTGTACTAACAGAGTTGCCCATCCGTAGGTATCGAGTATCGAGACTGCCAACTTAATTGTAAACAAATCGAAACCAAAAAAAAAAAAAATAAAAATTGTTTTCTTGTTGAATGGAGAAGTTCCGGAAGAAGCATTAAGTGAGGGTTAATTGATTTCAGACTTAGGGGAAAAAATGGGCTATTAAATAAAAATTACTTGATGTGTTCCGTTATTGAGGGCTATGCAAAGCAGTAACTGGTAAAAAAGTAATATCGGCATATCAAAAAAACATTCTTTTTCAGACATTGTTTACGAATCGTCGATTGCAAATCATTAGTTGTGAAGAACAATATAAATTGTTCATTGGAACTTGACTTATTTTATTACGAAGCTCATGACAACCCCCTTTAACGAACGACAAGAATATTATCATTATGACTATTATAAGTTTTGGCGCTAATGCTGGAGACCCTAATCGGTTCTACATTTAAAAGTAGGTCCTTTTCTTTCACTTTTTTTTTTTTTGAATTCGTTAACTATCCCCATAATTGTCTCGTTAAATTAAAAGGGTTAATTAAAAAGACTTAGTCGTCTTTTTCTTTGGCCACCCCTTAAGTTTGCTTATCCTTTAATTAACAGAATGAATCCGTTATGGATTCTACTTATTCTCCTCCAGTAGCGTTTGTTCTGCAAGGGAAATTACAATTTTTTACCTCATTGTAATGTTGTTATAGTATTATGGATTGTTTAAATAAAGAGAAAACAGCTCTCCTTTCGAGCAAAGCCATTAGGGTGTGGTCTTTTAATAGCCGTGGATCGATGATGAGAGCTACAGCTTTTAACCTCATGTTTATCCGTGAAAATTCAAATTTAACTTAGGCTGAAGCCATTATGCAGCCGTTGGAAAGCATGACGCTCGATTAATCATGTTGCTTCCCGAGTGGAAAAGGAGCAGGGAAATGGTCTATCGGCTATTTCTTATTTCTCCACTATTAACGATTTGTCTATACATATTCTCAACGCTTTCCTTCCCAACCTCCTACACCTTCCAGTCCGAGTATCTGATAAAATATCTGATTTACCTGTTGGCTGTTATCATCCTCGAGGGATACTTTCAAACATGTGTAAATTTCGGGAGTGAGTAATCGTTATTTCTATTTGAATTTCAACTCAATTTTTACAGCATACTCAATAATCTAATTGAGCAATTTTGAATTATAGTAATTATTATTCTCGGCTTCTCATTCCTCGTCATTATTACATTGAACTCTTCAAGATAATCACGTATCAGATTTACAATTATTTAATCTTTGAGTTTAAAAATACTTATTCATTTTAATAGAATACGTGTTAAGGGAATATTTCTGTATTAACCTAATTAAAGTTCAGACGAATATTCCTTCAGTCACTGCTATGAAATATTCGATATTAATTTCACAAGAATACACTTGTGTTCTAATAAAAGGTATCGAGGAAGCGGACCTTCTTTGTTTAAGACACGAAACTACATTCCCTGTTAATCGCGTTTATTTAGTTTGGTAAAACTGTTCATTTAAGGTTAGTTACGATTAGTTCTATATTTTAGTAAATAAATAATGTTTTAGGACTACTAAACTTTCCTCAAAACTTTCTAAAATTTAAAGGTAGTTTTGATATGCTGGGTAAATACTGATGTTAAAAATTTGAGAAGTTCCGCTATAGCAATTTAACTTTCCAATTATTCTCAAAATTGATTTTTATTTAATTTTCCTCTTATTTGTTCCACAATTCTTACTAAGGAAGGTGGAAAAGAGGGTTTGCTCAAATGTTTTAATAGGTATCTGTTAATAAGGAAGGCTTGTAATTTTTATTCTATCGTTACCAAAATCGAAATTTTTAAACATCTAACCCAAGGTCTGTTGTGTTTTCGTTGATGCTTGAAAAGAACCAGAAATAAAGGGAACTAGAAGTTATTGACCAATCGTTTCCCCTGGAAATTCAATGTCTATAATAGATGGATATTAATCAATAGGAGATAAGGGCAATCAATGCTTCTCAAGTTTTTTATTAAAAAGCTTAACTTTTTATAGTGGTGCCTCTAACCATCTTCAGAGACGAGCTATGAGGAGAGCTTCATAGGCCGGCTCTGAAGATGATGTTACCAAGCACTGAAAGTGGTTAACCTTTGTAATCAAAAATTGGCGGAGTTTTCTTACGCCCCTCTAATACAATATCATGTAGAGATCATTGTTGTCACAATTATTTTGTCACCACTTCTGAAATATGCGTAATGAACTTTTTAACCCCAGAAAAATGTACATATATAGGAGCTAATGTAATTGAAATGCTTCGAGATAAGTAGTATGTTAACTAGTAATTGTATATAAATGGTGAGAGAACTTTGAAAATTATCCAAGGGAAGTAGATGGAAGCTTAAATAGTAAAAGTGCTACTTAAGAGGAGTATAATCTACCTTGGAGCTATCAATTCCAGGCAGAAACAAGACACCTGGCGAATGGGACATGTGATATATCATCATATCCCTTTCTATTGAGTAATACATGAATGCCGTCATCTGGAGTTCATTTCCGTTAAGTAGAATTCGTAGTAGTAATCATTGTTAGTGGCTGTAATCTTAGTAAGAGTAGTGATAATCATATGCCACATTACATTCGCTTCATATCGATTTGTTTATCAAGACTCAACTGAGTGATTTATTTATGCTTTCTTGTGCAAAGCAAATGAACTTCAGTGATCACGAAAATGTTCAGATTTATCGGATAATCTTTTTGTTCCTTTTTTGTCGGATACCAAACCATTTCAACTTTTAGTGGTACGTCTGTACATTCTTGCATAACTAGTCTTGGAATGTTGAAATTTCAAATTTAGGGCTACTGTACCGCCTAGTTATATACCTCCCTTTTGAACTAAGGTGGAGGGAGGGGGTAAGTAGAGAGTAACAATAAAAAGTCCGTCACGCTGGGGCTGCGTAAACTAAGCAGATTTCCCGCGTGAAGTTTACCTGTAGATAAATCTACATACCGGCAACACATCACCGTGAATATTAAGTGAATAACTACAAACGGCTATAAGAAACCACCCGACGGAAAGCATCTGAAATGTAAACAAACAGTTCTGCCAACTTCTTACCGGCAAGAAAAACAATTACTGTAATACGTATATCTGAATATAACGTATTAATTTGATTGAAAACTATTTACCATATCTAGTACTGTAATTTATAATGAATCAGAATAATTTTTATCTCAATCAATCAAATTTTAGTTGTCCAAAAACTTAAGAAGGGGGGGGGTCACCAGAACATATTTGCGAGTACTTAGTATAATAAATGTCTCTTGAAAACTCAAGATAGAGAATAAATGTATATAACAATATGCATAGTACATTTAATTTGCTATAAGATTGATTCTATGCATTTGTTCGAACCCGACGTATAGTAACGGAGATATCTCGAATATTTTGTTTAATTAATTTAATAGGAGCACAAAGAAGTCATGTGGTGTCCACATCAGGTTTATTATTTACGATTTATTATTTTTTTTGTCTGAAATTTGTTTTCAGACAGACAATTTGCTTTATTTCTGAGTACATCTATTTCTTTATACTATAGATTATTTACAAGCGTTTTATTAACTATTTATGATATTTGTTGTTCGAGAGAGTAATTTGGCTGTATTGCTAAGAACAAGTCTATTCCCCTTTGGAGTGCTTTGTTATGGAAATGAACCTTGTAATTTATTCTTCCCCGCCACCAATTAAGTGATATCATTTCTGTTAGGCCAATTTACATTTGCCGAGGCTATATTGCTGTTATTTGATTCCATCTCATAAATCCAGTTGCTTATATTTAAATTTGTAATAAAATTTGTTATATTTCTTCAGAAATTTGAGCTGTAATTTTGCATGTCGCGCAAAAATTATCATTTGATATGTAAAAAAAAAACTGACTCTAAAACATATTTATATATAGAACCTCTCCTAGAAAAATGGGTAAAGGTTTTCCAAAGTTTATCTATATTCATATGTTAGTAGTATGTATTTATTGACATCCATATTTAGCTGCAAAGGATTATCTATAGGTTACAACGCTTTTTAGCCACAGTGAAAGTAAGGATTTTAATTATCTAATTCATCACTAAATATATTTCCGAATGATTAAATATAATGCCCGTTTGGGAATGGAATCAAGGACTGTAGGAAAACAAAGTGTCTTAATTAATAGCATGAATATCTTTACTTCCAAAGTATTAAAGAAATAATACAATATACATGTTTATATTTGCCCGTTAGAGTTTTATTTCCGTAAGTTAATTCTAAATTAAGAGGGCCTCCTCTTCTGTTTTTAGTTTTGTTTTATTGTTGATAATATCAAAATCTAGGTCTGTATAGTGGAAAAATATATTCACATCTATTTTAAGGATAAAAAAAAGTTGTATTTAATGACAAAATAATTAGAACATTAATTTAGAATATTATTAATATTTATTCATTATCGCTTCAATGGTATCAAGAGACTTTGAGAGTCAATACAAAACAGATCATTTGTTCATGAGTTATATGAATCATTGGGGACTAACTGAATTTGTAGTGTTAATCTAAATGATGACAAAAAATAATGAATTGAATGTTTCAAGAATCAAAGTGATGGAATATATTGCTTTCCAATAACGGCCTCTGCTTCGGTCCGGTAATATGTTTATATGGGTTTTATAACAGGGAGTGATAAACTCTCTTTGTAAGGCTATGGATTAATTTAAATGATGATGAAGTAGGTGCGAGCTCCCATAGCTTGGAACTGACAGGCAATGGGATAAATGTATAAACACTGGAAGGGGTGTTTAAGAGAAAACCGTAGCGAGTTCGGGTTTTTCCGCCGCAGTTTGGCTTCACCTGTTTACTAGATTACTGTCTTGGTCCCACCCCCAGGCATTTATCGCCCCCAGCCTCGATACGGGCTCGTTATAGGTGGGTAAACCACCCCTTCAACCCGCCTCCATCTCATCTTTATCCCTCGCCCATATAGCCAAAGCCCTACTATGGTTTCGCGCCACCTAAATTTAAGTTCATGTGCTTAGAAATATTCCACAATCCTTTTTGACGATTAAGGCTGAATGGCTTCGATCAACCTTGGTGCATACATCAGTATGAGGTTCTATGAAAATATTATTTTCATTTTTTTTCTCTATTCTTCTTTTAAAGGGCACTTCTAGGCTACCTTTAACACAACTTTCGGAGGTAAATAAAAAATATTTGGGGCTCAGGTTAGCTATGTGATTTAAATCGTTGCCTTTAATCTCACATGGTAAACCTAGAGGGGCGAGTTCGATTCCCGCCTGGACAAAGGAATTTATTTAGTATTCATTAAATAAAATCCTGAGTGTCACTCTGGCTAGAAAAGGGTGGCACCTTGTAGATAACCCGTCCCAATTAGTTGCAAAAAGTGGACGTTAATAAAAAGTAATAATAAAAAATAACTCGGTTAACAACCAATGATGGACTAAGGCCTCTTATACAGTTTTACCGAAAGGCAAGAAAGGGAATTGTTTATACAAGTAGCAGCTAAAGAGCATTCCGTTTCTGAGATGACCCAGGGGAAAGGGTAGCCATTGGTGGCAGCTAAGCAAATTAAAATTTGCTATCCGTTGGACGACCTCGTAATATTTCAGACCCACCGCCAACACTTAATAAATAAGGCTTAACTGTGTAATTACCGTAGGCGGACAAAAAAATGTTCATCAAAAGGATTCACTAATCGTAACCCAGAAATGCACTGCAGAAATAGACATATGTGCAAAAACCGTACTACCGTATCGTGGCTTGGTTCCTGAAGAAACCCATCATTGTTTGGTGTGAGTATGGGAAATACCTCAGCACATTGACATTAGATAGAAATCGGGAAATTGAGGTGAACTGGAAGACCTTAAAATTTACTTTTTGTAACATTTTTGTTCATATTTAAGCAAGTAATTAATAAATTCACTTTACAAACTAGCTTATTACTTCATAAAGTCACATTTGATAAACGATTTGCTTTATTGGAAGATGTCCTGTTGGCTGATTTAACATTTATATACTATCTGAGATGTACAACAAGTCCATGTGCACGTATGTATGGATGAAGGAAAATAATTTGAAATAGAAAAGTCCCTCACGCAGGGGCTGCGTAAACTAAGCAGATTTCCCACGTGAAGTTTTACAATAGAGAAATTTCACGAGAGCCGAGCAGTTAATGAAACGGCTGAACTAGCTTTTGGCGGGAAAGTCACTTCGTCCGTTAGCCGCTCAGATTTAATAAAAATGCAAATATCTCGGTTAATATTCAAGATAGAGAATAAATGTATATAACAATATTTATAGTAAATTTAATTTATAATAAGATTGATTCTGTACAATTTTTCGATCCGACGTATAGTAAGATATTTTGAATTTTCGTATATCCTTCCCTCTAAACTCCCCCTCCCACTAGTCCGATTTCAGCCACGAATTTTATATTTCTTTTTATATAAAACGATTAATTATGGAGTTTGGTAACGATCAAACAAAAATTGCGACCGCTAGAGCGGTAACAGACAAATATATATATATATATACACAGTTTTGAACGGACCTCATTTTCGTCATCTACTAGGTAGGATCGATGGACATTTCAAGAATAATTTCGAAAATTCCGTCATGAGTACAACCTCAATAGCTGATTTCCCTTAAGGGAAATCTGCTAAAATGTACAGAAGATAAGAACCTATTGTTTGTTTTCCTTTGGTTAAATTGTCTCTTGAAGTATAGTCTAGACAAGTTTAGCCTTTGAATGATAATGTTATAGTAGAGAGGAGCAGTGCGAGAGGTTGATAGGGGGGCGCCTATTCCAAGTTAAATGGCCTGCAGAAAAGCATAATGGGAGGTGAGCTAGGTAGTTGGAAAGTCTTATCGTATAAACTCCTCAAGACTTCGATTTCAAAGTACCATTCAAAAGGGACGTGCAACTGGTGAGAACGAAATCTGCTTCTCTATTTGAATTACTTATTCAATTTATTACATTACAATTATATTTATCGACATTAGATAAATATAAGGTCGATTAGATCTAAATATCCTAGTCTCTATTACATCTAAATATCCAAGCCAGTTTCTCAGCCAATTTATCATAATTATATGTACTTTAGGAAAACCGAGGTTTTTTTTGTTGAATTAATAAGTCAAAATTGTAGAAGTCTAAAATTAATCAAATTGCATTTAGGTTAAATATTCAATTAAAAAAGAAAAACCGTCACGGAGGGTTAACTAAGCAGATTTCCCTCGTGCGTCACTTATTTGCATTTATATCAAAACGTGAAATTTCAATGAGAACAATATCTGGTATTTATGCTTCACATAAAGTGCTTCATAATATAACAGCTTTTTATTAATATGAAATGAACAGGAGTTTGGGCTTACTGATGGACGAAAACTAAAAATTGGAAATATCTCGGTTAATAATAAGTTTAAAGAAAACGCGTATATAGCGATATTTATATATAATCGCATTTTCAATAAGATTGGTTTTATACAATTTTTCGATCCGATGCATAACAATGGATATAATTTGAATTTTCGAATTTCTCCCCCTATTACTCCCTCTCCCACTGGTCGGATTTCGGCCATTAACAAATTTCATATTTCTATTCACATAAAACGACTAAATATCGAGTTTGGCAACGAGTGAACCAAAATTGCGACCGCTAGAGCGGTAACAGACACACACACACACACACACACACATATATATATATATATATATATATATATATATATATATATATATATATGCCCTTAAGGGATATCTGCTATCAAAAAAAAAGGTATTGATGGGAGTAGGCACACGACAAATATGCCTAAGTAGCAGATGTTAAGGGCAGGTGCAGGAAGTGGTAAGTGAAACCTACTTTCCGAAAGGAAATCTTGTTCTACCTCTTCGGGAGAGCAAAGGCTTCTGTCTTTGGGGTAAGGTTGCTTCCTTGACTCTCTGTCTCTTCTATTCAGCATTGGAGCATACAACTGGACGTAAAACATTTACTGCAATACATTTCACAGATGTCCTGTTAAAAGCCACGTAATATTCATTACCGGGATACATCCTGGCATATGATAATAAATGAAGCAATACCTATATTCTTTCGCTCCAGTTTAATAAAAGTTCGTCATGCAGCGGCCGCGTAAACTAAGCAGATTTGCCTCATGATGTTTTACAAATCGATATAACACTTAACAACACCGTGAATAAATACAAACGGTAACGAGAAGTCATTCAGTCAAATTCAATAATCTCCCAACGGAAAGTGTCTGAATTGTAAACAGACCTTCCAACCTCTCATGAAGACATAGATAGAAATTGTTTTCTCGGTCTTGTGGTTTTGTTCGGAAAGAAAAACAATTACTAAAATAATCTGAAAATAACATATTAATTTTATTGAAAACTATTTACTATATTTAGTACTGTCATTTATAATGAATCAGAAAAATGTCTATCACAATCACCCAAATTTTAGTAATCCAAGAGCTACGGAGGGAGGGGAGGAGGGGGATGAACAGAACATATTTGCATATATCTCGTATTATAAAGGTATCGACATGCATAACAATATTTATAGAACATTACATTTACAATAAGATTGGTTCTCTATAAGTTTTAGACCCGACGTATGGTAACGGAGATATTTTGAAAATCCACCCTCTAAACCGCCCTCCCACTTGTCTGATTTCAGCCAATAACGAACTTGATCTTTCGTTTTACAACAGACTGGTAAATATCGAGTTTGGCAACGATTAAACAAAAATTGCGACCGCATGCATATAGAATTTTGAACGGACCGCATTTTCGTCTTCTCCTGGGTAGGCTCGATGGACATTTGATGAAATTTTTCGAAAAGCGCGTCACATGTACGATTGCAGTAGCTGATTTCTTTTAAGAGGAATCTGTTAAAACATCTACATATTTCGTTATGTTTAATGTCATCTTCATGATTATGTGTCCTTAAATCTGATCTCATCGTCACCCCTCTGTCCAGATAACCAAGGTCAAGACATAAAGTAAATGGTATAAATAATATAGAATTCTATAAAGAATATAGAATAATACATGAACAATAATATCTAATTTCATATCAAGATAATAAGGTTGTTTTCTATTTCTTTCTATTTTTGTGAAATATATTGCCCATTATGAGACCTAGTTATCACAAATAAACATAGATATTTCTAATAACTCTAGTTCATAATTATGAAGAATAAAAATAAAAACTTAGACGAGTATAATTATATTGAAATATTAAAATAAGTAAAGAATATAGTGATTGAAGGAATTTTCTGTTTGAAATGTAATAAGCAGGCTGAATATAGTATTTTCTGCCTATCAGTTGTTGACAAACAGTTTAGATTTCAATACATGACAACCATTTTAGCCCATTGCCGACAGGGTAATAAAATTACCTATCCTATTTGTTCAGTCGTACATCCGTTTACTTAGTTCAATAACCGGCCGTACATCAGGAAGTCGCCATAGGCGGTGGCCAAGAGCGGAAACTGCAGCCCTGGCTTGCAGGATGAAGCGCTCGTTTTTAGGCTGGGTAGCCGTTGTTGATTCTATTGCTCCTGTGTAGGCACTTAGTTTTGTTTATGTGCACGTTTTTCGGCTCTCACAGCGATTTTTCTCGGAAAGAATCTCTCCGCATCGAAGATAGAGGTCTCCACTATCATTCTGCACCAGTTAGAATAAGGAATCTGATGTGGAACACAAATAACACTGGAAGGAAAGTCCGCCTCATTGAAAGTATATTGTCATCAAAGGTACCTCTTTATTTCACTATAATGCTAGCATTATCGACGTTGACAATCGAATGAGTACTCATGATAAAAGACATTTCAATCATTATCTTGTATATATAAAGTATTGGCTTGCCGCTAAAGTTTATAATCTAAATAAAGGGCAACAATTATAATTTTTCTATGTTTTACAGCCCTTTTTAATAAAGTTAAAGCTTCTTTGTTTTTATAATAGATTTATCAATAAGTGTTAATGTTTATTTCATTAGTTTTAAGGCTAGTTCCAAGATTAGTATTCTTTTCAGGTTTCAATTGTTTCAAATTATTATCATTTTGTTCTAACCTAACAGAAGGTTCATTACTATAAGGTCTGTGTATATGCTATTACTTACTCAATATATTTTGATTCTTTGGAGAACTCAAATAGTGGCTTGTATTATTTCACCCTCATCTTTACAAGAAAATAGTAAATACTTCGGTATAATCAAGGTGAGGAAATTATCTTTTTTATTAATTTTATTTCAGTCTAACGCTTTCTTATTATTAACACAAAGGCTAACCGCACGCCCTAACACTATTGATGCTAACTTTTTCAGGAAAAATAAAAACATTCTTATGAGACTTGTCACACACATTACCCGTATAATTTTTATTACGAGCTATGTGATTTATCCAGAAGTATAATTTATGAGGAGCATAAATGATGACTAAGGTAAACAGATGACCGAGAGCCGTAGTGCGATGGGGCTAAAGAGGCGGCTAGGACGTGGAATATATGAATGAGAAAGAGATGGGTGGGGAGACCCATGCATTTAAATAATTTATACTTTGCTGCATGAAGCCACATCTCCTCGTAACGGCCCGTTCCAAGCTGTTGGCCTGGAAATGCCCAACAGCCACGCAGGCGCACTACTAATTGCACGTTTTTCACAAATGTATAATGCTCTGAATATTCTGGTCCCTTCTTTCACCTTCTCCCTTTCCCCCCAACAAGCATGTCGTTCTTTGCTCATGCAAGTGTGATAAATTGTTTACTAAAGTCCCATTTAATGAATTTATCTCCGGCTGGCTTCGTGAGAGAAAAACTCTAATAATTCTTCATTCATTTCCCCACTGGCAAAGTAGACTCTGCAGTCCAGCCATTAGTGTAATTAATTTAGGTACTCCTCAATTTCCCCAAAGTCCTTTACTAATTTTTGGTGAAAGCGGCGAAGGATTTAATTAATATATATGTCACGTAATATGTAGCTTTGTCAGTTTCTTTCAAGCATCAAAATTTATTTCGAAAGAAAGAAAGCAATGAAAAAGTTAGCTTATATAATTGAAAATACGTTGATTTATATTTACTTATGTTCTTCATGTAATGCTTCATTTAATTTGTTTTATTTATAACTAACTACTGATAGAAATTTAGAAACAGTCCAAAATCTCAAATGCGAAATTACTTATTTTTGCAATAAGTTTTTAAAACCTAATTGAGCTGCTAATCTACTTCTTTTCTTGAATTTACTTGAGTCGCAAGTAAGACAAAAAAAAAGTTGTTTACGCCAATCCTGTGTAAGTTATATGATTCCCCCCTCCTCTACTTATAGAATATACAATATTAAAATATTTTAATTTTTGTAACATGAGACTTGTGCATACTTTTTAATAGTTGTAAGTGTATTTTCGTGAAAGGTAACTTCACTGTAATTAAAAAACTGTAACTAAATGTATGATGGAGTTTGTTATAACTAACTAGTTACGGATGTAATTACCTTAATGATGTGACGACCTCGGCTTTATATAAAGGATTCCAACATGATTCATGGACTGGTCGGGAGTTTATCAGATCAAGAGAATTCAATTACTAGTGTTTAAGAAATAAAATATACCAATTAAATAACAATCAAGAACTGTGGTGGTCGGGAATTTCGACTACTATTGATGGATTTACGATGTTCAGAAAGGAACTGCATTCATAGTAAGATCGATGGACAGTAACAGTTAGTATTTGCCTAAATCAAGAAGCGGAATGATGGTTCTGGATTGATAGTTTGCCCGTTTTAAATAGGGTAGTTAGGAAATGGTGAGTCAAATGCCTGGGTTTATCCTGAAAATCCGAAGGGAGGAGTAGATCTCGGACAAGTGGAACATAGATATCATGTGTTCTTTCAGAAAGACCCCCAGATGATGAGCCTGAAAGTTACAGATGAACCCAACTATTCCCGAGAGAGGTAAGCACAATCCTTAACAGAATTATTATACATAAGTGAAGCGTGATTAGATATTTGCCCTCAAACAGTGGCAAGAGGTAAAAGAGACCTACACGTGCTCATTTTTTGACTTCAAAACAGCACATCAGTTAACAGAAGCTGGCTCGAAAATAATGCCTAGACATTGCTTTCTCGTGAAACTTGTCAGACCGACGAGGGAGTATATCAATGGTCCCGTCTAGTGTTGACGCAAGGGAAAATGACTGAGGCCTTGGAAGTTAGGTCATTATTGAGACAAGGTGATTACTTGTCTCCCATGCTGCACAATCTAGCCTTGGCGAAGGTAAAACAGGAAGCACTGAAGGTGAAAAGTGGATTAAATGTGAGATAGATGCATGCATTTCTAGTACAGATGGCCCAACTGACCTCTGTGTGAGGTTATAAACTCTCATCAGGCCAATCATGTCAGGTGCGAATAACGTATATATTCTTGGATCTGAACCAATAAAATAATGAAGTACGGTAGTAAACCGTTAGCTGAACGTATGAAGTGTTCGTGAAATGCTCTCCTAACATCAACACCATTAATATAGTAGTGCGAAGAAACAGGTCTAACTACGTCCATAACAATTACACCTGACTAACGACGCGATCTTGTGTCTTGGTTAGATATTAAATAAAAACTCTATCACGTTGAAGTAATGGCTCTTTACGCCGTTACGGAACGTATATTTTAGAAGTGGCCTGCAAAGTCATTCCCAAAAGTCACTGAGGAAACTTCATAGATGCTAAAAATCTGTAAGCCACCAGAAAAATTAAGTAGCCCGTTTTTTACACTTTCTTTGTGACATACTCGTATATCATCCTTTCTGAGACCTATTTTCTAAAATTATGTACGAATATATCCAATTAATATCCTTAGTTCAGAACACAGTGTAAAAGTAAATACTTGGAGGAATTTGAGTATAGCTCACTTTAATGCCTTCTTATTAGTTCCACATCTCTATTAAGTGAAATAGAACTAACTTTTCTTTCAGTCCTAAGCTCACACAAACTACCATGGAAAGCTACTGTTAATACGTGTGTGGTTAGTATTATCTTTTCAAGACACCAGACTGTTGTATTGTAAAAATTTAAAATATATTTTATAGGCATTTGCTATTCTGTGAAACATAACAGCCAGTATTTGAACTTTGTCTTAGAAGTCATCAGAGAAATGTCTACAATGCTGGAAAGGCACTCACAACATTTAATGCTATGTTGTTGGTAGGGAATAAAACGTCTTGCTCTTTTACTGGAGTGGGAGAGGGAGGTCATGTTTATACGGGGCTTACTTGGGAGATAGAGTAATAAACTAGTTGAATGAAGAAATGCCAGCTGTAAATTTGGGGCATTTTACTGCCGCCTTTATATATCTGTCGACATGTCCAGTTCACTCAATAAAGTTGTATTTCTATTATAGCATATTACTTTCTTACAATTTAATGACGCTATACATCCAACCAGTAAGGCAATGATGACAACCCTTCATCCTTTTCAGAGTTAGTAAGTACAACAGGAAAGTCATGGTAATTTAATTGAAAAATTCTAACAATCTACTCTGCATAGATTATTTAAAGTACTCTTATCTAATAAACGTTTGCGCTACTTGACCATTATCCATTGTCTTATTTCAAATTGCATATAAATGCTATTGACTGCTGCCGGATTATGTGACTATATGGGAAGGGTTACCCATATGTGTGACATGGGATGATATTGAAAAGACACTGAACTCGTTTTATCGAATAACTGAAGGAATGGCAGCTTAAAAAGGATAGAAAATTGTTCTAAGTGTCTTTTCACTTGTTGGTTTTTCTCTCGAACGTGTGCTCCCCGAAATTCAATCTGAATCCCTGATCCTGGCGTTTAAAATCCGATACTCGAACTCATTTTCCGTTTTGTATCCGTAGGTCGTTGATAATGTATTCGCCACTTTATTCACAGATTAAAATCGGAAAGAAATTAAATAGCGTGAGGGAATAAATAAAAACGTATTTTTAGACATAATAGACCTGAAGAATAAAGTGAAAATAAAATTTATAGGAGGCTGTGGATATAATTTTCTCTTGACTCCCTGCTGACAGAATCGGACAGGTTACCAGTAAAATTATTAAAAAGAAGGAAAAATGGTGTGAGTTGGCCTGATGTCATAATGGCACCTGGACTAAGCTCCAACGGGGGAAATTACTTTAGGGCCTGGGAGAAGGCGATAGCTTCCTTGGATCATTTCTAATAATGTCCCTTCCTTTTCTTGCTTTTCGTCCACGTCACCGCCTCCCCTTCCATGCCTTTTAATTTCAGATTAGTTTGTTTGCCCTCCCTTCCGCCGCCCCCCACTTTGTCTTCATTTAAATTTGTTTAATAACCTAATTATATTTATTGCATCACTTTCGCTTTCTTATCCCTAAAAGATAAAGATAATAACGCATTTACGATTGTATTTTGGAATTATAATAATTCTTTCTTTAAAAATACTATAGCATGATGTTGACGCTTTGGTATGGAAGTTTTACATCCTTAAAAATATTGTTTTATTCTAGAATTGCCTAAAGATAAACTTTAGGCTCATGGTACTATTGGACTGGATTCATTTATGTCGTAGAAACTAGAACGTACCTATAAACTAGTTTTAAAAATCGTAATATTAGACAACGAATTTTTGGACCCGAACACAGGTCTCCTGAAAATCTAGGCAGAATCTCTCAACGGATCCATAAGTTCCACAGACTGTAAGCTGAATGGCTGAAGCTAGAGGGTATTTTCTCTAGTAAACCGTCCTCATGGGAGTGAGTGCGGGACGTCGAGTTTTTGGAGGTTGACTGACAACGAATTATTTCTCACAGTTCTTACTTGAATCTTTGTGGTAATTAGTAGAATACTGGACTTGATAAACAGGGGAGCTGGGTTTATGACCCGGGAAATTCTAATACTTTTGTTAGTAATACAAAACACAATTTAATTATTTTTCTCTGCAAGCCACACGTTACAAGAAGCCGCTCCGCATGAGTGGTTTGAGGTGACATTTAATTGTTAAAACTAATATGGCTTAAAGTAGAATTCGCTGTTTTAAGATTTACCATTACAGAAAATATTTTTAAATTCCGTCTGCCTTCAATTTTCATAGTTAGCGAAGGAAATGTATTTAGTCATGGATTTATAAGGTAAAATCCTCCCATTGGCTACTAAATAGTTATCAACAGATAACGGGTGGATTGAAGTTGAAATGAACTTTAAAATGATTGAACTGTTTTGTTTTTGTTCAATTCTGCTTCACGTGTATAAGACCTGTGCCAAATTTCAAGATGCCTTATCGGAAAGTTGAACATATATTGGTATTTGAATATCCCAGAAGGTTCTGAACAGCACAGGTCTGAACAAATGCAATGAGTAAATGCAAGAGTGGGTCCTTAATCCATTGAACCAGCTGTTACTGCTCAATGTTCGGTTGGAGATATGCGGTCCTAGTTCTATTTAAGCAATAATTTCTCCGGGGTATTGAGATAGATAACGATTCAATTATTTAGCTTACTCATTTGGATGAGCTCTTTCTGGCACCCTTATTGTACATATCCACATTCAGGTTTTGGTGTATACTCGTAAATGTACTGATATTTTAAATTTGCGAATATGTTTCGTGTGAGATTCCAACCATGTTTGGGTGCCTTATTTGAAGTACTTTAATATTGTCTAACAAACAAAGAGATTATTTTTATTTACCTTTCTTATTTCTCTTATTGACAAAACTCAAGAGGTGTAGGCCAATAAAGAAATGAAGTTAATTAGAATTTTGAATTTTGGTTCTTTTTTACATGAAGGGTGTTACATTGAAAGCAATTACCTGGACTTTACGATTAAAAAATACATTATGAACCTGATTAAGTAACTAATAAATAATTACTACTATTTAGAAGTGTTGTGTGGTTCATCAATATATAGTATTACGCAAGGCTGACTCAATTCTCTTTACTATTTGTAAAACTGAAACTCAACCTCCACTTAAACGATGGTTATACTTATAAGTAAAACAATTATTTCTTTATAATTTACATTTATGAAACCATACAGTATAATAATCCTATTCTTGTTATAAATCAGTAATATGTATATTACAATTGAAAACAAGAAACTGTAAAGAGAATTTTATTGAAGGAGCTTGTGATGGAAATTTTTAGACTATTTTAATATTGGATTTCTACCATAAAGACTATCTTGGCTTTAAGTCTTTTTATGCCTTTCATAGTTTTTTTGAATTATGACCTGTTTATTTGAATGGGATTAAGGAAGATTTAGGGTATAAGAGAGCATCAAAGGTGAGTAAGTGGTGTAAGATTGAAGAGGCATAAAGACAAGGAGTTTGGGAAACCAGCTAAGCCCGAATTCCATTAGAGCATCGGGATAACTGCTGCCTCCCTTTTTATCATTTCATTCCCCTTTGATGGCTCCCTTCTTTTAATTCCCACCCCCTTTATCTCCAACCCCCATTCCGGGACAACAGATTCCTTTTAATAATTTTTTAACTGCCTTTAACAGAATTTTCCTCTTCAGGAGATTTAGTAATGAATAACTTAATAATTAATTTCAATTAATCCGCAGACCTCTTTGAAGTCATGGATTTATTTTTATTTTTTATTTTTTGAAATTTAAGTGCCAGAGAAGCAAAGAATGAAAAACATAGTTGTACAAATGTTTAAACATTTGTTCTACCCATTTGTATGTCAGCGATTTAAGCTTGCTGCTCTACTTGAATAAAATCGGCACATTTTCTCTCTGAATTAAACTTTTCATTTATTTTACGTCATAATTGAAGGGAAAATAGTTCGTGCATGTAAATATCAGAGATGTATTGATTTGGCACTTTTGTGTGACAATAACAATTTTCGGGTAACTTGAAAAATATAAAATCAGATTGAATAATTTAGTATATACAGCTTTTATGACTCTTTGCTTTCTTAAAAAAATCGCTTCTTATATAACGTATTATCGATGGAATACGTAATTAGTTAATTTAGAAAAGCTGTTTAAAAGCTCTTTGAAAAGAAAATCACACATAAATGTAGGCAAACACATTTTTATGTTGTTATACTTTCATGATATGAAACCTGGCTATGCCGCATATAATTACTACATGATAGCTGTTCTTACGGATCTTAAGCTATGGAAAGTTATTTAAAGCATTTAAAGAAAAAAAGAACATAATAAGTAATTTGAATATTTTCTTAGACAAATTGATAATTTATAATTCACTCTTAGCTTTTGATTATGGTGCTTATTTTCTGGTTCGAATAATATGGTAAATCGTGAATAACCGGAGTAATTTATCTTATATTTTCCTATTAGATATGTTCTATGATACTATTCAATAATATGAAACAGAAATGATAATGAATAATGTTTTCTGTTTCTGATCTTGTCACAGATTCGAAGCTTTAAATGGAATGGAACCCTGAATGTTCCGCCATTTCTTGTGAGAACTAATTGAATAAAAGAACAACCAGCAATTGTATTATTACGCAACTAGTGGGAATATTAAATGTACTTACGTCACGCAAATAAGTCTTATTATTGCTAGTAGTATTTTACAATATTTTAAATATTTAAGGACTCGGCAGTGTGCACCTTCTCAGATAAAAGTATTACGAATTTCAATGATAATAAGTGATATTTTATGTATACACAGATTAATTAGTAGAATAAACTATTGTCCAATCCTTCGGAAGATCTTAGCATTTCTGGATTTCAAATTATTCTCATTAGTAGAAAGTTGTACTGGGTAGATTCTTGAGAGTTCCTGTATTTATCTAGTCCAGTGGTCAGTTAATAGTTGGTTACCTTCAGTCTGGGAAAGTCTGTTTGTAACTTGGCATAGTTGTTTACATGTCTTTATAGATGAGATGACGTAACCTATGTTGTCTTTCATCCACGGAGATAATAAGCTCTTCTTTGTCATCTCATGTTTGATTATTCATTTTGAACCATTTATTAGCACATACAACATTAGTAAAAATATTAAAATGTATGTGTTCATGCTCATTTATAGAGACGTATAAATAACTACGTATAAACAAACAGACTTTCCCAGGCTGAAGGTAACGAACCAGTAACTGTTCATTGGACGACATAAGAAAAGGAGCTTTCAAGAAACTACTTTTTAAAACTTTCGGTTATTTTAAATTGACGCCATGGCTTGGAAATTATATCCAGTAATGACGGGACCCGCAAGGCAATTAGGACAATTATTGTATGATGCTATATAGGATTATCTATACTGGCCGAAACAGCTTGATAAGGGAGTAGAATAAAGTTGGACGTCTCTTGGGTTATATTACGTTGAGTTGAATTTATTATAACTTTAAATATATTAAAACTTATTATTTCAAGTAAAACATAGTGTATCTCTCAGATATTATTATAGGAGTTTATCAAAACCTTAAGACAGGGTTGAGGAAATACTTCTCAAAACTCAGCCTTGTCTCAAATTTTAGGTTCTAGGAAAGAGGTAGTATTTTCTTAGTTAAAGAAGCGGAACCTATTATCCTAAAAATTGCAAGGTTCTCTCCAAATAAACTTTTATTTCCAGAATAATTTCATTTTAAGAGAGTTTGTCGAATCCGTATATTTTGATGCACATTTTAAATATTTGAAGAAATATTAAATTTAGTTTCCTCTTGAGGCAATTACAAAAATAGGCCTCCAAAAAAGAGAAAATAACAAGGGATAAATGTAAGGGGTGTATGAGCCAGAGCCTACCTGGCAAGGTCCAACCTTTATTTTTATTGTGCTGGTTGGTGTGGCAGGAAGCGGGAACTACAGCCTGGGCACAAAGGTAAGCCGGAACTTGGTAAATCACATCCAAATCGGCCAGTGGCAATACTTCCTTCCGACGCATTAGCTATGGTCCCACCCTCCCTTATGCCTCACTGCCTCTAATATGTCTGTCTCTCTCCAACCAACCTTGCTCCACCTTTATTCTCTCTTTTATTTATTCAAATTTATTACTACCAATTAAATTTTTATAAAAAAAAAATTAAGATCAGTGTCATGTTCAATTTTTACAAAAATTGGTTTTAAAATAAATATACTTTTTAACCTTTGGTTTAGTTCTTATACAAATTATATTTGTTCAAAGACGTTTTGTCAAATGAACTTGGCTTCTCAGACTTTTCCGAAAATTGTTTGGAAATACCCTTCTGGAAACATTTCCACACATTCAAACTTTGCCCTATGCTAAACAACGAAAGCTCACCCCACGCCTAGTTAAGAAGAACCGAAAGTTCAAAACAAAGTAGCCCAAACTTAGCTTATTCGATTATTCACCGATTGATTTGTTTCTGTCTATGTGACTTTGGCTGTTTCGTTTTCGTACTTACGCTCTCATCAGCGACACGAATTAAGCGCGAGAACGAATTGGAATTTTGGAAAGTTGCCTTTTTCCAAAGATATTTGTTCAAGCCACATTTGTCTAAAGACGTTTTGTCAAACTTAAGTTCGATCGTACATTGATCTTACGTTTGAACAACTTCGTTTCGGCCTTTAGGGTCTCTTCAGCTGGGAGTGTGTGCTTTTTTGCCTAGAACATTGTTGAGTAAACGGAAGTATTTAACATACAATTTTTTAGTTATTGAGATGGTAATCATGACTATTTTCGAAAAATTTCTTCTATGTCCATTGAACCTAAGTAGGAGAGGACGAAAGTGACGGTCCGTTCAAAGCTCAAACTAACGTGTTTTTTTTTTTTTTTTTTTTTTTTTTTTTTGTTTGATCGTTACCAAATTCGATATTTAAAAGTTTTGTGTAAAACTAAAGATCAAGTCTAGGAGAAGGTATTTAGAGGAGAGTATTTGGAAAATTCTAAATTTATAGTCCTAGATCTTGAATACTAACTCAGATGTAACTATTTTTTTAGTATTCAGACTTCAGTAAGATTTTTATTTTCAGTTACTCACATCCATCTGGTACTTACATTCCTGTTTACATAGACCTTGTACTTGGTAGAATTAGAGAATAGATGGTGTGTTGACTTCATCAGCACGTCATATACTAAATCGCGGGAAATCTGTTTAGTTTACGTAGCCTTCCGTTTTCACAGAAAGCTAGGCTTCTACTGTATATTATGTGGAGGAGATGACTACAGCACGTACTCTACTTCTTGGACATTGTGAAGTGTTTTCTACTTGGTCACCCATTTGAAAGTATTTATATCCCTTGAAATTTGTACATTGTTATGATTTGTTCGAGCGGCAAATTTTCTTTTGTAAAACATTATCGTGAATGAGTCCATAATTACCCTTGAGCTATTGACCGTAAGTCCTAAGGTATACCTGTGGTTAAGTAAATTCCATGTGTTATTAGTATGTTCGGAAAGAAACCTAACAATTAGGGAATAACATTGTTTATTATGAGAAAATATGAAAAGTTTTTCTCATTACGGAAATATAAATCAATTTCGATCATTATTTTTAACGATTTATTCTCTGACGTAATGTCTTTGAAGAGTTCTCGTGGAAAATTATAGAGGTTTGATTGTTGCGAGTGAAGGACAATCGGTGACTGTCGCAACCATTACAAGTTTTTTTCTCAGTTCTGTAGCCTTGAGGAAACTAGAAGACTAGACCACTCTAGTGATATTGTTCTACTTATGGAACACTAATTTTGACAATTCATTTTTTACTGTTTCGTTTACAGAATTGAAATTTTATTTCCATTAAATATTAATCAAGTGAGCATTAATTTCTATTGTAATCCATGTATTCTACAAAATGAAATAAAAAAAGAAAACAGGAAATTAATTTCTTTAGCTTTTTTAAAAAACATTGTAGATGAATTCGTCTTTCTTATAATAACAGCCCAATTAAGAACAACATTCCAGATTACAAATTTAAATTTTTGATAAAATTAAATTTTGTATCTTATGATTGGATTCATTCACATCCACTCTGTTATTTTTTCTTATTATTTCTATCAGAGCATCATGATGATCACATGCTTATAAAAGTTAATGATTCCATTATCTCATTATTGGGTAAAGGCCAGCATTCCTTCAATCAACAAGTAGCAACAATTGTATTGTGGAAAACAAATTGACTTTTGATGTGCATTAATTGGGTGTTTCATAATTCTGGGCTGAATATTAACGCTTTCCTTACTGAAGCTGTTTCATGGAACAACGTAGCTTCTGTCTCATGAGGTCCTTCTCCACGTATTTTACACCAAGCAAAAAACTAAATATTGTAATAGAAATAGATTTTCCAACCAATAAATAATGGAAAAAATCCTTATATCCATCATTTTTGACGTATAAGATATCTTGTCTCGGGTTAGAAAAAAAGGCCTCGTTCCTCACCGTTGTTTATTCGTTGCAACAGGGCGTTTTCAGAGTATACGCTCCATCATCAGTGCCCTCCTGGCAAACATTTACCATAAAAAAAACGTGTAATATGTCATTTAATTAAAAAATAAGAAATATATGTACATATTGATGGTCAAGAATTAGGGTTAAAACATAAAACTTTAAGGGATACAAACTAGTGTCCCAGTGTACTATTTATTCCATTTTATACTTTTTTACTGTAAATACTATTTTTTTATTATTTATTTATTTTAACTATTTATTGAAATTGTGTATATATTCTATTGGTAAGTTTTTAATTTTAAACTGTAAAAATATTCTCATATTTTTGTAAATGTTCACTGAGACACTAATTTGTTTCCTTAAAGTTTTATCTCTAATTCTTGAACACCAATATCTACATATATTTCTTATTTTAGCAGATTTCCCTTAGGGAAAATCAACTATTGAGGTCATGCATGAGCATGGCGCGATTTTCGATACTTTTCTTCAAATGTCTATCGATCCTACCTAGAAGAACAGGGAAGGGGGGGGGTTTAGAGTGGGGGACTTTCGAAAATTCGAAACATCTCTGTTACTATACGTCGGATCGAAAAATTAAATAGAACCAATCTTATTGTAAATTAAATTTACTATAAATATTGTCATATACACTTATTCTCTATCTTGAATATTAACCGAGGTATTTGCATTTTTATTAAGCGTAACGGACGAGCTATTGGCGCTTCTATTCGTTCCCGCCGAAAGCTAGTTCGGCCGTTTCCGTAACTGTTCGGCACTCGTATGGAGATTTCTCTATTGCATAACTTTACATGGGAAATCTGCTTAGTTTACGCAGCCCCTGCGTGACGGACTTTTCTCAATTAAATGAGATGTTATACAACGTTTTTTATGGTAAATGTTTGCCAGCAGGGGACTGATGATGTAGTGTATACTCTGAAAGCGCTCTGTCGCAACGAATAAACAACAAACATGGAACAAGGCCTTTTTTTCTTACCTCAGATAATAATCCCTTCACCATCCAGCACCTCAAAAATGCAAGATACATCAAAGCATACACTTACCACTCTTTGTAGTGCTCCACCTGAGACTGCAGTTGTGGAAATTAGTAGAGGTAACGGAATTCGATAATTGCAGATGACTAGATGTCGAGCATTAATTATGAAAAGGCCCATAACAAAAATTATGATAAAGTTAATTGTCAACCACTTAAAAACTTAGAAACAGCTACGATTCATTTTTTGTATTTTTTTAAAAATGTTTTACACAATACGTAAAACGCAATTTATACATATAAAATAGTTGTGTCACTTGTCGTTGAGGAGTTAAAATAAAGTTAATTCTCATCAGGCATTTTCTTGTATTTACCAGCGATCCACGTCGGGAGGAGAGAAATTCATATAAGAAATTCATATATACAACAACACCTTAATACAAAAAGTCCGTCACGCAGGGGCTGCGTAAACTAAGCAGATTTCCCACGTGAAGTTTTACAATAGAGAAATCTGCCTAGTAATAACCTATTCTCACGAGGACGAATCGTTAGTGAAACGGCCACACTAGCGCTAGTGCGCTCGGCGGAAACTCCCAAACATAGCCAACCACACTCACAATACAAATCCAAATATCTCGGTTAATATTAAAGATACAGAATAAATGTATAGAACAATATTTATAGTAAATTTAATTTACAATAAGATTGGTTCTATACCTTTTTTTGATCCGACGTATGGTAACGGAGATATTTCGAATTATCGAAAATCCCCCCCTCTAAACCCCCCCTCCCACTGGTTCGATTTTAGCCATTAACGAACTTGATCTTCCTTTTTACATAAAACGATTAAATACCGAGTTTGGTAACGATCAAACAAAAATTGCGATCGCTAGAGCGTTAACAGACAAATATATATATCTATATATATAGATATATATATATATATATATATATATATACTAGCTCAGATACCCGGCTTCGCTCGGGATTTAATTTGAGGCTGAATGGTGATGGTATTTTTTTGGCAAGGCTGTAGTTTGCACAATATTTTCACCTTTACCCGTCCCACTATTTAGGATTAACACCCGTTGTTGGCATTTGTTAATAATAAAATTAATTTTTTATGTAAGTCTTCACTGTCCTCCAAATTGTCATATTTCCCGTCTCCTGTGCATTATGCATAGATCTCAGTTATTAAGCACAAAATATTGTGGTGAAACGAAATATCACTATTATTAATTTCAGGCTTCCCTTATAACCCCCACTCCCGCCCGTCCCTAGAAATGTTAGTATGGCTTAATATAAGGAAAGCGTTAGTGCTAATACCCATACCGAGTTTTATTTATTTCGGCTGGGTCTTTTGTCCCAAATAAAATTGTTCACTTCCGCTTTAGGTTTTAGCATATATCTCGTTTATAATTCGGTATACTAAAAAAAGTGTATATAACAAAATTTACTCTAAATAAAAAAATACTCTTCCGCTATAGGTTTTAGCGTATATCTTGTTTATAATACGGTATAAGAAAAAAGTGTGTAAAACAACTGAGGAAAGAAAGAGGGAGTGAGAAAGGTTCTAGATTACAGGAAGGTCTCCCCACCCGTCCCTGACGCTCCAGGTTATCCAACAGAACATGACTAACGGCTAACTCTCAATTCCGCTAACATTACCTTATATTCAGATTCTATTTTCAATTCTAATTATGTATGTTTAAATACTTTCGTTTTTTGTGAATTAATTGATGTTTTAAATACATTAAAGGATGAAATTACTTACTTCCGATTAATTAATGTTCCAGTGAAAGACAGAGGAAGGGGGGGGGGAAGTAATATACTTTGCTCCTCATGAAACAGCTACTTGTTTTTAAAATGCTTCATACAATTGAAATGTTCTTGTTTATCGTCATGTTCATATTTGCCGAAAAACCAATAGGAAACGAAATATCGCTATATTTAATTTCAGGCTTCCCTTATAACCCCCACTCCTGCCCGTGCCTAGAAATGTTGAAATGGTTTGTTATAATGAAAGCGTTAGTGCTAATCGACATACCGAGTTTTATTTATTTCGGTTGGGTCTATTGTCCCAAATATAATTGTTCACTTCCGCTATAGATTTTAGTGTATATCTCGTTTATTATTCGGTATACGAAAAAAGTGTATATAACAAATGTTACTCTAAATAACAAAGTAAACAACTTTTGTTATGTTCATATTTACCGAAAAAACAATAGGAAACGAAATATCGCTATTTTTAATTTCTGGCTTCCCTTATAACCCCCACTCCTGCCCGTCCCTAGAAATGTTGGTATGGCTTGTTATAATGAAACCGTTAGTGCTAATAGATATACCGAGTTTTACTTAGTTCGGTTGAGTGTTTTGTGCCAAATAAAATTGTTGACTCCCGCTATAATTTTTAGCGTACAACTCATTTATACTTCGGTTTACGACGAAAGTGTATATAACAAAAGTTACTCTAAATAACAAAATAAATAACTTTTGTTATGTGCATATTTGCCGAAAAACCAATAGGAAACGAAATATAGCTATTTTTAATTTCAGGTTTCCCTTATAACCCCCACTCCTGTTTGTCTTAGAGAATAATAATATAGCCTAAAGTCTAAGTTGGGCTAGTAGTAATATACATACCAAGTTTCATAAAATTCGGTTCAGCCGTTTATGCGTGAAAAGGTAACAAACAAACAAACAAACAAACAAACAAACAAACAAACAAACAAACAAACAAACAAACAAACAAACATACACGAAAGAAACAAAATGCAGTTTTGGTATCTATGACATGTGAAACGAAAAGTTATCGTGAAATTTCGCGAAAAAAATCAATGTACAGACAGAGGTTACAATTTTATATATATATAGATATATATATATATATATAGATATATATATATATATAATTTTGAACGGACCTCATTTTCGTCATCTCCTGGGTAGGATCGATGGACATTTGAAGAAATTTTTCGAAACTCGCGTCATGAGTACGACCTCAATAGCTGATTTCCCTTAAGGGAAATCTGCTAAAAATACATGCTGGCAAAATTGAATGTATTAATTCTTATTTCCTAAAATAATATAAATCTTATATAATGATAAATCTTATAATGATGTATTTCTTATTCTTCTTATAATATAAATTTCCTCTCTTGTTATTGGTAGTAAAGTATGAAGAAGTTGTCAATATTTATTCTTTAAATAGATATGCAAAAAATGTGTGGTTCATATTGAGAAAATCTAATACTACTCCGATATACTTAGTACTTCTATTAGGCGATCGGCAGTCAAAAGCGAAAATTTTTAAATTCATGATTAAGTAATATTTTTAAAGATGAAATAATTAATTCTAGTAACTTGTGTTCATCACTTATTTTTAATATTATAAAAATAAAGGCATTTTTTGTTCACAATCATTTCCTGAATTTTATATCTGTAGTTGTAGGATGTGTGAGCTGAAAGGCGTCGTGTATTTCTTAATAATCTCTCTCTCTCTCTCTCTCTCTCTCTCTCTCTCTCTCCTCTCTCTCTCTCTCTCTCTCTCTCTCTCATCTCTCTCTCTCCTCTATCTCTCTCTCTCTCTATCTCTCTCTCTCTCTCTCTCTCTCTCTCTCTCTCTCTCTCTCTCTCTCTCTCTCTCTCTCTCTCTCTCTCGCAAAGAGCAGGAGACTTTGCCTAACATGTTCGTTATCATGGAATTCAGTCTTAATGTTCACGAAAACAACCGACCAGGCGGAGCTTGTTGAAACAAAAACATACATTAAATATTTATTTAGAGTAAACAAATTAGGGAAGTACTTGATGAGACAAATTAAATTGATTTCAAACACTGAATAAATAAGTACTCTCAGGAACAAACAAATAAACTAGAGGCCGCTATGTATTATAGTTTGCTTAGCCTACAATAATTATTTGGGAATCCGGTGACTAATAAATATCTTCTATTCTGTAGCCCATTTATAAGGATGAGGAGTGAAGCACTTTGTGAAGTGGGCCATTCCAAGAACATTTGGAGTTCCTTCTAATTTGTGAAGGACGACGATATTTTCTCTGAATATTCCTGTTCATTTGCGTTCCGCGAGTAAAGATAAGAAATTAAAAAAACAATGTGTTAATACTCGAAGTTAAATTGCTAAATAATTCATGAGATTGAAATGAAAAATAAAATATGAGTAGGTTGTGTAAGGGATAAGGGTTGTTGTTGAGGGAGAGGGTGTTGCTCAGCGGAGCTTGGCAAGAAGGGCTCGCTTCAGCATGCTTAATGTCTTGGAAACCAATATGTCCCTATTTCAAATGATTTACCACCGATTGGCCACCTTTGTCTTTTCAACCCTAACTAGTCTTCTCTACATTTTCATTAATCTACTCGTCTCGTCCCATTTGGTACAAAATTTATTTTATTAACTACCTGAGAATGGAATAATTGTGTAAAAAGTGACATTCGATGCACCAAAGACCTAACATCACCAATCTGATATCACTGGTAGGCAAGGGGTCAGAATTTATAGAAACACTATTATTCAATCATTCACTTTATAATTGACTTCGTTTGTTTCGCGATCTTTACGTCAACGCCTCATTTTTTTTTCGCGACCATTTTTTTGTATATCATTAAATGATCTATAAAGTATGTTCTATGGAAATGTTTGCTCCTATGTATTGGAACGGAGATATCGAACATCATTTTCAACTGAAACAATTTTAAATGAAGTACAACCAGAGAACTTATTTATTGTATTTAATATAGGTACAAGTAATTCATGTTGTGCCCGCATCAGATTTTATGAAATGATCATTATAAATTAACCCATGTAGTCTTTCCACCAACCCACGTAGGGAGGAAATGGTTGATTAGCAGGTGCATATGTAAGATATTCATATTTAATAACATGAAATAAGCATGCGCAAGTTATCTTCTCTAGAGTTCCACGGACTAAGGAGCTGTAGTCCCTAAAAGCAAGATAAAATAAATTGTTTTGGAAGTTGAGACTTTGGTTAAGTTGTAATACTTGATAACCGTATATTTTTTCCTTCTAAATCTGAATTGTATTAGAGTTTTTTTATAACCAACCTGCATTTATCTTTCTTACAAAGTTATTTACCTTTATTTATACGTAAACGATTTTTAATACATTTAAAATATCTTAAATTCATTTATGAACATAAAATATTTATTTTTGTTTAAGGCTGATATATAAACACATATAGTCACACATAATGAGAATATGTTTGTTACCCTTCGCCGCAAAATGATAACGCAACATTATTTAATAATTGTTGTCGGCCTCCTCTTCTATTTACAGACATAGCAAGCATCTCTACTACAATGCAAGCAATGATTTAGTAACATAAATATGACAGTAATCTAAGCAGTGAGTCACCCATCGACTCACAGAGTTGCGCCATACGATGCCTTTCAGCTACGCGTAGTTTCAATAGGAGTATCTTAAAACTTATAATTCATATTATTAATTACTTTTTATTTTTACAGTTTGCATTCATTTTATTGAAATTAATTTAAAATGTAGTCTGGATGTACACAGCAGGCCAGTTTTCCTCTACAGTACGTTTTTTTTTTTTTGACAGAGAGCACTTTCAGAGCAACAGCTCCATCTTCAGTGACTGTTGGCGTAAACAAAACCTATGAAAATAATGCAACCAAGAACATTTAAATTAATAATATTAACCTTAAAAAAAAAGAAAGAAAACATTATTAAAATACAAGGTAACTGTCAACAATAAATCAAAACGGAAATAAATAACAAAGAAAAACGGGGGATGTCGTTACTTAAAAGCATACTTAGCTAGTCAACATTTAAAAAAGTAAACAAATTTAAAACTACACTGCTAGAACTAACTGCTATGAAACAGATAACATATTAACTTAAAAAGAAAATTTTCAAAAACAACTTATAACTGATAACATGAGAAACTAAAACAACAATTATAACTAGGACTTAATTAAAAAAAAATAGCTATAAAGGTTTACCAGAGGGCAGTGTCTTTTGAAGCATAAACCAAAAATCTGCTAAAAACCAAAGAATTGATAAACAAGCCTACTGTGTACATCAAGATTGATTCGCTCCTTTACCACCCAGCTTCTATGGAAGAAATTAAAATACAATCTTCGACGAATTAAAATAATATTTCAGACAAGCCAGAAACCAGCGTTGATGACACAGTTTTAAATAAATCAGAAAACCTCTTTTTTTTTTAAAAATCCTTTTCAAGGATGTGTTTTAATACCTAAAGATGGGACGCGTTTCTGAAACCCATTATGCTCTGTAGTCATATTGTTTTGCTTCGAGTCAGGAGGTTCACTGGGATTAAGCGCCTTAGGGGCACTCGTACAATGTGTATATCTTGTATTTTATTGACTTTTTGAAAGTAATACACCTTCAGTAAATAATTTAATTACGTTTCTTTGTATTCGAAAAGATAATATTCCTATATCATGGCAATTGAGCCCATAAGTCTAGGTTAGTAAGTTTACTAAGACCAATACCTTAACTAACACGGATAACAAGAGTTACGGTCCTACTTGAAACTGTTAATTGACTCTTGTTACTATTCAATATATTGTAATTAGAGAGTTCGGATTTGAGCGAAAATAGATTCGCACAGACGGTAGCCGAACTTGAACTGAAAGGTAGAGCACGGAGGCTCTTGAGGCTTTGACTCATGACAGCTAGAGGAAAAACAAACCTTGGGTATTATTCCTGAAAAAAAATAAATTACTGGTTTTTGTATTTGGTTTGTTTACATTTAGGGGTGGAGAAAGAATTCCTAGAATTTTGTCCTGAACTGAACCGCTGGCGGATATGGGCAAAAAGAGAGGGCATTGAATGATTTGAATAGATTAAGATTGAGGAATAAGTAAAAGTTGATGATTTATTCGTTGTGATTGAAAGTGGGGTGAGGAGTGGTGTAGTAGCTTTGAGCCGTCCGTCAGCTGAAGAGGGCCGAGGAAAAAGGAACTGAAGAGGCCCCGCCCTTCTCGAGAGGACTTGGATTACTCGGAATGAGCCGGCACCAGATTATTTCTTATTCCAAGCTCTCTTTTGAAAAACAACCCCCACCCCTTGCCCCCTCCATAAGCCGTCAGAAAACTTTGTCAAGGCTTTCTTCTTATTTATTTTACTTCTGTAATGGCTTTTACAGAGCTTCAAGGGATTTACTCTATTTATAGGAGAGCTATTCACTCTTCCAAATCTCTTTGTTTTTCTTTGCAAATTAATTAATGATTTATATTCATAATTATTTAATGATTTATAAACTAAGCGCTTATATTTTCTTAGACTGTTTTCAAGTTAAAAATGGCCATCTGGTTTCTGAATAGTTCATTGATGAACTTTCTAAACCTACATGATGTGACTTCGGTTAAATACCCTTTTGACCAAATAAAATACCGCAATATTTTGTGAAGTACTAGCCTTAATGTATTATTTAAAAAAAATATTTTTCTGTTGAGTTGAAGTAAATTATACAATATTTAATAATCAAAATATCAACTCTTTTATTAGAAAGCAAATTACAGTTGGGAGTGTGGGTAACACCTGAGTCTAACTCTGGAGGAAGGCACTATAAAATTTTATAGCAGGCACCAATAACAGTTTCCTTTATTTCGTTTTTAAATTTTTTTCTAGCATTTGTAAAAATCGTATTTTTATTTATTGGAAACTGTTTTTATACGTTTGAAACTGCTTATGAAATTCGATGTTTAATTATTAAGTACTTATTTACATGGCAAAAACAATTTCAAAGTTTTTAATTGAAATGAGAGTCATTATAGAAGAAATAAAATAAATACAAGTATGTAAAAGATTAATCATATGTTGTATAATACAAGTATACTAATCAAAATTAGTGTGGCGAGTTTGATTCTCGACTGGGCAAAGTAAATTATTTAGTGACGAAATTCACTTAATAACATCCTAAAATCCCACCCTGGCTAGAAAAGTTGCAAAAAGTGGACGATAACAAAAAATAAAAATAATTAAAAGTGGGTTATAATCACTTTACAATGTGTTTGCTATTTATCAATGTTCACTTTTTGCCCAATTGGGACACAATTGGGGTTACGTACATGTTATCTTACTTTATTAGCTCGGATGGGACTAAGGATTTTATATTATATAATGAGCTAGTCACTAATTAAAATTAGTAATTTCCTTGCGGGCTTCAAAAGCACGGCTGTAGGCTCAAAGAGTCATGTACGACCATACAATGTATGGATATTATGTAGGCCATAAGTGCTGGTATCATTCCTAAATTTGAGTTTTAAAGTTTGGCCGTTGTCGTACAGTGAATGTGTTCTAACAAATATAATCTACACTAATAGTGGTTTACTCCGTTACTGATCGTCAAAGAGAAACATAATTGAAAATATTTTGGTATTCTGCAATGACGGAGCTCAATTTGGCTTAGTTGGAGGACTGAGAAGCATAGTGGCGTGGCGAAAGTCAGAATGGTAGTTTTCCGAGGAAGGTTTTACGTTTGTCTCTATAGAAATTTCAGTGAACCATGGAGAATAAACTCCTTGGACTTTAATAATAGTGAACATTCAAAATTTACCTTTTAAAATAAATAATAAGATGTTATTACATTCTTTGTAATTTGTAAGTATTTTCATTTAGAGAAATGCAGTCTTACACTACGGTGTTTCTCAGCGATCCGATTACTAGAAACATTTAATCTGATTACCATATGTATTCGGGACATGGAAATACGTTACATATAAAGCCAACATTTCATGGCCTATGTGTATTAGTTTTCATGCCATTCCGCTAAATATTTGGAACTTCTTATGTATTATTCAGTTTAAACCATATCCATTAGGACCAAAATCTGTGGATAAAGAAGCCCGTGATCATGTACACCTAATTCCAACTAGACCCCGTCACAATGGAATTATAAAATGTCTATCCATTTCCTTTCACTCTCTGATGTAGTCTTACAGCTTGTCAAAGAATAGGAAGTCAGATGGGAGCATTCGGCAGACAGATGTCGGAGTGTACTGATCTCCTTCGGTAGACCCTAATCCTCGCCGCAGAACCCAACTTCCTATGTACGGGAATTCCCCAACACTTTGCGTCAGTAGGTTACTTCTGCGGCGGAAGATAATAGGTAAAATGTATGGTTTATAGATATTATCTTCATAACTGCATATCTAGAAATGTTCGAAAGCCAACTGACTGAATACAAAATAGTAGCTTATATGATGAATCAGTTTTATTGTTAGCCGTTTTTATAATTCAAAGTAGTAGAAGATAGTTGGATTTCGGCTAATAAAGTTTTCTCAATTCTTCTTGTAGAGGATTTTTATTTGCTGACAGTTTCGGGCAACCGTTGGTTCCCTTCTTCAGAGATGAACAATGAAACGAAAAATATAAATATACAATAATGGAATAAACGGAGCATATTATTATCTTTTAAGTGTACAATGGCCGTAAATTTTAAGTTATAATGAATATAAAGCAAAGTAGGTTGGGGGTGGGTGTAAACACCATAACATGAAATAAAGCATACTAAATCTAAAAAAATATGATAATGTTCATACCAGTTTTTTTTATGGGGGGAAGAGCAGAGAGCACGAACTGCAAACGGTGGAGACTACCCCAGGGGAATACAAAACAGGGAAGGTCAATGAGCCTGAAGTATTTTGAAAATGTGTGCATATGTTGGGGATATTTTTTGTTTGTCAGTTTTGAAGTTGATGCTGTTGGGATCTATGTTGATATGAAAGGTAGCTTATATGATTATGTGGACTACAACATTAAAATAAACACCAGCCGTTCACCTTTGTTATTATGAGTGTGAATTAATAAAACAAGGAAACATTCATACCCTTATATATGATTCCTAGCGACCTTGATACTATTTTTATAATTTAATTTTTTTATATAAATATAAAAAATAGCCAAACGTTTTTAACTACAATAATCACGTATTTCCCCTGCCTGTGAATACGGCTCGGCAATTGGAGTTGGAACTGTTACTGGACCATGGAAACAACAGACATGAACAATGCTTGCTAACTGGTTTGTTTGGAGACTAAGGCTTGTTTGGAGTTGGCAGCACACAAAATAAATCATACGTAGACCTATTGAATCAAAGGAAGATGTAAGAGGAAAAAATGAATCTCGTTGAGGATATGAAAAATCGGAGGAAGATTAGTGGGCTTATCAAAAGGCTCAGCAATTTCAAGTCAAGGTTAGGCTTAGGGGATAAAAGGATGACAAAAAAGTAGTTTTCGAAGAGAAATGACATAATACGGCTTCTGACTGAGCTTTAGGTTGACTCAGGGTAAAGGGGTATACTTTTCGTCTTGATATTGGCATATTTATAAACTATAAATATAACCGTATCTATTGGATCTCATCTGCTCGTCTCCCAAGGAGAATCGATGTGGAGATATCTTTCGAAAATCGCGTCAGAAGTACACCCTCAATAACTCATTCCACTATAGGGGTATTTTTGATAACGTATGTGATACTGATATGTTTGTTATGATTGTTTTAAGTGGCCATATAGAAGTTGAATGATGTAGTTTTTGTGTATTGAGTAGAGAGTGAGAGAGAGCCATTCTTATGCTAATAGCTGGAGGAGAGACCCCCGACCCTCGGTCTAATCCGCGACCTGCATTTCCACCCCAACCAACCCCCGCCAGTCTCTTCTGTTGACATACCAATCATTTCTATTTCACCTCATTTTTATCTTGAGTCGCTAGCCTTTTCACGTCTCCCTCCATTTATCAAATCTTCCTCTTCACCCTCACCTCCACTACTAAGGGCTCTGCTCTCTTTCTTTATTTTGTCTTTTAGCAGATTTCACTGAAGGTCTTAGTTGTAAAGTGATTTCGGAAAAACGGAGGTTTTCATCATTCTGAAACGCCAAACTAGTCATGCGATTTTGATGTCCAGCAACTAGATCGCGGCACATTAAATGTTACTTAACTTTTTACTATACAAAATGTATATAATAGGTTCCGAGATGTTGTATTATTATACTACACTGAAAAGCTGATTACTCTACACAGCTCCTTTCCTTAGAATGATATTCCTTTTAAGATCATTTTCCGTTAATTCTTTAGTGCGTGTACTTAACATTATTGTGAGAATTCTTTAATGAACATATGAATGGCTCTAAACCAAAATCACGGGTTTTCATAATTAAATTCAATTATATAATTTGACCGGTATTACATTTTTAACGTTACTCCGACTTTCTTATTGACATCAGACTTACATAAACTTGAAACAAACCTAAACTCTACAAGTAGTACTAGATATGCTGTAGTAAACATGTCAATTATCAGTAATAACAAATATTTTAAAAATAAGGCATTCAATAAAAATGTCCCAGCAATGGAAACACAGATGTATGCTAATTGGGTAAGAGCACATGTCATCATTTACGAAATCAATCAAGAGCAGAAAAATGTCTCCGAATATTTCTAACATTCATTTGGTAACACATCAAATTACTAAATCGAAAAATAAAATATTGGAATTCATGTTACTTGTCTACTAAGATATGTGTTATACTACGAGCAATATTGAGCAGTATTGTACCTCGGTTCCAACGCAGCCTAGTTTCTGGAAATCAAAGCTATACTCTCGTTTACATAGTAAGGTTAGGAATCCATTTTTCGTACAGGCATTCGTTGTTATCTCTGTTTTTTTTTTTTAATTTACATTGTTTTGTTCCTGTTCTGTTTGTAAATTCTTTTTTTTAAATAAATCGAAATTCTAAGAAAAATCCGGATTAGGAAAACAAGGATAACCGTACTTTACAAATTATAACCTTACTTCAGCACTGGCAAGTAGTTATAGAATTGGGAGGTGCTCACAATATCCATATAGCCGGCATGGCGTATATATATAGAAATGGTTGCATGAATACCCACCCCTATTGTTTTTTTGTTTTATTTTACAAAATTTTCTTTGTGGATTGAAAGAGAGAGATAAATAATTCCAATTTCGTACTCCTTGAAAGAAAGTTTCTAATGCCCTCGCACACTAAAAAGCAACGATTCAGTTTTCTAGACACAGCCACAACAATAGAAGGAAAATCATCTAAAACACAAAAAAGTGGCTTGTAAGAATTCTTTTTACATTAATAGCATCCTTTACTTGTTGCATAGATACTCGTTTTTTTTTTGTTTTTTTTAATGTAAATTCTATGTGACCAAAAACTTCATAAAATGACTCCGAATATAACATAAGTTTGCCCATTTTAATGTTAAGAGTATGAATTTTCAAAACAAATGCCCGATTTTTCATTATGTATTTGTGCAGAAAATATTATAGAAAGAAAAAAATTCCCAGAAAAAAGAGAGGAGAAATGCTGGATAAAGTAAATAGAACTCGAGAATATGAGCTGGTCAGCCCCTGATAGAAGGAAGGAGAATAAAAAATAAAATTGCTTACCTGAGATGATGAATTTCTGCTTGATTGGCCGGAAAGGAATTAGATATAAGAAGAAAGAGGTTTGTTTTGGAAAGGACTAAAAAGAGATAGCCTTCGTAGATACCATCAGCAGGGTTGGAAAAGCGGGGTGCATCCATTTTGACACTGAGAAAAAGTCCGTAGCGCAGGGGCTGGGTAAACTAAGCAGATTTCCCAACTACTGGTATAACATACTTGTGTTCTCAGCACACCACGTATTCTATATTTATATGGAAAAAAAAACTGATGAGTAGAAGGGAGGTGGGGTTCCAGAAGGCAGAAACTAGAAGGTACAAATAACTCGCTTCATACTTGAGTTAGCAACAAATGCATAGAGTAGCAATTGTAGAAAATTAAAAGTTTAAGAAGATTGGTTCTTTATCATTTTATAATCCGGCACATAATAACAGAGACATTTTGATGTTTGAGATTACCCCTCTCCCTAAACCACTACTATTCCAAGTGAGATTTCACACAATAGGAAACATGATCCCTAGTGACCGAAACGACTAAATATCGAGTATGGTATAGATCAAATTCACATTTCCGAGTATAGAACGAAAAATCTTAATTGATGTTATCATCGCATGACGTATTTGCATAAGTCTCACAAAATAATAGGTCAATGAAAATCATTTTAGATATTTAAACTTTGAATGAAGTATAACAGCTTATTGTTAATAGGACATGATTAGGAGTGAGGCTTTAATGATGGCCGAAAAAGCCAAATATGGAAATATCTCAGTTAATACTCAATATAGAGAAAAAATGTACATAACAACATTTATGGACCATGACCTTTTGCAATAAGATTGATTCTATACAATTTTTTGATCCGACGCACTTCAACGAAGATATTTCGAATTCTCGACAAGATTTAATAAGTTCGTTACTAAATAAATTCCTATTGCCCAGGCGGGGATCGAACTCGCCACTCTGGGTGTACCATGTGAGATTAAGGCCAACGCATTAGCTCATATGGCTAACCTATGAACTTATTTTTTTTCAATAAAACGTCCATGTAAAAAATACTTATATATATATATATATATATATATATATAGAGAGAGAGAGAGAGAGAGAGAGAGGGTGATAGAGATCAGGTACATTATTATCTATTTTATTTATACTGCCAGTATTAAAAAATGTACAATAATTATTAATTATTGACCAAACATAAAGACAGTTAAACATATTAAGCCAGTCGTAAGAAGTAAAACGAGTTAGGTGAAACGTAACTCGTGTTACTAGCACACATCTTTACGTAAATATAAATAAATAAAAAAGTATTTATAGATTTAGTTAAGAATAAATTGTATAGAAAATTAGTAAATTCAATACCCTTAGGATATGACAAGAGCGGTATTTACAATATATTAGTTGATATTATTTAAGACAAAGAGTAAAACAGGACCTTGTAAACAGCATTATACTACTATATTGGGCATTATCACCTAGCTGTTGATTGCCCAAATCACATTAATCCTAATCCTATTCCTATTTTATTTATAGTTATTTAAACCTTCATAGCTCTACGTTTTTATTTTGAGTGGAAGATAGAATTAGATGGGAGTTTTAATTGTCCAATAGTAGAATTGTGTTTAGGAATGAGTATTTCCCGGTAGCTGTGCCTATTGCTGAGTTGTGGAGTGTTGTTGAGCTGGAGTGGTGGTGTATTGAGTGATGCCGTAGTCGATAGGATGCGGAAGAGAGCTAAGAGGAAGTGCGCCGTTACTTATGCCCCACTATCTGCCTGCCTGCCTATCGCTCTATTGTTGACGGCCTCCTTTCTAATCAACAAAATAGTACTTACTCGCATTTTACTACTTGTACTCTACATAGTTTCCTACTCTACTTAAACCACCTGTAGTAGTCGAGTATCTGTTTACGAAACTCAAAATGTTGAAAATGTTTGCTTGTTTTCTTTCGATCTATACAACTTTGGCTGATTAGTTCATCAGCCCGATAAAATGATAGTAATTGGACTGGTTACGCTATTTGAGGAAGTAGAATGATAACCTAAATATTCCTTTAGGGAACTTAAAGGCTATTGCAGGAGGAATATAATATTCAGGCCTGGGACAAAGGTATTACTTCATTTTATTGTCCATGGCATAAATATCATTTAGTTCAATTCGAGTGAATATATATATAATAGACACTTAGATTTAGTCTTATCATTTTGTTAAATACTTAATATATATGTATATTAATCTTTTTAATTAAAATAATTGGTTAATCTATATAGCTTTTAATACGACAAAAATGAAGTGTCCGTTTTTTTTTTTTTTTTGCGGTTGAGTGTATATATAAATGAATGTTTGCCGGTATGTCCTTTGTAGAATCGTAAAAGGCTGAACCGAATTTTATGAAACTTGGTATGTATATTACTACTAACCCAACTTAGGTTTTAGGCTATATTAATATTCTCTGAGACGAACAGGAGTGGGGGTTATAATGGAGGTGTGAAATATAAATTCGCGATATTTCGTAATCTATTTATTTTTCGGCAAACGTACATATGACAAAAGTTGTTTGTTTTGTTATTTAAAGTAACTTTTGTTATATGCACTTTTGCCGTATAACGAAGTATAATTGAGGTATACACGAAAACTGTAGAAGGGGTCAACAATGTTAGGACACGAAAGACAATATTAAGAATATACAGTTCACTTTTCAAACATAGAAAAGAGTATTTTTAATAGTGGTTATTACTTATATAAAACAGCTGCTAAGCAAGTGGTGCTTTGGACGGCTTTTGAGGAAATGAACGTTTATTCATTGATGCTTCGTAGTACAGAATTCTTCCTATGATAATGAATAATATGGTTAATACGATAATCTACGATACATGCACAGGAAACGGGTAATATAAAAATATTGTGTATTTTGTAGAATTAAGTACATAACAAATACTTTTATTATTAACATATCCCCAGCACGCCGGGTACTCGGGTGTAAATCCTAAGCATTGAGACGGGAAAATGTAAACATATTGTACAAAGTAAAGCCATAAAGAAAAATAACATCATCATTCAAACTCAAATGATTTTCCGGGCGGAGCCGGGCACCTTAGCTAGTTTAATTTAAATATATCAAATCGTAAAAAATTGACTGGTGAACCACAAGTAATAATAATAACAATAATAATTTCAGTGTCGTAAAATTTACTATTTTATTCTTCACGAAATCGAATATATTTTTGATTTATATTACCCACAAATAAAATATTTGATACTAAGCCTACTTGCAAATTTGAAGAACATTCATATGGTGAGGGCGTGCTTTTGTGTAAATAATTCTACACACTGTGTTGAGGGAAATATTCTATTAAATTGCTTTCATTACATTTGTTTTAGTATAATGCAACCATTACGTTATAGAATAATATGTGTTTCATAGTACAGTTTCAACTTCAGTTTCGAAAAAATAAGTTATACCACGGGCATTAAACGTGTGGGGTTCTCTGTTGAAATATTCTGAGTTGGTATTCTGGCAGGTGGAAGTGACTTCTAATGCGGGAAGGATGAAATAATTGGCTACGCTTCCACTGTAACAATTTATTAAAACGGCAGAGCGCTTTCGATGCAGTGCATCATCATCAGTGCCCCGTTGAAACACAGAAATAATAATTACTATGTCTATTAATATATTTTAGATAAGGGGTAAACTCGATAACAAGATAGTTTTTGTTGTTATATGTTATCAAGTTTACCCCTTATTTAAAATATTGTAATAGAGATAGTAGTTATTGTTTTTGTGTATCAACAGGGCACTGACGATGATGCACTGCATCGAAAGCGCTCTGCCATTTTAATAAATTGTTATAGTGGAAGCGTAGCCAATTATGTCATCCTACCTACATCTGTTGAAATAGATGAACATAGAAGTTGTAGAAAGTGATTCTGAACTGTGACTAATGCATTCCATCATTCTCATTTATAGTAATTATTTTAGGCACATTTTTCACTTTTTTATGTGTCAAATACAGCATGCAGTAGAACTAGGATACTTAGAATTTTTTTTCTTGGAAATTGTAGTAACTTATATGGGGAAGTATGAATTCATTCTACTGAATGATATTTGGCTTAAGTGTGCATTAGTGTGGATTACATAGTCTAGTTGGAAGAAAATTTGGAGTTTAGGCAAGGCTCTCTAGTGCATAACTAAAGGGCCGGAGCTTCTTCACGGGGATTCTTTCCTTGCCTATATTGCCATTCCCTAGGGATACGATGATCCTCTTATATTAAATCCTGGGGTTTGAATACTAATACAGGGTATCCATCAACGTCATCTCTGCTGAAGGCACGGGCGGACGTGGAACAGTTTCCATAGGGGTTGGCTCGGTTACCGCCATGTCGAGAGGAAAGTTCTCTCGGGAGTTGTGTGGTAAGTTTTAACCAGCCCTTCACTAAGGTTTCATTCAACTTACATCCTCTTTGTCCACTTTGAATCCCTTTTACCTTCCGTGTGGTTTCGAATGCTTTTCGTGTCGTCTCCATAGTTGTTTAGCATGTAGAGGGCTCTTTGTAGCTAGTCGGTCGCCTCAGGTGGCTTCCCTTATCAATAGGTACGTCCATGGATTTACAATGTGCTCCTATCACAGTTTCAAAAGTCCTTCACGCAGGTGCTGCGTTAACTAAGCAGATTTCTCTCATACGCCACGTATTTATCATAAAAAGAAAAATTCAATAAGAATAATATTTGTTATTAAGTTTCAAATAAAGTGTTTCATTATATAACAAAATTTTTGTTAAAGTGACAGTAGTAGGGGTGGAGGTTTACTGAAGGCCGAAAACCCAAAAAATGCAAACATCTCATTTAGTATTGATGTTAGAGAATAAATGTATATAACAAGATGAATAGAACATTACATTCTCAATAAATTGGTTCTATACAATTTTTCAATCCGACTCATAGTAACGGAGATTCTCGAATTTCCAAAATCCTCCCCATCTAAACCCCCTACCTCCTGTTCCGATTTCAATCGTTAACGAACTCGATCTTTCTTTTTACGCAAAACGATTATATATCAAGTTTGGTAAAGATAAGACAAAAATATGCGCTTGAGCGGTAACAGATGAATATGTGTATATATAATTTTGAACAGACCTCATTTTCTTCATCTATTAGGCCGGATCAATGGACATTTGAAGACAATTTTTAAAAATCGCATCATGGGTGCAACCTCAATAGCTGACTATTTCAGTTCCATAGATTGCTTAAAACAAAATTTATGGCGTCAGCATATCAGTCACTATTCTTGGTGGACTCGTTTCACTTCAGCAATGCCTTAGGAATACATATTGACGATTTGGATTTCTTTTTTTCTTTTTGCCTGTAGAAGGTGGAATGTTTAATGGCCGTGCCAATGCGAAGATATCTCGAAATGGCACTGTGTTCCTTGAATAGGCCCCGACTGGCCATATGTAGTGAGTGATACGGTAGTAATGACGAATAGATGTGGCTTGATAATATCCTTCTGACGTTGGTCATCCACGTGCCATTCAGTATTCACCTCACGTGCTGCACCACGTCCATGGGCTTCTAAGCACAGGCACCGCTTCGTTCTCTGCCGTCCCACCTCACCAATGTAAAAGAGTAACAACGGAAGAAGTATGCATCCTCTACAATATATATATATATATATATATATATATATATATATTATAAGATTTGATAACATGACCAACTTAAGTCTTTCCAGCACATCAAGTAGTGGACTGATGCTAATCTGATCATGATATAGTCAAATCTATCAGCAGAATCATTACTAGCTGATGGTACAGATTTCCCACTAAAAATAGGAATTGAAATAAAGAGGGATTGTATTTTTAATTTCAAATACGTGTGTAACATCGGTGAAGATTTACTACTAAATCAAAAATATAGCTGTCGATAATTCTCTCATAATTCCTTTAAATGTAAAATAGAGAGTGAACATAATGCTGTAAATTATATTTATTTAGTGAATTTATTCCTGCCGGTAACAATTCATTAAATATTTGCTTTTTCATTTATTTATTTATTATTGTTTTTAACTGTATTTGTTTTTTGTTATTTTTAATGGGAATTTCAAACTATTCAAACAATTCTTGCAGTGTCTAACAGAACTGCTTTCTGCGACAATCTTATTATTTGTCCAGGTAAATTAAGATATTTTGTTGCCTTAAGTTTGATCTCTGGCATTAACCCATTTGTAGATATCACTACTGCAGTAACAGAATTTAGCTTGTAAAGTGCTTTTATTTCGATAGCTAAATCTTAGTACTTTCTTCTTTTCTCAGCGTAAAACGTACGGATATTATTATTTGGGGTTTTTTCCCTTGCCAATCACAATAATATCTGGCTAATTATGATGGACAGTATGATCCCTCATCATCACTTTACAGATACATTGGGATATATTTATACATCCTCTTTTATATTAATAATAATATTTGTTATTTATTAATGCCCACTATTTGCTACTATTGCTAATTGGGGCGGGTTATCTACAGGATACCACCAATTTCTAGGCAGGGTGGGACTAAGAATTTTATTTAGTGAGTTCGTCTCTAAATAAATTCCTGTTTTTCCATGCGGGAATCGAACTGGCCACTGTAGGCTTGCCATGTGACATTAAGGCCAAAGGGCGAACGTGACCCGTTATTTGTTTTTCCTTTTCAATTTTCATCATGTGTTCATTTGGTTTGAATTATCATTTTTTAATTTATCTTTATATGTCTTCAAAAGAAAATATGGACAATAAAACAGCAGTATGTTAGCTGAATCTCAGTTAATTCTCATTTAATTTATTTTCTTTTGGTTGAAGTTCTACTGGCCGTAAATTAAAAAAAAAAATAGTTATGCAGGATACTGTACGTGGTCATAAACGTTGAGGCAATGGTTTGACGTTTTGTTTGAGGTCAGACGTATAGGTTCATCTCCGTATAGGCCTCATTATTTGGTGGTAGATACACAAAAAATTCTTTGTTTCACTCTGGTTTTAATTTGTCCCGATCATTCTTAGTAGCAAAAATGGACGTTGATATGTCAAAGTACTAAGTGGTCTGCGAACTTTGAACTGAAATACAACTTGTATCTGTAGGAGTATAGAAGATCTGATTAGGTTAATGTATTTGAGTGAAAGACTGGTGACATGGCTGTAGGTTTGTTCCTTTGATCGGAGCAAAAAGGGCAGGGCCGGCGAATCCCTTTGATGGCGACAGTGGCCTTTCTGATTGACAGCATCTCCTATCCTCCATCGCCAATATGTCAGTGTCAGGAAATTAATGTCTGTCCTCAGATTGGGGAGGAAATTGCTATAGCCTTCTCTTGCCTCAAGTATAACGGCTCTAGAACAGGGCATTTCCTTTAGTCCTAACTTTATTCACATGGCTACTCAATCAACGGCTGGATATTTTTTTTTTGGTATTCTTTCTACTTCAAATCTGCACACTTGGAAGAAGGTGAGCGAACCCTCAAAAACATCATTTACATTCGTGAGAATTTTACGACACCATCTACTCAATAGAAACGATTTTTTTTTTTATATTAAACATTGAGGATAAAAAATATGAAAATTTGTATGATACACTTTGTGTTTACCATTAAGATATATTAAAAGTCCGTCTCGCAGGGGCTGCGTAAACAAAAAAAATTTCCCACGCGAAGTTATACAATTGAGAAATCTCTATAAGAGAGCCGAACAGTAACGGAAACGGCCGAACTAGCTTTCGGCGGGAACGAATAGAACAGACCTTAGCCGATCTCATCTCGTCCGTATCATGAGACGACCTTAATAGCTGATTTCCTTTAAGGGAAATCTGCTAAAAGTATGTCTATATTTATAGTATTGGAAATCTGTCCACTTGTATTTATGCGCCTCCAGCAGTAACTCCGTGTATAAAAAAAATGTCATTAATTTAAATGTTTATCTAGTGAGTTTTATTTACGTAAATCTAAAGTTTTTAGAATAAAAGTGTATAGTTCTATAAGGTCCGATTTTTTTTTTTGGATCTTACAAAATGGTGATTATCGCTTATTAAAAAGGACGAGTTATTTTCCACATAATATTTTTAGTGTTATATATAATAGCCGGAACTCCAAACAGTAAAAATGTAGAAATATAATTAAAAAAAGATGTGTATCTCATTAATGATTTGTGCTTATCGAATTAAATAAAAAATTTGACCACATCAGATTTGCTTAATAAGTCCCCGGGTACCGACGATATATGTAAGCAGCATTGAAATTCGTTCTCGGCAAAATTAAATCATAATAAATATATAATATAATTCAGATTGAATGAAAGGGCTTCAATATATATTTTGTTTGTGTTATTTTTGTAAACTGGATAAAATTTACTTTTAAACGCTTGACATTTTCTTAGTGATGTCAAGTATTTGTTTTTCAGAAAAGAAATTCTTCTCTGCAATGCTTTTCCGGGATAAAAGCCCCTATTCATTTGTATTACTTGATTAAAATCTAAAGGGCGGTGTATCTAAAGCCTTGCACTGAGGGTGGAATGATACTGAAAAGAAATAAAAAGCTGAAGAAGATATATTGTGCTGGCTGTAATCATCGCGTTCCTCTTTGCTCATCTTTCTTCAAGCTGAGAGGCTCTTTGATCTTTATAGGCAATGGATTTTAAAATATAAATTCCTCCACTCTTTACCCATATTATTAAACTTTCTTCAAAGGGCATGTCAAAAGGCATGCTTATCAAGTCTTAAGCCTGAAAGTGTTCCTAAAGTGTTATCCCTAACCTTTTTATCACAACGATTAGTCTTCACTCCAGATTAACTTACATTTTTTTTTTGTTGACATCATAATTAGTACTGCACAAGAAATTGCCTCAAAAGGTGATCTATTGTTATTTTGTAGGTAGGATGAAAGAATACACTTCAATTGTAACAATTTATTAAAACGGCAGAGCGCTTTCGATGTAATGCATCATCGTCAGTGCCCTGACACACAAAAACAATAATTAATATCTCTATTAAAATATAAAACGGTGCTCTGCCGTTTTAATGAATTGTTACAGTGGAAGCCAATTCTTTCATCCTACCTACATTAGAAGTCATTTCCACCTGCCAGAATACAAACACAGAATATTATTTGTTGTTTTTATGTTAATCATAAATCATTATTACTTACATGAACGTGTTATTGCATATATTAATTTTTACTTGAGAGGTAATGAGCATATAAATATTATCAATTTTGGGTTAATAAAAATAATAAACGCATTCACGGCAGACGACGAAATCTAACTCAACATTGAATATCCTTCCCAGTCCCCATTCTTTTGCTGACTCGTTCAGCAATATTTTTTCAATGGCTGATGATGGTGTCATTTCTACATACTCACAGTACACAAAATTCGAACTAAGCTCTTTGGTCATCTTTCCGAAGAATCATCCATTCGTCTGATATAAATCATCGTATACACATTTCGATTCTGGCTGCTGAAGGGCCCCTTCAGTTGACACTCTCACATATCCAATTGCCAGTTGGTCTTCTACCGTACTCTAGCGGCATATGTTGATAAACACCGTGGAAGATAAGGAATTGACTATATTTAAGGTTCGAACATCTTAAATATAGTGTGCACCGAATGTCAATTACACTCCCGACCTTACTAGAACAATTCCAATAACTCAGGTGCTTCTTTTCAGTCCTTTCGAATTAATTACCCCAGACTAAGTACATCTCTTAAAAAAAATTGTGTAGAATGTTGGAAACGGAATTTAATGCTTATTTTTACTTCATTATCTTATATATTCTAACTTTTTATTTTCTTTGTTTGCAGGTAAGATGAGAGTACCCCAGGAGTTAGCCTTTTGGTCATTTGATAATAAGGTATTTCATTCCTTTTACATAGGTAATTCAATGGTCAAGCATTTTCTTAGTTTAGGCTGATAGTTTTTATATACTTTAAAAATATGAATAAGTCTAGGGGAATGCAATATCTACAAGAAGGGCTTTCATTTTTATACAAAGAATAACTGAAATACCACATATACAATGCTTATTGAGTTATCCTCAAGGGCCATTTCAATTGTGTTAAAAAACCGCTCTGAAAGAACTACACTTTGAATTTATTTAAAATTAACTGAAGGCATTTTATAGCAAGATCAATTCTTATGATTGATTCAGTATTTTATACACGACTGAATAATATTTAATTCGGTTGCTATTGATTGTAATTTATGATTTCGTTGAGTAAATAACAACGATTTTATAGCTGTTGTTACTACATTTTATCGAGTCAGGTGGTGTTTTCTCAAACGCTCTAGTGGTCGTAATTTTTGTTTCATCGTCACCAAACTTGATATTTAAACGTTTTATGCAAAAATAAAGATCAAGTTCGTTAATGGCTGAAATCGGACATGAGGGACGAACGGTTTAGAGGGGGAACTTAAAAAATTCTTAACAGAGGGGGAACTTAATATAATTAAGATTTCCCACGTTTAAGATTGAGATAATTTTTAATATCTTCGTTATTATGCGTCGGATGGAATAAAAAGTACAGAACCAATCTTATTGCAAATATAAAATATAATGTTCTATAAATGTTATTCACTTTTAGCACATTTCCCTTAAAGGAAATCAGCTATTGAGGTCGTACTCATGGCGCGATTTTCGAAATTTTTCTTCAAATGTCTAGCGGTCGCAATTTTGGTTTTATCTTTACCAAACTTGATATATAATCGTTTTATACAAAAAGACAGATCAAGTTCTGTCGGCTGAAATCCGACCAGGGGGGAGGGGGGTTTAAAGGGGGAGAATTTCGAAAATTCTTAATATCTCCGTTATTATGCGTCGGATCGAAATATGGCATAGAATCAATCTTCTTGCAAATTTAATGTTCTATAAATGTTTTTATGTACATTTTTTCACTACCTTGATTATTAACTGAGAAATTTGTATTTTATAGTTTTTGGTCTTCAGTAAACCCTCAGTCCTACTAATCTCATAATAATAATTTTCTATTATGTTATGAAGCATTTTATTTAAAGCTTAAATACCAAATGTTGTTCTCATTGAACTTTTAAATTTTGAGATAAATGCAAAAACGTAACGAACTTGTGAAATCTTCTTAGTTAACACAGCCCCTGGGTGACGGTCTTTCTTTAGCATTAACTGAGATATTTACACTTTTTTAGCTTTTGGCCTTCAGTAAATTCCTACTCCTGCTCAAGCCATAATTAACAATAAGCTGTTATACTATGAATCATTTTATTTGAAGACTAAATATCAAATATTGTTCTAACTAAAATTTTACGTCTTCAGGTAATTGCTTATACGTGACGCACGTGGGAAATCTGCTTAGTTCACGCAGCCCCTGCTTGACGGAATTTTCAATTTGATTTAACAATGAGATATTTTTCTGGCTACTCTAAATAACAAGGACCTTCAAATGACTGCATATTGAAACACAGAGAGCATAGTTGACCGGGGGGCTAAAAGTTATACGCGGAGTGAGCTAGCGGTGACAGAGGAGCAGCAAATTTCCCCAGGGTGTGGACAATCAATGTGGGCCTGTTCATATTTGATTTATTGCATTTAGACCGGTATGTGTTGGGCTCTGCTGACAGCGGCAGGAATACCCTAATAGCCTCCGATCGTTTACAATCGCCCTTCCTGTCAAGACAATGCCCAATAATCAAACGTCAAATCATCCGTCCCTTTTACCCATACCATAGATACACACAGTATATACCATCAGTCGGCAAACAATGCCATAGGATTGGGAATTATTTTACAATTTAACGTAATTATCTAATAAAAAAAAAATACAACTCACGTGAAAGACATAAATAACAGTTTCTGTTATTTTTTTCAGTCATAGTAATATAGCCAAAGTTTAACATGAATTTAGAGGTGTAATTCAGTTAAAATAGTACAAAATTCTTATTTTATATTTCTAATGACTTATACTCAAATTGCCTTTTTTGTGAGCTAATAACAAAGTTTCCCTTAATGAAAATCAGCTGTTCTGAAGCAATTTCAGAAAAATGTCTTCGTCGATACTGCCAAGGAAATGACAAAAATGTCATTCTTTTTTTTATATATATTTGATAGGACAAAATATATGTGTGGCCGTGGTTTTCATTCCATCGTCAAGAAGTTCGCTACTGAAACCTTAAATAATCCTCAGATCACTCTCACCTGACATGAAAAAGTCCGTCACGCAGGGGTTGCGTAAACTAAGCAGCTTTTCCACGGGCGCCACGTATTTGCATTTCTCTCAAAAAGCAAAGTTATGCTTCAAATAAAGTGCTTTATTATAAAATAGGTTACTACTAATATAAGATGAGTAGCAGAGGGGGTTTCCTGAAGTTCGAAAATTAAAAAATGCACATATTTCGGTTAATATTCAAGATATTGAATAAACGCATATATTAATTACCATTTGTGGAACATTTAATTTGCAGTAGGATTTGTTCAACATACGTTTCGGATCCTACGTATAATAACGGAGGTATTTCGAATTTCAAAATTCCCCCCTCTAAGCCCCCCCTCTCTAAAATCCAAAACGGTCCAAATTCAACCTTTAACGAACTTGATCTTCATTTTTACATAATACGTCTAAATATACAGTTTTGTGATGATAAATAATAATCACGTCAGCTAACAGACTCCATTATATATATGCAAGTTTTAACGGACCTCATTTTCGTCACCTCTTAGATAGGATCGATTAACATATGAGGAAATGTTTCTATAATAGCTGCATGAGTACGACCTCAATAGCTGATTTTCCTTAAGAGAAATTGCTAAATTTAGCCAGTATATCAATATATTCTTATAACGCTCGCGAAACCTATTGCTTGTATTAGATCTTCTATTTAGTTAGACGCGTTTATAAATAAACTAGCTCAGATACCCGGCTTCGCCCGGGAATTGATTTGAGGCTGAATGGTGATGGTATATTTTTGGCAAGGCTTTACTTTGCACAATATTTTGACATTTACCCGTCCCAGTGTTTAGGGTTAACACCCGTCGTATCCGTGGATTTGTTAATAATAACATTATTTTTTTATGTAAGACTTCACTGTCCTGCATATTGTCATATTTCCCGTTTCCTGTGCATTATGCATAGATTTGAATCATTAATGAGAAAATATTGACATAAATTTGAATCATTTGAGGTACCTGGTAATTCATAGTGAAAAGAAGTGTTGAGCAAATTTCTCTAAATAACAAAATAAACAACTTTTGTTATGTGCATATTTACCGAAACCCCAATAGGAAATCACTATTTTTAATTTCAGGCCTCCCTTATAACCCCCACTCCTGCCCGTCCCTAGAAATAGTATGGCTTATTATAAGGAAGGCGTTAGTGCTTAATACACATACCAAGTTTGGTTTAGTTCGGTGGAGTCTTTTGTGCCAAATAAAATTGTGTACTCCCGCTATAGTTTTTAGTGCATAACTCATTTATACTTCCGTATACGGCAAAAGTGCATATAACAAAAGTTACTCTAAATAACAAAATGAACAACTTTTGTTCTGTGCATATTTGCAGAAAAAGCAATAGGAAACGAAATATCACTATTATTAATTTCAGGCCTCCCTTATAACCGCCACTCCTGTTTGTCTTAGAGAATATTAATATAGCCTAAAGTCTAAGTTGGGCTAGTAGTAATATACATACCCATATACACCAAGTTTCATAAAATTCGGTTCAGCCGTTTATGCGTGAAAAGGTAACAAACAAACAAACAAACAAACAAACAAACAAACATACACGAAAGAAACAAAATGCAGTTATGGTGTCTATGACATGTGAAACGAAAAGTTATCGTGAAATTTCGCGAAAAAACTCAATTTACAGACAGAGGTTACAATTTTATATATATATAGATGTGAGATCTGGCGTAATGAAAGAACGGTCTAGGGCCTTCCCTGTAAGTTTCATCAATACCATATAGGATATTTAAATGTTTCGTGCTAAACTGAAGAGTACCGTTAATAATTCCAATTGGGATATACATCACTATTAGTCTCATGCTCAGCTTGAACTTGATGGTTACTCGTACATCAGATTCTCTTTTCGAGAGAAACAGAGAATGGAATGTGAGATGAAATTATAAGAGTGCATTCCAGCCCGAGGAAAATCGGCTTAGTTTACGCTACACCGGTTATTTTAAATTTATTCAGGTTGACCCCTATTTTCGTTAAAATCATAGTTGATGACCGTTTTTTTTTTGGTATTTCATCCCCTAAAACACATATTAATGAAGAAAAAAATGTAAATATAAAATCCTTGTTGGTTTTGTAGTTCTTATGGCTTATGATATATCCCAGTTTACTCAATTGTCTTATTTTCTTAGCTATTCAACTATATTTGAAAGTTTTTAGAATCATCAACTTATTTATTTCAAAGCTTTCATTTTTTCGATATTTTGAGACATATTCCCATATTTAGCATACTGTTTTAAATGATTATTTCATGAATGAAATAAGCATTGACCGTTTTTCCTCACTATTCGGATATCGATTCTAATTATCGAACATTCGTTATCTTAATGGACTCCTTCTTAATTGTATTTATTTCTCCCTCAGACATCAGCTTCGCTAATTTTGCAGCTGTAAATGCTGAAAGCGTGACAAAGGCAAGCCCATGGAATCGTTCTGTTTCAGTCCAACAATCGCCACGTGAAGGAAAGTGACAGTTCAAGAAGGGATCTAACTGGGTAGTCTGCTACGATCTAACAAAATGAGTTCCCTAAATATATTGCTTTATAAGGCACAGATTCCATTTCAGTATGTTTATTTTCCAGTGTTCAAAATTACATTTATATTCAGTGTGCTTATATTTCCATTTCAGTATGTATATTTACTTCCTTTGCATAGCGTGTTCTTTTAAGCCGAACTCTATATCAAGTTTGTGCCAGGATGATTTTCTGCAGCGCATTAATAACATTAACCAGAATTCGTGTCTGGCCTATACCACTCTTTGGTGTTTCATTCATAAATTATAACATAAGTGATGTAGTTAAACCCTAATATGATTAGCTCAATGATACGTCTAAGCTGTGCAAGTAACAAAGGATTTTAAAACCACCGTATACTACTTACAGGTAATGAAGTACAAATCTCTTTGCCTGTTATATTGATTGATACCATATGTGATGTTCATGAAAAAAACTGAAGATGAAGTTACAATAATGGACAAAATCGGATAACAATGACTCGAGTTTAGATACAAAAAAGTCCGTCACGCAGGGGCTGCGTAAACTAAGCAGATTTCCCACGTGAAGTTTTACAATAGAGAAATCTGCTTAGTAATAACCTATTCTCACGAGGACGAATAGTTAGTGAAACGGCCACACTAGCGCTAGTGCGCTCGGCGGAAACTCCCAAACATAGCCAACCACACTCACAATACAAATCCAAATATCTCGGTTAATATTAAAGATACAGAATAAATGTATAGAACAATATTTATAGTAAATTTAATTTGCAATAAGATTGGTTCTATACACTTTTTTGATCCGACGTATGGTAACGGAGATATTTCGAATTTTCGAAAATCCCCCCCTCTAAACCCCCCCTCCCACTGCTTCGATTTTAGCCATTAACGAACTTAATCTTCCTTTTAACATAAAACGATTAAATTCCGAGTTTGGTAACGATCAAACATAAATTGCGACCGCTAGAGCGTTAACAGACAAATATATATATCTATATATATATATATATATATATAGATATATATATATAATTTTGAACTGACCTCATTTCGTCATCTCCTGGGTAGGATCGGTGGACATTTGAAGAAATGTTTCGAAACTCGCGTCATGAGTACGACCTCAATAGCTGATTTCCCTTAAGGGAAATCTGCTAATAAAATAGATAAGTACGTAAAGCTCCGTTATCTTCCCTTAAATATCAAATAGTAATATATATAAAACAAAATTTATTAACGAACTTAACGCTTACTCGAATATTAAAAGAGATACTCATATTTTTATTTTATCAGCCTTTAGTTCACTCCAGTCGATTCATTCCAGCCAATGAGATTTTCATTTCAAGTAACAAAAGCATTAAACATTTTATGACCAAGTTCATATTATATAGCAGGAACATTGTGTGAAATGATGTCATCAGCGTGTCATTTTAGTTCAAGGGAAACCCACTTAGTTCACGAAACACGCAGGTTTACGGACCTTTCCGAAATACTACATAGCAAACTTATTTTGAAAAATAAATCTTATTTAAATTACCTATGTCATTTAAAATAACAGATGACATGATTTAAATTTTCATATGTTATTTATATTATCCCCACGTCTTGGTTCTTTGAGTGAAAACTAAAGACCGAACAAGAAAGAGAAGAACATGGGAATTGGCTAAGAAAAACCGTGAACTTTGGTAAAAGTAAATGGTTCTTCACAACCATTGCAATGATTAGAGTTTATTAGATAGAAGTTATTGCCGATAGTTCATCGTAATGATCTATTTTGGTACTAAAAAACTAATACCATGAATATTACTACTAAACTTTCATTAAATCATAACTTAAAGGGAATAGTAGTTAGCGACGTGTAAACTTTTGGATGAGTGGAATGGGAGAGTTATAGCCTTCTTGTTATTTCAAGATTGAAATAAATCGTTCTATTGGAAAATTCGAGAACTAAAAAAAAGAAAATTAAACATAAACTCCTATAAGAACCTAGTGCTTTTAGAACTTCAGAACTCGAGGTAAAAAGAAGTGTTTTCTTTATGTTAAGGCTCTGATTTCTTTTTAAATGAAAATAGGAGATGCAGAGTTTGATGTTCGGTAAAAGAAAAAGCTTTTCTTTAAAGGTTTGGAAGGAAATAGTTGAATAAAGTATTTAACTTAGATTTTAATGATTTTCACATACTTCAGTCTTCAATCTTAAGTGTAATAAAACATATAAGATATTTCTTGTTGTAAGAATGATTTGATACGGAGCGTAGTTTCTAGGAAGACATGCTTGTTTAAATTGCTTCATTTAAAATGTGCTATATATTCCAGACTCCCAATATAGGTAAAACTGTTAGTCTTTAAAAAATAATATGGATTGATCCATATCTATCTTGAATTCACCGCCCTGGCCTTCATTACTAGTCCAAGGTATTTACGGTCTGTGGAGTAAATAATTCCTTGAGATGGATACTAATTGGAGTTATGTGGTTGGGAACATTAATTATGCAGAGCTATTAAGGTTTTCTGAATATTTTACATTGTAGGAGGCCCCACAAATTAATTAACTTATTCAAATTATTATTTATGTTTCCGCCGAAACAACCTTCTTTCCTTCATTTCTGTAGTGTTTTCAGCCAGTTATTCTTGTATCCTTTATTTTCTTTCATTATTCTTATTCTTGTAATTGTTTACAATTTAATTTTGATTCTCCAAGATTTTTTCGATATGTATTGACGTCAACTTTATGCCGCTATGGCTAACTATAGGCAATTTCGGTTATCTGGAGCTAATCACCCTTTACTAACCAGGGTGGGACTGAGCATTTTATTAGGTAAATCGTCACTCAAAAAATCCCATTGCTAATGTAGGCATGAACTCCCTAGCCTCTTGGTACGTATTAACCAACCCTATTTAGTTATTCACTAAGGTTCCTACATAAAGAATTTCTTTACCGAAACCGGGAACATAAGGTAACACATGAGTATGCAATCTTATATGGAGAATCTTCTATACGTTTTTAATATATGAAGGCTCTAAGAATATCATTTAAAGCTTAGTTAAATTATTTATTCAACATTCGTTGAAACTAATTTTTTTTACTGTGAAAACTTAACTTCAATCGACGGCGGAAGGTCAAGAAAAAAGGAAAACCTTATATAATTATTAAAATCATTTTTATTTCTCTACTTGCTTTGCGTCCACATGACGCGTCATCAGGGGAAAATATAATACTAAGTGGTAACTGAACTAACGTCTATATCGTTTCATAGTACTTTCCATTAGCCGTGCTAGCCAGTGAATAGCTCACCAAGTATGGCGGGTCAAGTGATCTGTTTTCGATCGATCTAAAAATAACGATTATCTCTGATGAAGTGTAGTCTAAATCGTAAAGGAGATATTTATAATGGAAAAAAACCTTTACTTAGAGTTTCAGATTAATTCAAATATATATAACGATGTTTTCTTATCGATGACCTTTTTTCTATTTTTTACTAGCTGTACCCTGCGCGCGTTGCTACGCCACCAACTATAATACTAAACTACGATAATGATCTATATAATAAAAGTTACTCTAAATATCAAATTAAACATCTTTATGAAATATCGCGATTTTTAATTTAAGACCTCCCTTACAACACCACTCCTGTTCGTACATAGAAATTTTAAAATAGCTTATAATCAGGGAAGTGTTAATACCAAATCACATACGGAGTCTTGTTTAGTTCGGTTGAGTCTTTTGTGCCATATATAATTGTTGACTCCCACTATAGTTTTTAGAGTATAACTCATTTATACTTCGGTATACGACAAAAGGGTATATTACAAAAGTTACCCTAAACATCAAAATAAACAACTTTTGTTATGTACATATTTGCCGAAAAACCAATAAGAGACGAAATATCGCTATTTTTAATTTCAGGCCTCCCTTATAACCCCCACTCCTGTTCGCCTCAGAGAATACTAATATACCCAGAAACCTAGCCTGAGTTAATAGTAATATACATACCAAGTTTCATAAAATTCGGTTCAGCCGTTTACGAGTCTAAAGACATACACACAAACATTCATTTTTATATATAAGATAATGTGCGTATTTTATTTTATCTTCCTCTTGCTTAAATGCATTTCTTTTCCATGCATAGTATATTACTAGCCCTTGGTTTTATATTTTCGTCTGAAGAGACGTCATGTGAGCACGTAACTAGTAGACAAATAAAAATGGTTTCGGGCTCAGTTTAGCAATGTGGTTAAAGCGTTGACCTTAATTTATGCATGGTAAATCTAGAGTGACGAGTTCGATTCCCGCCTGGGCAAAGGAATTCATTTAATGACGGAATTCATTAAATAAAATCCTTAGTCCCACCCTGTCTAGAAAATGGTGGTAGCCTGTAGATAGCCCGTCCCAATTAGCCTTTGTTGCAAAAAGTGTACGTTAATAAATAATTTAATTTAATTTAAAAATTTTTTCTATAATAATATGAGGTTTACTTTTTTGGTTTACCTTCCGCCATCGAATTTTTATTTTTTTAGTTGTATGTTGATTATTTATACAGTATAGACACAATAAGTGGAAAGATTTTGTGGTTTGAGGTTAAGAAAAGGCGGGAATGAGAGGGAGGACTATAAATTATTGGCGCGAAGACAGGAGGAGGTTTTGCAGACTCGTAGACGATTAATCGGATCCCACATCAGGCCTGTCCCTTTTTATCCAACCTCTGCTTCTCGTTTATAACGGGCTCGCCTTCCGTCTGTCACCTTCCCTCCTTCTCACTGGCTATAGTCGAAGGCTCAACCAGCCCAAGTCGAACTATGGATGACGTACAATCAAAGGTTTCAATAACCCTTAAGGGAAGTCAATATTTAGCTTGTTCTCAGCACGCGGTTTTCCAAGAATTTCTTCAAAATTTTATAGTTCCTCTTTGGAATATGTCAAATATATATTTGATATAGGCAACGGATTCCGGGGTGATAACATTCACGATCAGTGTTTCATGTAGTGATTCATACACTCTACGTACCTTCCCCGTAACCAAGGAGGGCCTAGAATGAACTGTTGCTGTAGTCTGAAGGACCTCACTGTAACTGGGAGTTGATGGGACAGTACACCAGCTAGCTTGGGCTTGCTTGCCTGTCTATCGATGGGAATCTAAGATATTCTGAAGGGCTGTCAAACATATATGCTCGTTAGACTCTCGCTAATAAGCGTCGCGACACTAGCTCGCTATGACAGCGACCTAGTGTACTAAATTCATTCGTCCCTTGAATGGGATCGAAGCATTTTTGCCTACCCCATACTCAGGGTGGTGGCATATGCCCTCCCGGTCTATACATACATATTGTCTAAGTATATTGTATCCGTTAGATGTGAACATTTGGTAATGCTATACACACTATTAAAATTATTTATTACCGGCCACTTTTGCAACTAAGGGTAATTGGGACGGGTTATCTAGAGGTTGCCACCCTTTTCTAGCCAGAGTGGGACTAAGCATTTTATTTAATGAATTTCGTCACTCAATAAATTCCTTTGCCCAGGCGGGAATCGATCTCGCCACTCTACACATTAGCCATTGGTTTATTTGAAATCTTATTTTCCTGTCTCTCCATATTTAAGTTATATATTTTATGAAAATTGAATACTCTCTGAAGAATTAACTATTATACTTGTGCAACTAATCTATGTGTGGTATCTGTCTAAGACTTTAAGTAGCACAGGAATAGTTAATGAAGACTTAATATTTTGGTTTGAGACGATGCTTATCTGTTACGAGATTTTAAAATGAACTGTGTAGTAACCAAATGAAACGAGTTGCTAGTAATGGGGAAACGTCTTAGCTTAGTTCATTGATAAAAGTTATTGAATTGGGCATTGTAACTAAATTGTTCATTAATGAAATATGTTGATTAATTTGCATTTTTCGCAAGTCTAGAATAAAGCATATTTCAGCGTGGGGTGATGCTCTAGGTTTAATTGGCGGATGTGCTCTGGGGTGTATTGGGAGAGTGAAGGTTCTAGGGGAGTTGGAGCCTTTTACCCCCGGGGGTCCATTGCTTTTGTATAAATATTTCAAAAGAGCTCCGCTAGGGGGCAGCTCGAGTACTGAGTTCGTTTCTCCCGCCCATTACTTTTTAAACGAGTTTTTCCTTTTCCTCGCCGACCCTTGCTCCCTTTTTATCTCCGTTCTTCTCATACCTGCCTTTCTCCTGCTCTTCTCCCTTCCCCTCCTACTCAATCCATAGATCTCCCCTGCGACCTACTTCCCTCTTACATCACACTCCGTCTACGCCCGACGCCATTCAAGCCGTATGTAAATGCAATTAGGAGCTCAAAATGAGCCTCTTGTGCCCTCCTCGCCTTCGTCTAAGTACAAACTCTGCACGCTGGAATATTCAGGTCTTTCAATTACGGCTTAATGCACGTGCATCCGTTTATGATACTGAGATCTGTATGAACTATTACTCTGCTTTCTCTTTTATACATAACTTGGCTGTTGAATAATTTTCCAAAAACAAGAATTTCATTTTTTATCTCTTGTAACTTTTCTGTGCAATGTTTCTCAGTCGACATTGTTTCTAAAGGCTACGCCTGATAATTCTATATAACCTGAACACCTATCCTGTTTATTTGGAGCAACAAAAAGGCAAGAGACGAGACATATAGGCTTCTCAATAAAAATATTGACAGGAAAGGTGGATAGAACTCTGCTCTTTGCAGAGATTTGTTGGAAAGCATCAGTAGCCTGAATCAGCTGACTAATAATATAGGCAGCAATTAATAAGAATAAAACTTAACTTTTCAACCAGTCTTGCCTAAATATTCGCCGTTTTGTTTTTCTTTTTTAAGCTTTCGCAACAGGAGTTAAGATTTAGACCTACTTTATTGCAATTGTTCAAGGGGTCATATTTTAAGAAAACACAAGAAAGGTCCACCATCCCAACAGTTCAGAGATCCCTCCTCCTCAAGATTTGCGGTTGTAATCATCTCCAATCGGCTTTCTACTCCAGCGGTCTTTTCGTCTAACTCCATTATGCGAATTATCGGTAGCTCTACGGCTAGCTTCTTCAGGCTTTTCATCGCCATTATTGTCCGGACCTGTTCGCAGTCCGGGGTCTAAATCGGGGTTATTTTCCGCCTTCAATGATTTGGTAATCACGACAATTAACAAACATTTTGATTAACTATATTAAAAAAAGAAATAAACGTTTGAGCCACGAGGCTTCCTTCTGATATACATACATTCGAATCTGCAGAGTAAATAAATGGGGGGGGGGGTTAAGAAACACATGCTTATCTGATTTGTCGGATTTTGATGTAGAGGTCAGAATGAGAAATCCATGTCTGCCGCAGTTATCTGAATTTTCACACTTACATATTTTAAGTATCCCACGATACCATTATCATTTTTTTTATCTGAGACTCAATTCTATAGTTATTATATTTTTCAAAGCTCTACTCATCCTCTCTTTCTCTCTGGGTAGAACCCTGGCTTTCGTACTGGGATCGTCTCTTGTAAGCACTCTATGATGGCAGCGCGCTCTGCCGAAAACATGTTTTTTTGTGAAAACATAAACACTTGTGTCAGGCAGAGTTTTCTCATCTCTATAGTTGACAAGTGTATATGATTTAGGTAGTCATCAAAAGGTCTTTGTAGTTGTAATCACTAGTCTCTGTTGTAAGCTCCTATTTTCATCCACTGTACCATCGGAAACCACAATATGTTTGATGTCTTGGGAGAAAGTCGTTGTGCACCACCCACATCCCATTAACTAAATCTTCAAATAAATTTGTGATCAAATCATTGGGAGTTAAGACACTATATTTAGTACTCTATTCTAAAAACTTTTCTCCGAATATATAACGAAATCAAGCCCTTTGACTATCTTTCTTGTATCCATATTTTTGGGAGCTCCTATCTCATATAGGTAGTGAGGTGTATGAGATTCATTCTCATCGCCTTGAATAGAGCAGTAAATGTAAAGGCCAAGTTAATCGCTGAAACCCGAGGTCTGAGACTCATTAGGGAAGAGTAATTAGTGAAGAAGCTGCAGAAGAGAAAAAAGGTCAAAAAAGAAAAAAAAACCAGCAAGGATAAAACAAAAAAAATAAAGAGGAATGTGGGAGTAGAGAACTCCCTAGCTTAATCCAAATATTAAAACCTCCTCTGTTACACAGTAAATAAAGTCCCCGTATTTTTTTAAAAGAGAATTAATGTTCTGAGTGGTTGCTGGTATATGTATTTGTCTTGGGAGTTTTATTTGTCTGAACATTTTCATATTTATAGTTCATGGCCGTTTCTCTAAACATACATCATTTCAACACATCAGCACTGGACGGTTTTAATTGCCCAATTATTATTATCAATTTTCAAAGTAAAATCTGTCTCTGAAGAGCTTTGTACTGTAAACAGATTCACAAAAAACTTGATAAATTTAAATCTATCGTGACTTATGATCAGTATTTTTAATGAACTATTATAAATGTTAAATTGATTCTATAATATTAATAGAAGAGTGGTATTTCTAAAGCATCTGACTAAAATAAGAATAATTCTATTATTACTATAGTAATTCAGTTAATCGAACTAAAAATGAGTAGAAAAAGGAGCACAGTTAAGACAAAGCAAAGTAAAGAAATCAAAATCAAAAAGAGTTAGAGAAAACTGTGCAAATTTTCAACATTAATGATTATATGATAGTTTTAGTTTGGACTTATAATAATGCAGATATTTCTAATTTTGCATTTCAGTCCTTCTCGTGGACAGATTCCAGTCATTACCGAATATGACATATAACTTATTATCGTTTTTATTTATTCAACTAATATATGACGGCGCTGTTGCGTTACCGGTATGTAGATTTATCTATTGTCAAACTTCACGAGGGAAATCTGCTTAGTTTATGCAGCTCCTGCGTGGCGGACTTTTTATAATATAAAACGGTTTAATATGAATTATGTTTTTGATCAAATAAAAATTATGAAGTTCAGAATGTAAAATCTCTATCGATGTCGTCACATCGAACCCATTTGCATGTATCCCACATATTAAAAGCCTAATGAAAACTATTTGTGAAGGAACGAGGCCTTTTTCCGTTGATTCTTATCTGTTATCAGGTTCCCTCGCCATCCAGCACCACTAAAATTGTCAGCGATAACACATTGAGCATTGTAGTTGTGTTAGGAAGGGAATATATGTGTAAGCTATTCTATGCTAGATAGGGACGTGGGAAGAAGAGCTAGCGGCGCTAATTACAGTGGGGTAAGGCCCAGATGTGGCGGTTAGGATCAGCTGTTTCACCTGCATCACCTGTTCTATACCACCTGTCGTCGTCCACCGGCTCCCGCTTCAGGAGTCACTCTTTTGTAGGCTAGCCGGCCTTGTTCCTCCATCTGCTCTTTTCTCAAACCTGCACTCGCCACCACACAATGTCTACTCTTTCATTTGTAGCTTCTGTGTTTTTTTATTTGAATGGGCTTAGTCTGCTCCACTAAGCCTTTATTATTGTTAACCATTGAGAACTATCTCTTGATTTCTCAAACCCTACGTAATTTCAATTGTAATTCTGTAGGAACTTCATTCTATTGTGAATGTAATTAATTCGATTTTATCAGTTAATTTACCATGAAAACTCTGTATACACCATAACTTTTATTGTAAATCATTTTTCCCTTCACAAAGTTTTTGTACATACTGAGCACAATTAGTGTCTTAGGCGACTTTCATCATTGCAAAACAACACAAGACATCAAACATTAGAAATCTAATAATTATTTAAAATATAGAATATTTCCCCCCAACTTAGTGACCCAGCCATGACCATTTATTTGTATTCTATAAATTTAAATATTAAATATCATTTACGTTCACTTTATGCTACAATGGCTAATCGGGACGGGTTATCTACAGGGTACCTCCCTTTTCTAGCCAGGGTGGGCCTAAGGAGTTAGTTTAATGAGTCCGTCACTAAATAAATTTCTACTGCCCAGGGCGGGAATCGAAAGCCACTCTAGGTCTACCAAGCGAGATTAAGACCAACGCCTTAACTCACACGGCCAACCTGAACCCCCTTTGTCTTCTATATGCACCATCCATCAATGCTGCATTTATTAATACTGGTTTCACATTATCATTTACAATATTATGACCTGACGACAAAGTGTCGGGGTCCGCCCCTGGGAACAACTTACGAAACCGACAACGTGTCGTCAGCCGCAGTCAAAGTGTTAAATTTACTTTAAATAATAAAAAATTGTAATATTAAAGAAAATAAATAAATGAAATACTCATCAAAATAAAAATAAAAATATTAATAATAACATTCTCTATACCTACCTGTCGTACTATAAAATGACGTTCCGTGGGCCCAGGTTATCCATGTGAGTTAATGTCACATGGAAAACCTAGAGTAGTGAGTTCGATTCTCGCATGGGCAATAGAAATTTCTAATTTCTAGTTCTGGTTATGATCAATAGAACTCACTAAATGAAACCCTGGCTAGAAAAAGATGGTAACCTGCAGATAAAACCGGTCCCAATTAGTCATAGTAGAAAAAAGTGGCCGTTGATAAATAATAAGAATAATGATAAAATGGTATTCCATTTCATATTTGGTCTCCTTGGAATCTTTTAAACATTCGCAATGAGCTAAAAATGAATAAATATTAATACTTCTGGCACTTTTTATGGTTTAACAATGTTAAAATGTGCCACGATTTGTGGTTAGATATTGAACTATCATATACAAATATATATGCAATTGAAATACTTAAATCTTGTTAAATTCCTTCATTTTTATAAACATTAATCAGTGTTGGGCTTATCTGTTAATAGGCTATCAGTATCAACACTATAGGCACTTCAGTTTTAACATAATTAGTATCTACCATGTCTTGTGCTTTGTTTGCCCTATGTTGTGCCCAATTAAATAATCTCTCTCTCTCTCTCATATACTCTCTCATATATATATATATATATATATATATATATATATATATATATATATATAGTTTTTAATTTATTTCATGTAATGTATAATCTAATAACAAAAAAAATTGTACTATTATTAATATTTAAAGGCGAAAAGTGTAGGGTTTTGCAGGAGTAGTTAAATCGTGAAGGGAGAAGATGATACATTTATTCAGCCTACTTGTAGCCCTTCGTCACAGTTAATATATTAACATTCTTATTGAGATGGGGATAATTTATGCACTTCATGGCAGTCCTGAACACACAAAACCGCATTGATAACGAGCATACACAATGAGTCTCTTAATACATTTCCTGCGGGTATGCATAAGAATGTTTCCTGCATTTTCAAGTGTTCACATTTCCAGAGGTAAGTAATATGTTGTAAATGAACTATCCCAAAGAAATTTTTTGCAATTATTTTTAATTTCTCTAGAAAAAAAATTTTGTATTTTCGAATTCAAATGCGTAAAGTTGCATATGGTCGTTAGAAGCAACTGTTAATGTCTAAGCTATTATCATTTATTTATCTTAAGCAATGTTCGGCTTCACTATTTATGGATTACTAAAATGCATTTTACGTTCCATTTATTTATCTATTCTAGTATATAAAGTTTACTTTCCAGACATACAAAAAAAGAATTTTTAAGAGTGCTTATTATGGATATAAAACGGACCGTTTTTGGGATGAAGAATACAATCCATGATTGTGAATTATATGGTCCCTGATGTATTGAAAAAATATACATACACAGAAAACGGGGAATATAAAATATTGTGGATTATGAAGTCTTACATAACGAACACTGTATTGTTGATATCCCGAGGAAAGTCAGGCACCTTAACTAGTATATTCATATATAGTTACAATATTACATTGTCATCCTATCCGTTCTTTAATCATACTTTCATCCGCCACATTTACTCTATGACTGCTCATAGAGCCCGTTCAAAACTTTATATATATATATATATATTTGTCTGTTAGCACTTTTTGTTTAATCGTTACCAAACTCGGTATTTAATCGTTTTATGTAAAAAGAAAGATATAGGATACCTTATTATTAGGATCCTAGTTAGCAGATGCCTAGTTTTACTCCAGAGGCCACACTCAGATAAATAAAGCTCTGCATGGTAACACCATCACTAGAAATAGTGAGAAACGTATTTTCAAGTAGAATTTTGTTACATCCTAATCTGATTACCATCTGGAATTAACTATCTTAACATTTGATTAACTGGAAAAGTTAACGATTTAATTTTGTAGGTGCCTTTCTTTGTACAATCACAAGAAGGCATTATGAATTCCCTACTTTTCTGTTTTAAACTCGTTGAATTCTTCTGGAAATTTAATAAGGCTGAGTAATTTAAATTTTTAATGCTGTGACTTAGTTTGGGTACATAATAGGAATTCAGCTCATCCTCCTTTATTACATTTCTTTACCTTAATCGCAAGGTTAAAAAAAAAAATAACAATGTTCCTTAGTCGACTTGTTACAACAGTGTAATTAAGAGGTAACATTTTTATTATTAAAGTTCATTCTGAATTTATTCAAGGTTTTGTGAAATATTCTATAATATTTTGAAAACTTCCTTGCTTTTATGTATTAAAAAAAGTCCATCATGAAAGGGCTGCGTTAAATAAGCAGATTTCCCATGTGCGTCACGTATTTGCGTTTATCTAAAAAACATTAAAGTTTAATGAGAGCAATATTTGGTATTTAGCCTTCAAATAAAGTGCTTGAATATTATCAGTTTATTGTTAATATTACATGATGGGGTTTACTGAAGCCTGAAATCTAAAAAATGCCAATATCACGGTTTATATTGAAGATAAAGAAAACATGTATATGACAACATTTATAAAACATTATATTTGCAATAATATTGGTCCTATACTATTTTTCGACCCGACCAATAATAACGGAGATTTTTTGAACTTACGAAATTTCCCACCTCTAAACCCCCCTCCCACTTGTCCCATTTTAGACGATGACGAAATTGGTCTTTATTTTTACATAAAACGTTTAAAGATGGAGTTTGATAACGATCAAACAAAAATTACGAATTACGATAAATCTTGAACGGACCTCATTTTCGTATTCGTTAGGTAGAATTGATGGGCATTTGTGGACTTTTTTTCAAAAATCGCGTCATGAATTGGACCTCATTAGCTGATTTCCCTTAATGGAAATCTGCTAAAAACTTAATCATACCTAAAAGAAAACTTTTATGAGCTCCTTTTGACTATTTGTTAGTCATTACTGTCCACTTTATGCCACGACGGTTAATCGGGACGAGTTATGTGAATGACAAAGGCATTTCAATATGTCTAAAAGAGCTGTGAGCACGTTTATTATTCAACAAAACTAAATGTCACAATTATTCGAAGCCGTTTTTTGATCGGGCTTTATTTTCAAATAATACATTCTCATTTATTTTCAACTATACATGAAAAAAAAGTACTTATTGAATAACCTTGTTATAAAAATCTATCTTTTAATATTTGTTACATGGAAAATTATTTGGAGCGCCCATTGGGCTGGAAAGACAGGAGGTTAATTTGGAATTTTTACAAAAATCATAGTACACAAATCTTTATTAATAAATGTGAAAGTGCAGCTAGAATTAAGCTCTGCTACATTATCTATAATATGTTCATTGAAGAGCCAATAATGAAAATGAAATAAACAACCTAAGGCATACAGATTAACGGTAAATCCATTCATTGCATCAAATATGCAGAAGATATTGCACTGGTGACAAAGTCCGAAGAGATGAATAGAATGCAAGTCTTAAATGACTCACTGGATCAGTTTGCACTCAAAATAAATGTTCATAAAACAAAAGTTTTGGTTGTAGAGAAGAAAGAAAGCCAAGGAAATATAAATATTAGAATAGGAAACACTGTGCTTGAAAAAGTGACGGAGTTTTGTTACCTAGGGACCATCTTCACTGATCACAATGATTGTAGAGCTGAAGTTGATAGAAGAATAGCACTTGCTAAACAAGCCTTCCAAAGTAAAAGAAGCATTTTAACTTATAAGCATGGATACCAAAAACATTTTTGCTAAGTCTTTTGTATGGAGTGTACTACTTTACAGGAGCAAAGATTGGATTCTCCACAAATGGGAATACAATAGATTGGAAGCAATGGAAATAGGGATCTCGTGTAAAATCACTAGATCAAGTTGGACTAAAAAAAAACAACTTTGAAGCTCCAAATGAGGTAAATGAGAACAAAAGTCTTATCAAGGCAATGGAAAAAAGAAGAGTGAAACTTCTTGGGCATATCATAAGGCACAGTGAGATTCTTGGGCATTGGGGAAGAGGAAGGCCTAGAAAATTAATTTTGAAGACATCAATCATCTTATGGATTTCGGTGAGTTTTGTAATATGAAAAGAGCAGCTTCCGATAGAACACTATGGTTGCAATTACAAGGCGTAGCCTTTAGATCATGATGATATGAAAAATATGTTATGTCATTACTTGACAGCTGTGGTACTATTGCTGTAAAATTTTGTTGTTGTACCGATTGCTTTAAACTTTTAATTAGAAAATGTAATCATTTTTAAATGGTTTATTATTTTCGAATGGTTGAAAGAGTTACGGTGAGTTAAATTGCTCTCAGAGGAATGAAAATGTAATATTGTTGTTTGATTTCCGGTTGGGTTCTTCTCCGTCTCTTATTAAGAGCGAATATGATTGTTTTGGAGTCGAAGATTGTTAGTAGCTGGTGTGAGGATTAGTTGTTTGTTTTTCATTAAGCCGGAAATCCTTCCCTATTTCGGAGGGGCTTACTCTCGTCTGCTTAAACCAGGGCTTCAGTTTCACACAACTATACCAGTTGCTCCATCTCTATGTATTATATTTCAACAGCATTAATTACAATGTGTTTTCATGCGCTTCTATTTGTGTTTCGTTTGAATTTGTGAAGATTACCAACAAATAAAATTCTCAATTTAGAAAGAATAAAGCCCTTGAAGAATGGATGCAAGTGATGTAGTATGAGAATTCTTAACTGTGAGTCTCTTGGTGGCGATATGAAATGAACCTTTTATATCCAACAGCCCATGAAGTGCCAACACTGACATCGGTAAGGGTTGAGTCTGTCGAACCCTTGTTCGAACTGTATTCCCAAGTGCATTATTCGAGAGAATAACTTACTCGACCGCAGCCATCTTATGAAATTGACTCAAAAGTAGCATGGCCATCCACTCAGAGCAACTAGGCTGACGCAGCTGTCACGTGGTCGACACTGAATGGGTTAAACTCCCCTTACATTAAATTTTATTGTGTATCAATTGAAAAGCATCACATTTTCTGCATTTAGCACCCTTAGAACTATTTGACTCACAAATTTTGTTTAAATATTTCGAGTCTTTTTGCCTACGGGTTTTCGTTATTTTTGAATTCAAAAGTCTCACAACTTCAACTTAGTATGTTTTTACTGACCTGATCCATGAAATTTAAATATTTTACATTTTGTTTACTTTCCACCGTTGTGTCATTTATTAATAAGTGTATTTATAATTAACACTTTTAAGAGGTAGTGTTTGGAAATGGGTTCTTTTTTATACTTTTAATAGCTATACCTAATTTAGTATAATTAAAATAACTCACATTTGTTGCTTGTTGTTGCTAAGAATATTAAACTATTTTAGGATTTATTCTAGGGAAGGTCTGGTGAACCCCAGTCTCAACCAATGGTGATACCAATTAACCACAACAAAATTGTAATTTTTATAACAGGTTCTCGAACATTGGGCTGGCAGTATGAATCTTAAGAACGTTTTTCATCATTAATGATTTGATTCACCATTTGCATTCAGCGAACGATATAGCTGGATAATTTCTCCGTAGTTAGTGTTGAGAGAGATAATATATCATCTCTCATCTTTAAGGCAAACAAGCATATGAACATGATGATCTTTATGGACATCTTGTAGGAATTTGAGAGATTGGATGGGCTAAACTTGCATGACATTAGGAATACCTAAAACGCTCATCAGATTCACCATGATAATTGTATAAGGGGCATTTTGTAAGGACAAAACTGGATTTGAGGTATCTCATTACTTTGAGGTTACCATTGGCAAGACATGGATACCCATTATCAGCTGTGTTGATATCCTCAATATAGAAGTAATCATTCACTTTTAAGGCACAAAATACCACAAGCTCACCTAGCACACTGTGCGTGTAAACACTGTGATGATCATTTGAGTCATGAAATGAATGAAAGCTACTTTTAGCTTAAAGTAGTCTGCTAGAAGACAAGACAGTGCTATGCAGTAGTGAATTCTTAATTAATATTTTGTATTTCTTTTAAACCAGCGTTAAATTCCCATTTCACACTAGGGCGTGTGTGTGCTCGCGTTCCTGAGTGCGCGAGTGGGGTGTGTGTATGTTGAGTGAGAGTAAAAATTTGTTTTGAAAGTAAAAATAATTTTAGCATTGAAATTAACACTTGGATATTTTTTATAAATCTAGTATAAAGTTGCAAACAAACACATTATGAAACTCTAAATGTCAAGAAGTCAATAAAATGTGTAGCACTAAACGTTTCATGACATTATTTTGTACAGTCTGACGCACGGAAATTATTTAATATTGAACAAATATTGTTTCTGGGAATGGTTTGAATTAATTATAACTTGTTTTTTTTTGTAATCAGTTCATTTTATTATCAAAAACAGCTGCGGTCTGAGTTTCAGAAAGACACTTCTTTTATCTAACTATTCACACATTTTTAATATTGAATTAGAATATTCTGCAGGCATAATAGGCTGATACTAAATTATAAGGTAACTGCATAATAAGCTTAGTTGTTTGAAACTGTTCACTTTGGTCGTTCCCCAATGAAATAAACTTTTAAACAAGCTTATCTCTGGGGGTTAGGGAAGCGGTGGGCCAGCTCAAAGAAAAACCGGCCAGTATGGCTCCAAAGTGAGGAAGATCCAAATTAAAACTTTTTATATCGTTGTCGCCAACCCCTAGCAAAACCTCTTCTCCGTTCCACCCTTTCGATCTTTCGTCATTGTCACTCTTTTTATACCGGTTAAGTATCTTTTGCCTACCCAAACGATGTAGAAACAAAATTAAATTTTTTTTATTTGTCCATGGGCAAGGATGGCGGAATCGCCCACATGCTACCCTACCCTCGTTTATTTCCTCTCCATAATATTATCAAATCAAACTTTTATTTTCAAGGTCATTAAACAATACATTGTTTTGTGTTAGTTTTGGACAACAATCATCTATAAAGTCAATGTTTTATGCAACATGATTTGCTTCCCCAAACGATTTAAAATGATAACCTTTCGAATGATAAGTTGATATCGTAACGGGTCTTGACTTAGAATATCGATTCAATAAATCCTTCTTCCAAAAGAAAATAACTTATTTTGTGTTTTATTCAATTTCTAAACTATGACTTACTTATATGAAACGTTTATTGAGTCATATTCATTCCTTTAGAGGATGTCAAATGAGGGCTTCGGGAAAAAAAATGTAGTTTCAAAATAATATTATTTAAGTTACTTTAGACCTTGTGACACTGCTATAAAATAGGTTGGTGACCCACAACATAACAATTAAAGTAATTTTTTTAAGATAATTTCTGTAATATATTCCTTAATAAGCCGAATGTCAACTTTGTTTTTATCAAATTATTTTTACAAATACTTACTGCTTTAATATATACACTTTCAGAAGCTAAGCCCCACCAACAGTTCCTGATCAGAGAAGAGAATTAATAATATTTTAATCAATATCCAGAAAAAATAGTCAAGAACTTAAAAATTCAACTCATATTAAAATTAACCTTTATCAATGTAGATTCCAAAATATAACAACTGCTGTGTTTCAAATAATGTAAAATCAGAAAAGGGCTTAAAAAATGAATCATTCAAGCAATATGTTGGTAAATCTTTTTAATAAAGAATAGTATGATTAAGTTGAGTTTTTAAATATTTGTATATTTCATCTATAAATTGATTAAACCATGTTTTATAAAAACAGCTAATGAATTAACAATTACCCAGGCATTGCTCGAGAGTATTAGCAATTTACGCAATGGTTGTCTAGGCCAATGATGTTTTCTAAACTAAACTAAACTAGGTCGCTAATATGGTTATTTTTCTTGTGTGTAAATTCCTAATACCATGGAACATTTATAGCTACCTGAAATAAATATATTTCATAATATTATGGGTCGCTCAACATTTGAACTCAGCTATAAATCAGTGTCCCAAAAGTGGCCTAGAAATTGAAATAAAAATTTCGTCATAGTTTAGAATAACTACAGGGTTCACAATGAATTGGCACAGCTAGTAGTGAATAGGGAGAGATGAAAAGGAGGAAACGGAAGTTACGACAATCCTTTTCTGAGCTCTTCCCGTTTTAATGAAGGTCAGCTGTTGAATTGTATACCACTTACATCACTGTAAGCATCGTCTCCTCTTTTCAAACTCATAGAATACAAGTTGCTCTCTTAGCTAATCTGGTTATTCCTCCTGTAATTCAGGACAGGAGTTCTTGGCTCATTTTATCAGAATTTTTGCAAGGCTACTGACGCAGTAATCACACGTTCAAGTGGCTATCATGTAGATGGCTAAAATGAGGTCCGTTCAAATAATTTGTGTGTGTTTACACACTTGACATATCTCAGAAACCGCTTTATAAACGAAGCTTTTTAAGCTAAAAATGTCAAAAAAGCATACTTAATGAGCTAGTTGAGTTCTTTTTAATCCTGCCATCAGACCCCAAACAAAATTCGAAAGGAAGGACGAATACAGACCTGCAAATGCTAGGCGTTTTCCTTGACCCTACCAAATGTTAGGACCTACCAGTTTTATGACATATTTTGTTAAGGCCTAAAAAACGGCGAAATTCCGTTCCTCGTTATCTCACTGACTGAGTATTTGGGATCCAAATGTTTTAATTGTTCCAAAGTTTTTTTAATATTTTTTTTCTGAGATCCCAACTTACTGTACCCCTCAAAATCTAATTTTTAAAAATATTTTTTTATTTAAAATACGCGTTGTATTATAATACTTCTTAGTTGTAAGTATTCAAGATCAGTAAGATCTCAAAATATCCCAAAAGTAATGCAATTGTTATGGTAATTGTAACGATTACGACAATTTATGAGCGTTCTCACTGTAATAATAGGAGCTGATGCAAGACTTGTGACTCATTTGAGAAATTTATACCAATATATAATCTCTGGATTACTTATCTATGTACTAGACATTAGAAAGGAATGGACTCGTTCAGCCTGTGATCCAAGACCGCAATGTGTACACGCCCAGTGAACTTTTTATTATGTTGTCAGTTTTAGATCAATGGGCACTGACAATGATGCACAGTATCGAAAGCGCTCTGTCGCTTTAATAAGAGTTGTTACTGTTGAATTGCGGCTATTTTTCCTCTACCTGCATTATGAACATTTCATGTCCAAAAGTGGGTGATGGGAAAAAACTGGTTACACCTACCAGAAAGATATACATCTGAATATAATTTGAACAAATACTTATGTTCCTTTTAACTGAGCGGCAACACGATTTCTGAGGTAGCGCACCAGATGAAATCTTCCAAACAAGTAGGTGACATTGTGGTGGGTGACAGAATGTGAATAAATATATTGTATTGGATGCTGTAGAATGAAATTTCCAGGAAAATGGGGAGGGGGCTTCAATATATTACAACAATAAGCGGAACGAGATTGCGGAGTCAGTTTAATATCTAGGCCGTCAAAATAAATTTCAGTTACAGTAAAAAGGGAACAAATGTCGACTGTGCACGAGAAGTGGCCATTTAATGAAAGTACTCGTATTCTGCTTCTACTTTTCTTCCTCCTGCTTTCTTTCTCTCCTTACTACTCCCGTCCAAGTTTTCCTATCCCAACTTCAAATATTTAATTTTAACATAACTTTTTTGTATTAAATAAATGTAGATAAAAATTGCGATTCTTATTCTTAGTACCACTTATACTATTTTTGAGTACGTTTAATGCAACTTATATATTATGTAACTCACGACAACTACAACACAATTAAGAGTCACCATCACAGTTTCTAACGGAACATGGACAGACAGGACATTATTCAACAAGATTTAAAATTCAAGCCAATGACAAATACTTGCGACACACGTACAACACAAACGTTTTTATATTTACTCTATGACTGTTCAACAATTAATCAAAATAGATCAAGTTTCACAATGAACGTAATTTTAAAAGAAGGTAATTAGCCAGAACCACCTCATATATTATTTAATAAATATAATAAAGAACTCATAAAGTTTATCAAAAGTATAGAAATGGATGTAGCAAAAATACATTAGAATATAAAGTTGATTGTGAGGAAAGAGAATTATAATTCAATATATTTACCTTACATAAAATCGCAAATTAAACAACGGTTAAGTTTAACTTTATTTAATTTATTTGTTTTTTTATTATTTTCTGTTTTTTTTTATCACTTTATTTTGGTTGATTAACGTGTATATATTGTAAAAATGCATTTAATCATAATCATACATGTAATATGCTATGTTGCAATGGAAAATGTATTCAAATAAATAACTCCTCATACGATCCTTACATATTAATACAACTTAATACATATGTAATGCTTGTACCAGAATTTAATTTTGAATTTCGGTTATTCTTTGGTAATATTCTAGTGAGTTCAAAGTAGGTATAACATGAGTGCACACATACAGTTTTTTTTGTTCTCTATAAACTCTAATAATTAAGTTTGATATAAATTTATGGAATACTGATTATAACTTGATATGTTATGTTTCTTGACTTAAGCATAGAATCCTACTTATAAACGTAGTCTAGTTATGATAGAGAGAAGGGCTACTACTCCTATTTTAGCAGATTTCACTTAAGGGAAATCAGCTATTGAGGTTGTACTCATGACGGAATTTTCGAAATTTTTCTTCAAATGTCCATCGATCCTACCCAGGAGATGACGAAAATGATGTCCGTTCAAAACTGTATATATATATATATATATATATATATATATATATATATATATATATTTGTCTGTTACCGCTCTAGCGGTCGCAATTTTTGTTTGATCGTTACCAAACTCGATATTTAGTCGTTTTATGTAAAAAGAAAGATCAAGTTCGTTAACGGCTGAAATCGGACCAGTGGGGGGGGTTTAGAGGGGAGGATTTTCGAAAATTCGAAATATCTCCGTTACTATACGTCGGACCGAAAAATTGTACAGAATCAATCATATTGCAAATTAAATTTACTATAAATATTGTTATATACATTTATTCTCTATCTTGAATATTAACCGAGATATTTGCATTTGTATTCTGCGTGTAGTCACCAGTAGGCTATGTTCGGACTTTCCGCCGAGAGCTCTGGCGGCCGTTTCCATAACTATTCGTCCCTTGTGAATAGGTTTAGAGGTTATGTTAACTGAATTTTGGGGATATAAACTACTGGGTTATTACGCCCTAAATAATGTTTTAGGTTTAGAGGTTTCTTACTACTACAGTTGTTATTAGGCAGATTTCTTTATTGTAAAACTTCACGTGGGAAATCTGCTTAGTTTACGCAGCCCCTGCGTGACGGACTTTTATTGTGTGTTTTATAGTGGCTTGTTTTGGGCGTAATTTTATTGTGTTTATTTCTTAGAAGGAAGTATCATAATTGCTAGAAGTTTCGGTTTATTCCAACGGAATTACCCGTTTTAACCTTCCCTGCAACCATTTTGACTAGTGTCATTTGTGCGTATGTTGACACGAATTAAAAAGAACTTAAAATGCTGAAATTTCAAATTGAGGACTCCTGTGCTCTCTGATTGCGCCTCTTCTCTATTGTTCTAAATCGACTCAGGGGGACGGTGTTTAAAGAGAGACAAAAATACAGCAAAATATGACATATTTTGAACTATATATAACTTTCAAATGAAATCGTTTCAAAGAATGTTAAACTCACTTTTATTTAGTTGATATTTGTTTTGTGTTTTTGGAGGTTTTTGTGGAGCTTGTACACTCTGCCATAATAAGCGATTATTTTTTTGCCCATCCATCAACTCCATTATATTTGGACGACACAGTGCATCTAAGCCTCTGTCTCAGTAGTCATTTCAGGTCGCAAACGGTAATCCAAGAATTTTATTAACATCTCCTCTGTTTCGGCTTGGCTCGTATTCTTACCATCATACTATTATGGAATAGTGCATAGATAAAATTATAAATATTCGACTGTAAGATGGTCTTCAATATCATGGTCAAAGAGAGAGTGGATGAGAGATAGAGAGATTGAAAGAGTGCAATGTTTCTAAAAAGCATGCCTTTACTCCATGTATGCCCTTTCATTTCATTTCTTTGTCCGCAATCTACTTTCATATTCCAATGGATGTTGAGTGACTAAGCTCATATGGTCCACAGACAACATTCCCCTTATTCTTGTCATTTATTGTTATATTTTCCTTTAAATCATATTTAAGAGACATTTCTTTTGATAATTGCTTTGGAACTTCAAGCAGTTCAGATTAATCTCAGTAAATAAGAATATACTTATCTTAGACGAATATTCATGCAATCAATAAGTAACAAAGATATACTCTGTAAGAATTGGTAACATTCGCTAGAAGAATAAGCATATCGCTCTCAAACGTTTAAGACTACGGTAATCTGCTGGTCGCTTCTTTTTGACTTCACACAGATTGACAACTTTCTTTGTCGTTATTTTTCTCCTAAGTTGACATTAATCACATTTGGTTTCACTCACTCAGTGACTATTAAATTACTGACGTATTTTACACTTGGTTAAAAATAAACATCATACTTTTATATAAATCATTTACAATTTATTTTCAGCAGCCAAATTAGGAACATCTTCTTACTTAGGCAGAAACAGTAAATAAAACTCTTCTTCGCCTTCAAATCTCTTAGTTATTTTTTGTTTTATGCGTTTCGTGTCCAATTGCCACCTTTTCAGGTAGGTGGTGGCATAATATCCTCACATTCGTCGGCCTTCTTACGTATATGAGTTTAGTGAATCACGCTATTTTAAAGAACTCTGGGAGCTCAGGTTAGCAATGTGAGTTAAAGCGTTAGCCTTAATCTCACATGGTAAACCTGTGAGTGGCGAGTTCGATTCCCGCCTGGGCAATAGAAATTTATTCATTGACGGAATTCATTAAATAAAATCCTTAGTCCCACCCGGGCTAGAAAAGGGTGGTAAACTGTAGATAACCCGTCCCAATTAGCCGCAGTTGCAAAAAGTGGACGTTAATAAATAATAATAATAATAAACTCTGACCCCATATGTGTTAAATTATTCATTAACGTCTACCTTTTACAACTAAGGGTAATTGGGACGTGTTATCTACAGGTTACAACCCTTTTCTAGCCAGGGTGGGACTAAGGATGTTATTTAATCAATTCCTCTGCCCAGGTGAGAATCTAACTCGCCACTCTAGGTTTACATTGTGAGATTGAGGTCAACGCTTTAACTCACATGGCTAACCTGAGCCCCCCCCCATATGAGTTGTCCTGGTTAGATTAATACAATATACAAATTAACCAAGTATGATAACACAGTTCCGGGCGTGACATGTTGACGAAATACGCTGAGTTAGAGAGCGTGGAAATTGGTAGTCGGAAATAAAAGAGTATAAGTCAGAGGTTGTGAAAAGCAGAGAAGGGATGACATAAAAACCCGAGGGATGTTAGATAATAATCTAGTGGCAAGGGAGTTGCAGGCTTCTTCCTCTGCTGCCTCATCCCCCGCTCACGGGCCGTGCTTCCTCTTGATGACACCAGCAAAAAGGATGTGTTTTTCTTTGATTATAACTACTTGTCGCTGTGAAAAATGAGCCTAAACGTAAATCAGCGTCGACAAATTCCTCATTCTACATTATTTTAATAAATGGGTGGAAGAATTCATTAAACAGTGAACAAGGACAACCTTACTTCAGCAGATTTTCAGAATGGAAATCTTTTATTGACGTTGTACCCAAAATTTCGAATAAAAAGTGTCTTCAAATATGCCCGTCGATGCTACCAAAGAATTGACCTAATTGAGGTCCGTTTCATATAAATATTTATCTGCCAACGTCTATGCAGTTTTAATTTTTGTTTCATAAACTCCTAACTTAATTATTAAGCGTTCAATGAAAAACTAAAAATGAAGTCCGTAAATGGCTCAAATCAAGCCCGGAGGAGGAGGTGGAAGGTAAGAGGGGAAAAATATTCGAAATTTTTCATTTATTATGGAGTCAGCTTGAATAAATGTATAACCATTTGAATTGAAAATCTAACTTTCTACAATTTTTCTGTAACTGAAATATTGACCAAGACATTTGATTTTTTTAGTTAAATACTTTTGGTAAAGCCCTATTCCTACACATCTCACTTTAGGAATAAGTAAATATTCGAGGAATTGACGTATTGGTTTCGTCAGATAAATAGTTTATGGATAGATAAATTTAAAAAAAATTGATAACTGAAGGAGATCGAAATATCTATTTTACATTTTGCTGTCAACTTGAATATTATCTTTATATTTTTGTTTAGGTTTTTTTTTTTCTTTTTTCTGAAATTACCTTCCACTTCTAATCGTACGTTTTCACTAAGCCACCTTAATTAAATAAATGTTAAGCTTGAATTTAAAGTTTTGTTTTCAAAAGCGTCTTATTATGGGATAAATAACCACTAGAATTTAGAATGATGTCATGATCGTGATACTGCAAGAGATAGGAATTCTGCTTAGTTTACGTAGCTCTTGCATGATTACCTTTTAGCAGATTTCCCTTAAGGGAAATCAGCTATTAAGGTCGTACTCATGACTCGATTTAAGAAAAATTTCTTCAAATGTCCATCGATCCTACCCAGGAGATGACGAAATGAGGCCCGTTCAAAATGATATATATATATATATATATATATATATATATATATATATATATATATATATATATATATATATATATATATATTTGTCTGTTAACGCTCTAGCAGTCGCAATTTTTGTTTGATCGTTACGAAACTCGATATTTAACCGTTTTATGTAAAAAGACAGATCAAGTTCGTTAATGGCTGAAATCGGACTAGAGGGGGGGGGATTTTCGAAAATACAAAATCTCCGTTATTATGCATCGGATCGAAAAGCATTGTATAGAACCAATCTTATTGCAAATTAAATTTACTATAAATATTGTTATATACATTTATTCTCTATCTTGAATATTAACCAAGATATTTGCATTTTTATGAAGTCTGTGGTCGGGCATTTTCGTAACTACTCGGCTCAGGTGGAAGCTCCTTCTAAACTTACCTGTTGTTTCTAACCTTACCTTGCCTTCCTTACTTTGTGTGATTTATGCAAATACGTTCTGTTCATCCGCCCCCCCCCTCCCCTTCTTTAGTTCTTGCACTACTAAAATTTGAGTTATTAAAATATAAATTATTCTTACAATTCAGAAGCCGTTTCAGTTGGGAATTTATTTTAATTAACTGAAAGATTTCTCATTACCGTTTGTATTTAATCACGGTGGTGTTGTGTTACCAGTATGCAGATTTCTCTATTGTAAAACTTCACATGGGAAATCTGCTTAGTTTACGCAGCCCCTGCGTTACGGACTTTTTAAACTTACTGTCGTATGTTAGCTCAACATAGTTAGTTTCATGTTTTAATGAAAAGCTAAATTCGATTAATTGAAGAAATAGTCTATTATTGAAAAAAAAAAAAATTATGTTGAAGTATTTGAACAGAGAGAGAAATAGTATTCAAAAGCGTTATATGAGCTTAGCCATTTCCGACAAAATTCCTTATATATTCCCAAACGCCGAGGCACATGAATACCTTGTGATGATATTCATGCGTTACGCTTCAACAATTTTAACCTTATCGACTTTTATTATACCGCTTATACAAAATATGCAATATGCAAAGGGATGCACGGAGGAACAGTTTACTCTAGTACATATTAAGAAAGCGTTCAGATAAAAGAATACCATTTTGAATGTGACATGTATGAAATAATGTATGGGGGATGGGAAACTGGACGAAATGGGATGTCAGCTGTCTAAGCCACGTAAAGAAGGGGCTTAGGTTCCTATTACCTTTCTTCCCTTCGCTCCCCTCTGCTTTATTTATTCATTTAACTCATCCTGAGGAACAAATCCTTTTGAATAGACCTTCTTCTCTTCTTCTTCTTCCCTTATCGCTTTTTTACATTAACACAACAAAGGTCAAGACTAAAATATTTATGGTTTCATTATGCTTAATAACATTCCAAGACCAACCTGAATTGGGCAGTTATCGACAACGAAAAAATCTGATCTGGACACGACATGACTTTCTTCTACTCCTATTTAATTAAATAAATAAAACATTAGCTCGAACTTCGAGTGATATGCGATATCTCCGTTCAAATGCATCAGAAAAAAAAGTCAGGCTGCGTAAACTAAGCAGATTCCAAAAATTAAAAGCACTTTGAGAACAATATTTTGTATTTAGGCTTCCAATAAAGTGCTTCACGATATAACAGCTTAATGTTAATGTGCCATGAGTAGGAGTCGAGGTTTACTAGAGGCCGAAAATTAAAAAGTGTAAATATCTTGGTTAATAATCAAGATAGTGAAAAAACGTACTTAACACATTTTATAGAACATTAAATTTGCAATAAGTTTGATTTTATACATTTCTTCGACCCAACGTATAATAACGGAAATATTAAGAATTTTCGAATTTATCCACCTTTAATATCGACTTTGGTAATGATCAAACAAACATTGCTACCGCGCTAGAGCATTAACACACACACACACACACTCTTATATATATATATATATATATATATATATATATATATATATATATATATGTATCAAATCAAATCAAATAACAAGCTGCCCCCATTTTGAGGGTACCCGTTTGGGTCAGCCTCTTAATCAACCCACAGGGTATATAGGTAAAATAAAAATTAGTGTTTTTAAATATTTATATACATGCTTACATTTTTTTTTTTTTGGTAGGGAATTAATTTGATTTTGATTAATAAATTTTGAGCTGGTGAGTGACTAGTTAGAGGACAGCTTATGTTGAGCTTTATTTTATTCATTACAAGTGATTGTTAATGATTCTGGTGCTTTTTTTAAAAATTGATGTCGACATTTGGCATATTTCTTCAGTCTTCATTCCATATTCTTGGAGTAAGTCGGCCGTTTTTTTTTGGGATTACTCCTCTTGCCCCACTCAGCTTTACGTCGACGCTCCAAAGTCCAATATATATATATATATATATATATATATATATATATATATATATATATATATATGTGTGTGTGTGGGAGCCAACAATTTTATTGGGCGTAACGATTGAACCGAACTTAACAAAACTCTACATGTAAATTAGCATTAATTCTTTCATTATTATAAGCTTTATTAAATTTTGTAGGTTCCAACGGGAGTGGGGGTTATTAAGAGGCCTGAATAAAATTATTTCATATTTCTATTTGTTTTTAGGAAAACGTGCACATAACAAACGTTGTTTTTGTGTTATTAAAAGTACCTTTTCTTTTAAACATAATATTATTAAATTTAATATCCTATTCGCTTGAAATATTATGCAGGACGTCAGTCGGGTCCGCTAGTGTATATATATATATACATACACATACATACAGTTTTGAACTGGCCTCATTTTCGTCATCTCCTGGGTGGGATCGATGGACATTTGACGAAAACCACGTCAAGAGTACGACCTCAATAGCTGACTTCCCTTATGGGTAACCTGCTAGAACAGAATGAAAATGTTTTGTGAATGAGACTGAGGGCTACCTGTATAAACTGTAGGAGCGGAGGGTGCTGACCCCCAGATCCTGAGGAAGTGGTCAAGGCTGCTGTACCTCCTGCCCGGCTCAACTATAGCCAACATTACTCTTGCTTCACCTACCGTAATTCAGTTCAGTTGCTGAAATCTTTGCAATGGTGGAGCAACGTCTACGGTGTGATGCCACTCTTCCCCTAGCTACCACGAGCCAGAAAGCTACTAGTCAAATACTGAAGTATTTTTAACGCTTTAAAGTATGAATGAATGTATAAAAGTAGCTGGAAAATGTTCCAGTGCTTATGACTAATTTAAAGCCATTACAGACGTTTTCCAAAAAAAGAAAAAAAAAAACATTATACATCTGAGAATCGTTCACTCAGCCTGGGGCTTAAACGACCAACCTCTTAGCTTATTATGTACTCAACTCCTGAGTGGTCATCCTCTAATTCCATTGGTTAAAATTGCACTGACATTATAAGTAGCGGTTAACATTACTATTAACATTATTATTCGAAGCATATGAATCTTCATTTCTTAGGCTATGGAAGTAATGAAATAAGCAACTGAATTTAGTACTGTTATCTTTATTCCAAGCCAATTTCTTCTATCTACGAACAATGGTTTTTATCAGCCTACAAAGAATATTTTGGTTTGAATGTAAAAACCTTATAAATTATAGTTTTAGTAAGTTTTCGTTTAGCGTGAAAAAAAATCAGTTGATCACAGATTAGGAGAATGTGGCATGTAATAAAAATGGTTTTTAGGACGTTTTCAAAATATGATCTCATTTTTTAATCCTATCATGAATAAAAAAGAAGCTCAATTCGATTACTTCAAATAAATGACTTCATCATATTACTGAGGAGCGTGTTTTTTTTCGTCAATCAAGATTAGCGTGAATGTGCCTGCATGCACACGTTAAAATTACGTTTTTTCCATCATATTGATCAATTGTAAACTTACTATTCAAATTATTTTTTCCTACCAGACTCGATGTGTTGTTTTAGTTTTTTTTTTTAGTTAGTAGTTTCGTTAACCTAAATTGGAAGTTCGGTAATGGCTGGCTTTAATCTTGGAACGGGGGATTTCGGAATTTCAAAGTATATCCGTTGTTGTACGTTGGATAGAAAGATTATATTAAATAACCTAATTGTAAAACCAATTCCAGATAATTGTAGTTTTTTATATTTTTCTTTACCTTTTTTTAGTTTTTAACCAGAAGGCTGAAGTAAATCCGTGTTGCAATATCATGAAACACTTTATTCCAAGTTTCAATCAATTCCGAATATTGATTACACTCAACTTTTACTGAGTGAGATATCATCAAATATCGATGGTTTGACTCATGATTGAAGATTTGGCGTACTAAACTACATAACTTATATTTCATTAACACCACACTCAATATTTAACCACTTCATAGAAAACTGAAGATTATTGTAGGTAATGGCTGAAATAGGTTTTAGAGGAGAGGAGGGGTTAGAGGGGGACTAAAAATTCTTTTAACATAAAAAATTGTATATTACAATTTTATTGCAAAAGTATTTTTTCTGTAAATGTTCCTCTATAAATTTATTTTGGATTCGAACTTCAGCTCAGATCTATTAATTTTTTTAACACGGCAAATCACTCTCCTGTTCAAGCGATTTTCACTTTGAGTAACTGAGTCACTAAACATCTGATATCCAGCTTGCATATCGATTCCTATATTCCTTATATAAGCTTCTTATTACTGGAGAAATAGAGAAAAGATGGCGAGTTGTGATCATCGGCACGACATATATTACATATATATTTAGGAGTCTGCTAAATTTACGCTGCTCCTGCGTGATGTAAGTCTCGACTATTGGAGCAGCGGCTAGAGGGAGGTAAATCGTTATCAGTTGCATTACTCATTAACTTTTAGTTTTCCTAAAGCCTTATCTATTCTGCTTTTATGGTTTTCCTTTCTTGCTTAAATATCCTAATTGCTTGAGCTAATAAGTTTTTAATATTGTATAATATAAAAGCTCTGTTAAATTAAGCGTGTTCAATGACACTTTTAGCAGATTTCCCTTAAGGGAAATCAGCTATTGAGGACGTACTCATGATGCGAGTTTCGAAAAATTTCTTCAAATGTCCATCGATCCTACCCAGGAGATGACGAAAATGAGGTCCGTTCAAAATTGTATATATATATATATATATATATATATATATATATATATATACATATATATGTCTGATAACGCTCTAGCGGTCGCAATTTTTTGTTTGATCGTTACCAAACTTCATATTTAAGCGTTTTACGTAAAAAGAGAGATCAAGTTCGTTAATGGCTGAAATCGGACCAGTGGGAGGGGGGGTTTAGAGGGGGGATTTTTGAAAATTCAAAATATCTCCGTTATTATGCGTCGGATCGAAAAATTGTATAGAATAAAACTTATTGCAAATTAAATTTACTATAAATATTGTTCTATACATTTATTCTGTATCTTGAATATTAACCGAGATATTTGCATTTGTATTCTGCGTGTGGTCACCAGTAGGCTATGTTCGGACTTTCCACCGAGAGCTCTGGTGGCCGTTTCTATAATTATTCGTCCCTCGTGAATAGGTTTAGAGGTTAGGTTAACTGTTTTTGGGGCTAGAAACTACTGGGTTATTACGCCCTAAATAATGTTTTAGGTTTAGAGGTTTCTTACTACTACAGTTGTTATTAGGCAGATTTCTCTATTGTAAAACTTCTCGTGGGAAATCTGCTTAGCTTACGCAGCCCCTGCGTGACGGACTTTTAATATTTTATAATATGAAAGATCTGTTAAATTAAGCGTGTTCAATGACACTTTTTTTTACAAATGAACTAATAAAGTCACTAATAAATCTCTGCCCTCAATCCCAATAATTAATAAGTCCACTAAGTGAAACCGAGTCCACAAAATTGTCTTCCACTACTGCCAGAAAATTCCCCCAAGGGTAAAATATATACGGAGTGTTGGTTGTTCAAGGAACACGGAATTCGTTCAAAGCTGCTTTAACGTGAGCCCGACTTACTAATACGACTTCCACGTCCGCAAATATTTGGTTTGTTCGGTCAATCTTCTTAAGCACTGCTTCTAACTTCCTCCACAGCAGAACTCAGAACTCCGCACCTTGTATTTTTTTTTTGCCTATTAATAACTCCGGGAACTGGAAGTAACGAGATTTGAGTACTAATTAAAATATCTCCGTATGCGCATTACTTTAGCAAGTATATGATTCAATGTCAATGTTTTCTACCGGATATTTTCTAACCAAAAAATACTTTTTAACAGCCCAGCAAGGTACGTTGAGTTTTTGACGTACAATAAAGTTTTACCTAAGGGTTGTCCTCTAATGCCTAACCGAGTTTTTGCCGGCAATTAGGTTGGAACTCCTATCATGAAGACAATATGTCTCAGGGGATGTCTTTTTTATGGGTTTAGGGCAGCCCATAAATTCCATGGACCCTTGAGTCGTCCGGGATTAAACTCGTTTTCTTTTTTTTTTTTTTTACAGCAACGTCCGAATGGCCATCTTTGTGGGTTTTTTTTAAAAATTCTTTCCTCTATTGAGGATGTAGGTTCTTCCTTTATCAGTTCGTTTGGTGTAGTATTTAGGGTCACTACAAATTTTGATAATCTTTAGTCAGTCTTCCAGAAAAGTCATTGTTCTTAAAAATCTTTTAGCCGTCAGTCCTGATGCTCTGAGCGTTAAATAAGTTAGACTTAAAAACCTAGACTTCCAAAGAAACTAGAAAAGTCCGTCACGCAGGGGCTGCGTAAACTAAGCAGATTTTCCACTTACGTCCCGTATTAGCATCTCATGACGTAAAAGTTCAATGAGAACAATATTTGTTATTTAGGCTTCAAATAAAGATCTTCATAATATAACAGCTTATTGTTGAGGTGACATAAGCAAGAGTGTGGGTTTACTGAAGGGCGAAAACTAAAAACCACAAATATCTCGGTTAATATCAAAGATAATGAAAACATGTACATAGCTACATTTATAGACCATTTAATTTGCAATAAGATTGATTCTATACAACTTTTCGATCCGAGAGATATTTTGAAATTTCGAAAATCCTCCCCTCTAAACCCCCCTTACCCTGGTCCGATTTTAGCCTTTAACGAACTTGATCTTTCATTTTACATAAAACGACTGAATATCGAGTTCGGTAACGATTAAACAATAATTGCGACCACTAGAGCGGTAACAGACGAATATATATATATATATATATATATATATATATATATATATATACACAGTTTTGAACGGACCTCATTTTCGTCATCTCCTAGGTAGGATCGATGGACATTTGATTTAAAAACATGACCATTAGTGAAAATGAACTGAGAGTCAGAAGTGGATAGAACATTTTATTTCATAACCTTCTGTCATTATGGTTTACACATAGTTATTACATCATGCAGTTATTATTGGCTGGAAATAGGATTGACATTGGCTATTGGAAGTCAATAATTTGCCGCCCCGCAAACATGTGTAGCTAAACATTTAAAAGAAAGACTTGCTGTGTCTATAAGCTAGGTTTTACCGTATATAAAGTTGGTTTTGCCGTTGTAAGGGTTGGCGTGCCAGGAGTATCGATTAGTTCCCCTACCTGGCTAACCTGAAGGTGACCTCGCCAATCGATAGTCCTACAGTCCCAGAACAAATCACCAGACCGAGGCTCTAGCAATTTTGTAAACTTATTCAACTATCGACCAAATGAGTTTCACGTCTACTGGCTTCGTATCAGAAATCCCAGTAGAAATATGACGCTAGCCATAAAGAGGAAATGTCACCCAGTAGTTCCTTTCCAACTTTTATCGTAATTGGTTTTTATTTAATAACTGTGCAAATAAACTATCAACGTCACAAAAAAAATACAGTCTTGTATAAAATACTGTGAAACATAGAACAAACCAAATTCAATTCATCAGTGGCGAATTTAACTTCTATTGAAGGCAACTGATACTGTAAGTAAAAAGAAAGCAAGAGGTGTAATAAATACCCTTAAAAAATAATCCAATATCTAATATTTCATGCAAATGAAAAGTAAAATATATTTACTGATGTTTCAATAGCCCCTATTTAATTAAATTATGAATTACACAAATAAGTAAAAGAGTAAAATTCAAAAAGTAATGGGCTATTGCCACTGTTGCGGTTTAATTGAAGAAACTGCTAGTACGTAGTGGGGTGGTAATCTAAGACAGGGTTATAAAGCATTAAATTCTAGAAAGCACATCCTCCGTGTGAGTATTATCCCAAAACTCCATATAGAAGGTGCAAACCTCAAATAGGAGGTACAAATCTCATATAGGAGATAAACACCTCATATAAGAGGTGGGTAGGTAAGCTAATTGTTTTTTTGGGAGAGAAACTACTGACTTATTACACCCTAAATAATGTTTGTGTGAGTGTTGAGCGTGTCTGTGCGCGCGCCACCACCCCGCACGTGTGTGTGTGATTCTACATGAAAATGTAGTATATGAAATTACTTCTTCATCGTTGCAGGTTCTATTATATCCTAGTTAATCAATGATAATATTTACTTACATACATACATAATCTTATTTATTTGTTGATATCAATATATTGCTTGTAATTGTGAATATATTCACATTTTATTATATACATCCTTTTCTTACTCTATATTTTTTTAATATTTTTTTTATTCTTATCATTATTATTTTTTTTTTAAATTTTCTTCGTGATTTTTTAAAAATATTTTTTATATCAATTGTTTTTCTTTTTTTATTTCTAAAATTGTGTAAAGAACATGTACAACGTAAAGCCTATTACATACTTATATTGTTAAACCTATTATAGACTAAAATTACATTATAATGATAGAAAAAATTATACATTATTGAAAATACAGACATTCCTTAATAAAATTAAAATATTATTAGCAGAATGGAATGGAAGGCCACATTTCTTATTATATTCAGCTTGTTAAAATCTTCAGTGAGTGCTGGACATTCTTCTATGGTGTGATATATAGATAGTGGAGTCTTGCACTGACGACCATAGAAGAGTTTCCGAACCCTATAAAGAAGGTACTCACTTCAAATCAGGAGTACAAACTTCATACAAGAGGTACAGACCTCACAAACGAGGCACAAAGAAGGAATTTTCGACGAAATAATAGAATGGAATTTAATTGTGGAACTCATTAATTACAATTAGGTTCATGTTGATTTTGCAGAAAATCTGATGTGGACACCTTTTGACTTCCTTCCCCTTTTATTTAATTGTATCTACAAATGTTTTGGTGAACCTCATTTGAATGTTTTTAATTGGAATATCTCATTTCAATATTACACCCATTGCATCTCCATTCCTGTGTATCAGTGTAATAAAATGTATAAATCTTTCTAAGATAAACAAAAAAGGCATTAAATAAACCTTCTGTGTTCCTAATTAATAAAAAGAAATTTGCATTTTTTAATTTTCGCTTCCATTTACCGCCTCGATCGATGTTTTTTGCTCCCACAGTGGTTCCTTTACTTGGATTAAGGAATTAAAATTGTTTTCTTGTAGAATTCACTTTTGAATCATTAAAATGTGATCAAGAGAAAGCCTATTTGCCGACTCCAATCTTTGACTATGTGGATTATCCCCTGCCTAGAGTTATAAGCATACTGATGAAATGGAGAGTTACAACAGGTCAGACATTTTAGTTACGGATTTATTTATTTATTTTAATAACTCTTGACAATGACAATGCTGTTACTATACTAATATAAAACATCTAGCAAGCGCTAATAACTGGTAATCCTGAACGATAGCAACTACAGAGACATCGATGATTTCGAAATCGCTAAATAATTTAGAATGCTGAAGCAGGAATCGTATGGGATGCATGAAAATATTAACTGTAAATACACCCATTAAATTTCATCTAGATATATTAAAGTCCTGCCTGATTGGGTGTGGAGTAGCAACGCATGAATGAAATCATGCATGATAATGATGAAAATTACATAAAAATAAATATTCTTTAGGAATCCTTACTTATTGTAGATAAATTATAATTGATTTTTATTGAAAGTTCAAAAAAGCTATGGTTTGATCTCTAATTAAAGCAACGTACATAATGTTGCAATAATGAATGTGACAATATAAAAATGTTTACGAAATTGATTCAATACAACATTATTCGTATATTTTATGGTTCAAACCATAAACCCATAGCTAGTTAGTACGCAGGTACGTGTACAGGACGTTTTATGCTTGAATTCCTCTTAAATTACGTTTTCATAACTCGTTGCTATTTTATGCTTTAAGAACTTTTGATTCTATACCTCAGCAAAGAAGAGGCGAACAGCTCCTGCCGAGTACTTTAACGAAACATGAGTGACTTTCCCAATTTAATATTTATTCACAAGGTAAATGACGTAAGCCGAGTTTGTGTCTCGTTTCTATGGCAACGTAGCGGCACAAATGCTAATCAATAGTCAACCGTCATTCCTCATTCAATGCGAAAATAGTCGTTGTATATTTTATTAGTGAGTGTTTACAACAGATGTTTAACTATACCGCGTCTGCCTCCTGGTAATAATATAGATTAAGAGGTATATGGTAGCAGTTGCTCCCTATGCTTGTGTTACGTGGATACCATGCGTTATAACAGCTCAAAAAATGATGGATGCTCAAGCTAGCCATGTGAGCAAAGACGTTGCTCATAATAAACTTGGTGAACCTAGAGTAATCGGTTCTATTCCGGAACGGTCATTAGAAATTTATTTAGTGACAAATTCACTAAATAAATTCCATAGTCCCTCCTTGCCAAGGAAATGGTATTAACCTGTACATACCCCTTACCAATTACCCATAGACACATAAACTGACGTTAATAAATAAAATATGAATAGCTAAATCATCCATTATGTTTTTATAAATTTCCCCCCTATAATGACTTCCGACTCCCTTACATATAATTTTAAATAACTCCATTATTGAAAGTCGACAACCAGGTTTATGTATTTGGTACTGAGAGAGATAGGATACTTTATTATTGTTGAATTTATTTTGTTTAAATCTTTAATCAGAATTTCTTTAAGTTAAATGCTATAAGTCTCTCACTGAATTTTCTTTAGCTTTCGATTAACTGGTTTTGTTTTCGGAGTTGAATCCGTTCAAGCGATGTCCATTCAGTTTAGATAGTCATCGAAATTATGAATTAGTATTCAGTTGATATAGTTGAATTAGTATGGAAGAAAAATAAAGTCCGACAACCAGGCGCTGCGTAGACAAAGCAGATTTCCCCGTGATGGTGAACAATACAGAAATTTCACGGGAGCCTAACAGTTACAAAAACGACCGAACAAGGTTTTGGTGGAAACTCACTACTAGAACCAAAGTCAGCCGATCTCATCTCGTCACGCACACGCTTAATACAAATGCAAATATCTCGGTTAATATTCAAGATAGAGCATAAATGTATGTAACAATATTTATAGTAAATTTAATTTTCAATAAGATTGTTTCATACAATTCCGACGTAAAGAAACGGAGATATTTTGAATTTTGAAAATCCTCCCCTCTAAACCTCCCTCTCAATGGTCCGATTTCAGCCTTTAACGAAATTGATCTTCCTTTTTACATAAAACGATAAAATACCGAGTTTGGTAACGATTAAACAAAAATTGCGACTACTAGAGTGTTAAAAACAAATATATATATAATTTTCTACGGACCTAATTTTCGTCATCTCCTGGGTAGGATCGAAGGACGAGCACAATAGGTGATTTCCCCTAAGGGAAATCTAAAAGCAAGTAATCCATTTATAACTATTCGTGCTACACCAGAAACAACATACACATGTAACGTTCTTCATGTGCTGTTGGGCTAATGTATTTATATTATTATTATGTTGTTAGATGTTTTAAGAATGTGGATATATAAGGAAGTTAAAAAGAATTATAAAAAAAAGAGTTATTTTTATTATATATCCTATTATCCCTTCTGAAGTATCCCTATTTTAAATGTCATTAATATTAAATTTCATGTATTTGTAAAATATATCTCAGTTTTGTTTTTGGAAGTCTCAATGACGTATTGGTCGAGTAGTAATTATTGGAAATCAAAGCATGGGTTGTTATTGTTGACAATATCAATAGGCAGATAGTCCAAGGGCGCGCATGGGTGCATTCTCTGGTACCTGCAATGGCCAATATATATGGCAGCTCTCAACATGATCCGAAATCAATATTGATATTTTACCTTCTCTCTTAATCATGAATCTTATGCAAGTTGACAAAAATTTAAGCAGTTTATTCCTAAACATTTTGAACTTCCTTTTAAATGATTCAAGAAATGGGATATTGTAATTTTCACATGCATCAATTGCATCTACAAATACACATAGACTGGATAAAAGCCCATTCAGGAAATATTGGAAACGAACAAGCTGACACGTTAGCAAAGGAAGCAGCTCAAGACACAAAAATAATTCCAGAATTCACTCTCGTACCACTCTCAAACATTAAAAAAGACTTACGTACCGACACAATACATAAGTGAAACAGAGAATGGACGACATGTAATAAATCTTACAGCTTGCATCAATACATACCAACTATAACTCACAACAACTACAACACAATTAAGAGTTGCCATCACAAATGCACACAATTTCTAACGGAACATGAACAGACAGGACATCATTTAACAAAATTTAAAATTCAAGACAATGACAAATGTACTTGTGACTCACAGACAACACAAACGTTTTTACATATACTTTATGACCGTTCAATACTTAATTGAAATAGATCAAACTTAATAATGAACATAATTTTAAAAGGAGGTAATTGGCCAGAACCAACTCATATTATATTTAACAAATATAATAAAGAACTTATAAAGTTTATGAAAGTATAGGTGTGGATGTAGCAAAAATACATTAGAATGTAAAGTTGATTCTGAGGAATGGGAATTATAATGTAATATATTTACCTTACATAGACTCGCTAAATAAACATCCGTTGAATTTAACTTTAATTGATTTGTTTCTTTTTTGTTCTTATTTTATTTATTTATTTTTCATTTCATTTATTAATTTTATTTGTAATTATCTTACTGATTTTAAACTTTTATTCTATTTCTATTTTATTATTATTATTATTTTTATATTATATTTGAGTTGATAGTTGCCTAACGTGTATATATTGTAAAATAAAAATCTATTTAAACATAATCATACATGTAATATGCCATGTGGCAATGGAGCATGTATTCAAATAAAAAAAAAGTGACCCTAACTTTAAGGAGAAAAAAATAATGCATCAATTCGCTGCTTAATTATTATGTAAAGAGTTTATATTAAAGCGTCTCCGTCACTTAGGTGAATTCAATTATTTACTTATTATATATACAAAATGGACGATAATTTGAACGTAATTTAATTGGAAAAAATTAAAGATTATTATTCATATTAAACCTTTTAAAAGCCATGAGAGTAATGAAATGCAGCTAGTATGAATAATATACATGGAACGTGGGGAGTCGTGAGAAAAACCATTTTTCCGACATGCATAGTGTTCCATAATGTAGGCGTGGAGATTAGACTCTAGCTCACGCTACACCCTGCACGACTAGCCTATTGGGCAAAATACACTCCTAATCATCATGCAAAATGATATATTCACCGCAGATTTAGGCCAATGTGGAGTCATTTTCTCTCTGTAGTTCCTAAAGAAATTGACAATGCATGAATGTACAAAACAGAAATAAAGAAAATATTGGCAAAATTTCCTGGAGTATAAATTATAATAATATTTTTTTTTAGTTATGCCTATTAGCAGATTGCCCTCAAGAGAAATCAACTATTTTGAGGTAGTACCTACTTATGACGGGATTTTCGAAAACTTTTCTCAAACGTTCATCGACCCTTTTAAATAATATCCGAGAAGATCAAGCTACTTCCACACCCACCACGCAATCTACATTTCAAAGTTTAGTCATGATAAATTCAAGTAGATATAAATTAATTAGTTTTTGATTACGTTAATTAATACGATTATTAATCATTGATTGAAGCAAAATGACTTTTGTCCCTAAGTTCTGATCCGATTTTCAGCCATCCAATAAGCTAGTACACGCATTCGGAAAAATGTGTTTCTGCCATGACCGAACACCATTCCCTCAGTATTCCCCTTCATTGGATACCTAAGTTCCAAACCATCTCACTAATTTTTTGTCATTCTTGTACAATATATATCTCCAATTATAAAAACTGTAATGGAAGGCATATAGAGTAACTGAGGTACATTTTAACTATTTTTTGAACGTTTATTCCTTAATAACAAAATGAAATAGTAGAAAATATTTTATTTTTTATTTTTCTGTAATGCTGCATCGATTTTGTAAGATCTAAGTTGTAAGAGTCAAAATTGTTATGAAAGCAATTTCATTTCACGTTTTCAGAGTCCCTTTTATTTTTTAACTTTTTCCCCAAAAGTCGTTAATCTAGGTTACTATATCATTAATTTTAAGTAGAAACAGTCTTCCTTCAGTGACATTTAAGGTATATTCAGTTTTAAACTGGCTCAAATCGTTTACCGCTTACATTTGCCACAGAATAATTGAGTATTACTTGTTCTTCTGTTTCATTCTGATCCCTTAGTAAAGTATATTATGGGAAGATAAATTTATTGGAAAAACATATAGATAGATTGATAATGTCCATGGTGACAAGATAAAGTAAGAGACGAAGCTCAGTGACAACAGAACGGATCGTTAAAGTTAGCAGCTCTTTGGAAAGGGCTTTTTAATAGATTAATACAAGTTTAGTAATTTATATTGTGGAAAAACGATGTTAAGAGTGGTAGCAGATTAAACTAAGTGTTTTTAAATTAAAGTGTATTTAAATTTTTAAACAGATGTCCGCATTTTTAAATTCTCTCAACGGATGTTTTGTCAACAATTTACTCTGTACAGGTTCCGTCATGACAGGTTATGCGTGAGTATGTTCTAGATTAGAGAGTATTACGTGGAGTCCTTGATGATAGAGATATTCCGAAAGATACAGTAGATAGTAAAGGAACATTAAAAGGGACAGGGCCACACAGTTAAAATAGAGAATATATTTTAAAATACGCATATCAAGAAAATAACAGAGGTTCAGGAACACGACGTTTGTTAAGAGTTTTTCTCCAGCACAAGCCATCGTTAACCGATTTAAAATACCCAAAAAAATAAAAATAAATAAAAAGTCCGCCACGCACGGGCTGCGTAAACTAAGCAGATCTCTCACGTGAAGTTATACAATAGAGAAATCTCCATACGAGAGCCGAACAGTTACGGCCGAACTAGCTTTTGGCGGGAAACTCACTCGTCCGTTATTGGCCCACATATAACAAAAATGCAAAAATCCTGGTTAATATTCAAGATAGAGAATAAATGTATAGAACAATATTTGTAGTAAATTTAATTAGCAATAAGACTGGTTCTATACAACTTTTTGATCCGACGTATGCTAACGGAGATATTTCAAATTTTCGAAAATCCCCCCCCTCCCACTGGTCCGATTTCAGTCATTAACGTTTATATCGAGTTTTGTAACGATATAACAAAAATTGCGACCGCTAGAGCGTTTGAGCGGACCTCATTATCGTCATCTCCTGGGTGGGATCGATGGACATTTGAAGAAATGTTTTGAAAATCGCGTCATGAGTACAACCTTAATAGCTGATTTCCCTTTAGGGAAATCTGCTGAAACATTAAATCAATTAACCCCAACATTAGAGGAACCACTTGAAGATAAATTGGCTCCTACTAGGGAAATACTTGTACCTACACATTGGAGAACTACTGTCAACACTTATTTTCAAAGGTTGTTGAACATTAACCAGTGATTTGTAACCCAGCAGAACGAGTAAGTTGATGTATGGTACGCGATCCCTTAATATTGTCTCGTATGAAAACACTTTGCCCTTAAGCGTCTTCTGAAATTAATTAAGTGCTCATGTACCGAGAACCTTGTAAATATTTATTTAATAATTTACTATGCGCAGAAACGGCAATTAGTGTTCACTTCTATTCGCCTGGTTACGCCTAAATAATCATCATAATGTATAGTGTTGGATCATTTACTTAACACTATTTCTTCATATAAAGGAGTTTAATGTGAAATGGATATTTATAATTTATTACAACATTTTAGGTAAGACTTTTTCGGTTTATATTAAAAATATATTTTCAAACAATAATTACACATAGTTAGAATAGACAGGCCATCATCGTATGTAAATTCCTTTAAAACAAAATTATTAGAAAGAATCATTATCGTCGCTCGTAGTGAAGACAATATTCTTATTTGGCATAAAATGTTGCTTTCTTTATTTTAATATCTGATATTAACTATAATATGTTTTTCGTAATATGAAAATTGACATTTCTTTTAGTTTTTGAAATCTCTTTTCAGTAATATAATGGAATTAACAATCAATCCATTGAGATAAGGATATTTTTATATTTTGAGAGAGTGAATGAAAGAGAAGAAAATGTTCAAAACAATGCCATTGCTTACGTTAGATGATGAACTCGTTGTGTTAATGGACCGAGAATGGGAAAGGACGGAGGAAGATTGACATTTTTATTATAATGGCTGTAAAGGTATTATTTAGACAAAACAGAACTGATAAATAATCAATAAAACGACTTCTGGCCACAAGTGAGCATTTTTTTTTCCTCCTCATAATATCCCTCTGAGCAGTTATTTATTTGAATACATGTTCCATTGCCACATGGCATATGGCATGTGTGGTTACGTTTAAATATATTTCTATTTTACAACAATATATACACGTTAATCAACTATCTGCTCAAATATAATATAAAAAAATAATAAAATATTAAAATAAGTAAGATAATTACAAATGATATTAATAAATGAAACGAATAAATAAATAAAATAAGAACAAAAACAAAACAAAAAGAAACAAATCAATTAAAGTTAAACTCAACCGATGTTTAATTAGCGAGTCTAGTAAGGTATAATTATAATTCCTATTCCTCACAATCAACTTTACATTCTAATGTATTTTTGATACATCCATATCTATACTTTTGATAAATTTTATAAGTTCTTTATTATATTTGTTAAATAAAATATGAGGTGGTTCTGGCCAATTAACTCCTTTTAAAATTATGTTCATTATTAAATTTGATCTATTTTAATTAAATGTTGAACAGTCAAAATGTATATGTAAAAACGTTTCTGTTGTCTGTGAGTCGCAAGTACATTAGTCATTGTCTTGAATTTTAAATCTTGATAAATAATGTCCTGGCTGTGCGTGTTCCTCAAGAAATTGTGTACATTTGTGGCGATGACTCACAAAGTGAGCATGTTAATAAGTTACGATGCTCCAACTTAAAGATTGACCTCAAGAAGTTAGCTAGGCACTTCGAGGGAAAGAGTCAGCTGACGGGAATGGAGGTGAGAACAGTTGGAATTTCAATGAGCATGATAATACTCAAGATCATAACGTTTCATCCCTGTCTAAAAACGGGGAATTGAATTAATTTATATATGTAAATGTATTTGATTAACTAAGCTACATATTGGATAACGTTGTAGGTTGCCCCCTAGAGAGAATTTTGTAGAGCTGGCAGAGCAATGATTTACAGACCGGCTTCTGACCAAGTGGAAACTTTCTTAACTAGGATGGCGAAATTCCCTAACTTCATTTGGAAGGATTTTCCTAAATCACTACTCGATGCTGTTTGTCCTGTTTAATTCGTGTACTTTGAATAACTAGTTAAGCTATTTGAGTTAGGATATTTAATATTGCCGTTGACTTTTGTACAGTGAAGGACCGTCCAAGGCTCAATCAATAATAGGAGCTATTTTAAATTCACTACTTATTCCAACGATCAATGTTTGTTCGCTACTTACTGGAATTCACAAAGTCCTGTGTAAAAGTGTGCATATCTCTTATAATTGCCTACACTTATACAGATACGCTGAAAAGTCTTTTATAATATACTTTTCAAGATTATATGTAGCTATGAATTTATATTTCTTCGTTGTACTAGAAAAATCCTATACCGAAATATTAAATCTTTCCCCGATAATTATAAACTATGACATCTGAAATGAAAAATTTCATTCTAAATTTTTTATACAAGTGTTAAAAGCCTATATTATCCTGTAGAATGGACAACGTTTAATAATGTTCCCCAACTAAGTAAATTACAAAGAAATAACGAAGGGATGTTTTAACAAGAATCAATACAAACCAATGACAAAGGAATACTAATTTATTTTATTCACTTATAATTAATAAATGGATAAAAATATAACTCTAAATCCGAGAGCTGCGCTTCAATAATTTAAAAAATTGAGTGACTTGAAAGAGCAGGAAAATATTAATTTCTGACTAAAAACGCAACAATTGCGTTCCAAAAAAATCAGAATAATAAAAAAAGGAAATATTAAATTAAAACATAATATTCAAAATGAATAATAGTTAGTTAAAAGGGTACAATTGTGATTAAAATAATGAATGAAAGGATCATATTATAAGTTGAAGACAAGTAAAATGTAATATATGAGTGAAAATAAAAGGAAAATATATTTTAAAAATAAAAATGTTCCAATATTTTGTCAGTACATGGACTGACAACGCTTCGTCGGTAATTCTTGTACGTCATTTCTACCTTGTCCTGTTAGCATTTGGTAGCTTAAAAACCTATAACTCGACGAGGTTTAGATATTTTGAGTATAAATTTTTGTAGGAATGATCCTGTATTGATGTTCTATTAACTGCTTTAAAGGAATAGCTGCAAGAACAATTTATATGATATTATAATTTTTTTAAGACCAAGAATGCTCGGTTGCTGATATTTACCGATATCCTTAAATGTATGAATAAGAGTTGACAGATATTTGATCGCTGGAGAGAGAGAGAGAGAGAGAGAGAGAGAGAGAGAGAGAGAGAATGAGAGAGAGCTGGTTAATAATGAGTGGGCTGTGGATTGTTTGAGAAGGCTGATAAAAAGTTATACTGCGGCGTATAGTGGCCTTTAAATGGCGCGCTAGGGGCTGGACATGGAAGGGGTACTAATCGACTTAGGTCCTTCTCACCCTCCCTCTTACAACTTACTAATTGTTCTCTTAATTACACTGCCATAGGCCACATGTTATACTCAAGTCAACCGGAATAGTTGGGGATTGCACCAGTCCCCTGTCATCTTAAGCGGTATTATTGCCGCCAATGAAATAAGCCCCTATTCTCTGCCCGACAACTTGTTGGTATCAACAGTGACAGCGGATTTTATATAACGTCCAACTAAATTTTAATTAGAACAGCAGTTTATGGTTAGGAAGTGTCATACTTCCTAATGTGTCTTTCGCAATTCATTTTACTATGGACGCAAAACTTCATTTTCATCACATTCCCAGTTTAAAATTAGATAATAAATTTAGGAAAGTAATTATATATTCCGACATACAGAGCCACTGCTAACTACATACATTCTTATAATGCAATCCCGTCTACATTATCATCCCATTGTTACATTTATTTGTTAATTTTTCATGTAATACCCTGAGAAAACTACATGTAAAAATCCTCAAAAGGATCCTGCAGCTAATAAAGGTGGTATGCCAATAGTAAAGGATCGTTTCTGCATAACCAATATATACTTTGTGACAATCTCGTATAAAATCTGTAATTGCACATTAGATGGCAAATGGTAATAAAAACCACCGCGTCCTTCAAGGTATACTTTTACTCTGTCTGCGCGTTTCTCGTCTTGCTGATGCCTTTTCAGGAATGCAACCCTAACCTAATATACAAAACATTTACACTAAATTTTTGGTAACGGATCTTCAGCTTCGTGGTTCAAGTCTAGAATAATAAAAAAAAAAGTTGGCTTGCGTTGCCGCTGGTATGAGTCAAAAGGTCCCATATCCATTGGCAACACACAACATTGAAACCAGTACAAATGAATTGCTATTTATTAAAGTATAGTAAATTTGTAATTTTTTTAAAATAAAATTAGAAAGGGACTCAGGTTAGCCATGTGAGTTAAGTAGTTGAATTTGATCTCACATGGTAAACCTAGAGAGGCGAGTTTGATTCCCGCCTGGGTAATAGAAATTTATTCAGTGACGGAATTCATTAAATAAAGTCCATAGTCCCACCCTGGCTAGAAAAGGGTCGCAACCAGTAGGTAACCCGTCCCAATTAGCCATAGTTGCAAAAAGTGGACGTTGATAAATAATAATAATATTAAAATTAGGAATTTTATTTTCATTTTTATTTTACATTCGTTAGTTGCTGATGGCAATGCTTCAGCAGCCATTTTAAATAGATTATTTTATTTATTTTTAGGAAGGAGAGAAGCATTTATGATATGGGGGGAAAGTAGTTGTTAGTAGACTACATCGAAACTAAAGTTATTAGGTTTAACTGAATAAGAAAAAATAAGCTTCATAAATATTTTTCGTTCATTTATTATTGAAATGCAATTTATTTGTCTCTATTTCTCAGCATCATTGAAGTCGTTTCCTATCGAGGGGTTTATTGAGAGTAGTATAAAAAGTGAGGTGGGAGCGGTAACCGTCAGAGAGATAGACAGACAGGAGAGCTATGATGAATGTTATTGGTAAAATGGAAGGGGCTTCCTCCCCATCAAGGGGCGCAATTTAGTTAATTGTTTGAGCTGAATCTGGAGCCCGCCACCGAACCACCTCCATGCAGCTAAGTGATACAAACGACTCACAAATATATTGATTCACTGGTTCGGGGGAGATCAAACTTACCGGGATGATTTATTTGTTAGAGGGTGTGTCTCCCCTCCAATCTTAGATAGGTTCTACACATCCCCCGAAAGAGGGAGTCGTGCAGGGGTTGCTATGCACCTCTCCCCTCGGGCTATTTTCGAGTAGACCCGACAGAAAAAGGTTATTTTCTTTTCATATTTTTGGTTTTCACCATATTAATCAAAACTGAGGAACCTTCTCGGCCCTCGCTCTCCTTCAGTTTATAAAACTAGTTAAACTTAAACATTTTTAATTCTGTTGGAAGCATCGGAACTGCCATGCATTTTGCCCAATCAGACATGACTAAGCAGCATTCCTCTTAACACCACTCGGGTTATTCTTCAGTAAAGTCCTTAATATAGAAGCTGTTAGGAGATAAAAGAGTTTTTTAAGAGTGTGTATTAAAAAAATTTTAATTAAAAAAAAACAGCCATTCCCAAAAGATGAATTGTCACGAAGCATGGCTCTGGAGATGTCCAAAATTTGTAGGTAACAAATTGATTTATAGTACTTTCAAAAATGTCTGAAGACAAAACACGGGCACTCTTCATTGTTTGACAGTTATGTTAGTTGAAATTGAATAATGATAAATGTATTTCATTCACAATTAGGTATATTCTACATCATTTATTCATTCTTCTATGTTGAGATACCTATCCAGTTTATAATTAAAAGAAACCAGGAGTGTTTTAGTTACTTAATGAAATATAAAGTTGGACAGTGCCTCCTGGATTAAACAGTCCCTGTAATAGGAGCCTCTGTGATATTTTTCTTCTGTGGTGGAGCGGGTAAAGAGGAGGGGGAACGGAAACTAATTTAAAAACTTAAGCTCTGAAAATATGTGTGAGTTACTTTTCACTCCTTCGACTTTATTTCATTCATTCTTTCTTCTTTTTTCCAGGTAAGAAATTGGACGTTTCCTCCAGAAAGTTAGTCTCAAGAGTAAGGTAATTCACATTATAATTCCTTCATTTTGTTGAAACCCTAAGTTTCATGCCTTGAGCAATTTCGCCACTGACTTCTCCATATACAACAATTGAATTTTTATATGATGGTATCTAAAGAACCTTAGATCGTAAATTCGTGTCCAAATCACCTAGACCGGAGTGCGTAATCGAGTTCAACCCTTTGCGCATGAAAGGTATTCGTCTATGGGTAAATGAATGGCTCTCGTAGTTATAGTCACTTAAATTTATTATTAATATTTAGTGTGCGCTCGTGTATAGTTTTGAAGAGTCCAGATGACCGAATATAGGTATAAGGCAACGATATGTCAGTCTCTCAAGTTTCCTTTAACACAATGAGAACAGACGGTGATAGAACACTCCCAATAGGAAAAACTATTGAGGTTTCCGAACGAGTTCTTGAAATTTCCATCGATCCTGCCTAGTCAGAAAACAGATATGTTTATTGTAAAAAATAATCGCGACCGAAGTGGGCAATGTCTGCTACAATAAATCATCAAATTCATGATAAGTATCTATCGAATTCATTTTAGTCTTTTAGTAAGAAGGGTTGAAGGATGTTTGAAGAACCTTTTGCAACATCGGCGTACAAGTATTACCTCAATGGCTGATTGCTCTGAAGGGAAATCTGCGAAAACTTTTATTACAATTTCTACAGCAAGGAAAATGAGTTGAGTGACGGCTACTGTGATCTCTGGCACGTGCCGCTGAGCGGCGGCCCCTTTTGAACTAAGTTTCCTAGATGATTGAGATTGTGCCCAGTTATCTTTTGTACTTTTCTCATTAAGCGGGAATCTCTCTTCTTATCTAGAGGAATCTTGGGGAGCCCGTCGTAAAGACAGTGAAGCCATTAACGAAGTTGCAGGGAAGGAGCAGCTTTTAAAGAGCGATCTACCGGGATTTGTGCCGAGGTTCGCGGGCCTTCCCCATTGATGAGCTTTAATGGAAAAACTAGTCGGCCGAATGTTGCAGAGACCTTTGAAAGGACTCCCAATCAATGATGCCTCCGAGAATGGGATCCAATTTGTGTAGTCGGTGTAGCGTGTTGTGTGGTCTCCTCCATCCCAGTCCTACAATTAAACCAGCCTGCCACTATACAAGGAACCAAATCCAATTAACCACCTACCCTTAAACTTCTAATTTCATTTTATTTTTTCTTAAATTCTACTTATATAAGAAACTTATGAGGGCGCAAAATGAGTTATTAAAAAACAACAAATAATTTCAATGATATCTATGATATATCTTTGAATACGCGTCTACTGTTAAATATTTAATTCACGTGCCATTCATCCCTTTCTCAAGTGAATAATATTAGTATATAATAGAATAAGTAGAATAATAGTAGAATAATATTTAGTATAATTTATGTGTTGGTTTCATTTTTAAAAACAACCACTTAGGAGATTTTAGCAAGATGTTTAAAAACGTTAGTCATGCAGTTAATGCATAAATTAACCCAGTTTTCCGCATGCTGCAATGACAGACACCCTTATGACCTCATCCCTCGTCTTAAATTCTTGGACTACTAATATTTGTTTGATTGAGATACAAATTATTCTGACTCATTATAGATTACAGTACTATATATAGTACGTTGTTTTCAATAAAATTAATATGCTATATTCTGAAATGTCTCAGTTATTGTTTTTCTTTCCGATGAGCCCTTGGCAGACTTGTTTGGTTACATTTGAGACACTTCCCGGCGGAAGGTGAATGATTTCTTATTACCGTTTATATTTATTCACTTAATATTCTCGGTAGTGCTGTGTTAGCAGTATGTAGGTTTATCTATTATTAAACTTCACGAGGGAAATGTGCTTAGTTTACGCAGCCCCTGAGTGACGGACTTTTTTTAAATACCAGATAGAACGTTTTAAGAGAAAGGCATTCGATTAAATAAAATTAAAAAAAATATTTGCTACACTGATTTAAAAGAAAATGAAGAATTTTAAACAATATTATGTTGATTAGAGGGAAACCAATTGTTAAAAGCCACAGGCAATATGTATAAACCATAGAAAATGGTAGGCTAGAGATAAGGTTTAGGCGATAAGGTTGACTGGCTAACTAAGTGAACTAGGGATTAATAAATCATTTAGGAGAGTTATGTTATTATTTAGATGGAGACTGAGTTAGGTATAAGGTCATTATTTAGGTCGGTTGTTCCATGGCAGGACCCTGGAGGGTTGAGGCTGCTTCCCAAATTCTCACCCCCTCCCCACCTGCTAGGGCTATCTTTCACTTTTACAGGTGCTTCTTTTTAAATTTATTACCATACATATCAGCTTTATTAATGATTAGAAAATTTGGTTTTTCATTAGGTATTGATTTTGGATAATGTTTCAAACGATCAACTTCACAAGAAACAGCTGATGATCTGTTTTAGATCTGATATATTTTGTTAATATATTCAAATTATTATATTTCCGAAAAAAACACGTACCAAAACTACTTAATTAATTATATAAAAAGAGTCGTTTAAATGAAAGAAAATTATCCAAAAGGAAGGCCAATCTTATTTTGAAATGAGGCTAAAATTAGCCTGACATAAGGAGAGGAGGTGAAGGGGATAAAGAGAATCTGTAATGAGAGCTGAGCAGTGCCCCGAAGGACCCCGATACAGCACTGTTTTATCTCCTTAACCGGCCAATTCAAACCAAATTCTCAGCTCCCTTTCCATTACTCCAAATAGGATTTAGTCACTCTCGATATACAGCAGCTTCTCTAACTCATAATTCGTCTTTTGGCATTTTTAGCAGATTTCCCCTAAGGAAGCATAATTTCAATATATTATGTGACGTATATAATATGGCGTCAGCTGTCCATTTTTTACGATTAACATCATATTGATCATCCTTAAAATAACAATAAATTTTAAACTCCCTTAGGTTACGGAGATGAGAAATATTCCATTCCATATGAGACCAAGCATCCCAAGAATTCTGTATAATAAAAAAATCATTAAGTGCTGTTAAAACTATGAATAATGTTGTCGAATCAGACGATAATATCGAGCAAATTAAACATTGGACATATTCAGCTGAAAGAGGAGTGGCGTGCTATCTAGGGATAGTTCGAAAAAAAAATTTCTCAGGACAAAAGCCAGCAAAGTCTGGATATTTCTCAATGGCTGCGACGACTAGAGAGAAAGATAGCTGACCTTCGGAAGATAATAGGAATCTTGACTAACTTCCTGTGTACTCCAGATGGTTCTAGTGCCAAGCTTAAAGGTAAAATTGATGAAATTATCGGTTATTGTTCTTCACCTAGGCTTGGCGAATGAGAACGATCTTAATGAGACTCTACGAACCTATTTGGATAAAGAAAAACAAAGGCTTGCTGTATATGAGAATAGGATACGGAGATACAAGGAATCATAAATGAGGAAGAAACAAAATTCACTATTTAGCTCGCAAGAAAAATATTTTTACCACAGCACTGGCGCAAGCATGGTTAGGAAGCAAATAGATTGTAATGTCAAGGATTTGACTAATTATTGGGTAAATATTTGGGAAGTATCTGTGACACATAGAAGTGAACAATGGATAAAAGATCTCACACACGGATTAAAAAATGTTCCTGAAATGGCAGATGACAGCTTATCTCCTTTACAATACGTCAGATCGAAAAATTGAGTAGAAACAATCTTATTGCGAATTAAATTTACTATTAATATTGTTATATACATTTATTCTGTATCTTGAATATAAAACGAGATATTTGCATTTTTATTAAGTGTGTGCACGTAACGGACGAGATAAGATCGCCTAAATTCGGATCTAGTCGTGGGTTTCCGGCAAAAGCTAGTTCAGCCGTTTCCGTAACTCTTCGACTCCCGTGAAATTTCTCTATTATAAAAATTCACGTGCTTTGTTTACGCAGCCCCTGGGAGACGGCCTTCTTTTTTTTCCTTTCTAATTAATCCTTTTCCTTGTGTAGAAGAATTTACCTTGGAGGGGGATTCCAAGCTTCTATATAGAGAACAAAATATTAACTATTAAAAATATTTATTATTATTATTATTTCTCAATTTCGATAAGCTTTAGTCTCCTTAATGCCTTAATTTTCTTAAGGTACCAAAACCTATTCTGTCACTGTACAAATATAATTTAGAGTCACCTAATTACTTAGTTTTCTTTTCTACTCCATTTATTTATTCATTTTTTATAGAAAAGAGATGGATTTTTATTTGTTTGAGTTTGATAAGGATACATTTTGTATAGTCGCAGATATTTTCCTACTATATTAAAGGGTATTGATGAATTTGTTGATTTGAACTTTTAATTCCGTTATTGAAGCGGACGGTTTATTTGACAAGCAAGCAAGCTGAACAGAATACAAGATTATTAAATTTCCGCAGGACTGGGGGAGGGTTGGGCAGAAATTGGAAGGGGGAATGAATAAACAGGACAGGAGATTGGTTGTTTCTGATCGCTTTTCATATTTAATAAGGGATACTTATGAATTGGAAAAGCTTACTCTTCCAGAACAGTTCTCCCTACTTTTCATGTAGTTGAAATTCATTATCATTTAAATAGATTTTGATTTTCTCAATTTAATTTCCAAAGAGATCTAGGTGAAAATTTCACAGATGCAAATATTTCGCATTAGTTCGTCAGATTGTTGATTGATGCCCATATCCGAACATTCGGATGTAATTCACATCGTCAAAGTGCATAATTACCCGATTCTTCTTCATAGTGGCGAGCTCATTACAATGTTTACGAATGAAATGACTATATATGATATAAATGAAGTAAAATGTAACATGAAAATTGCAATTATTCATTTACCGTATCATTAGTTTGGTGATTCGGGAAATCCTGTTAATCTTTAGAACACTGTAAATTTAAAACACCCATTTTTTATTTAATTCAAATGAAAAGCGTTTTTAAAGTATCCTTAAGTGTTAAAATTTGTAAATGTTAAAATTACATGAACACAAAAGAAGCAATAAATCTGATCTTAATTTTCTTGTTTTATTATTTCTAAGCCAAGTATCTACTCCTAATTTTATATTTGAACATAACCATTGTGTATATAAAATATTTTCCAGACAAAAAGGAGTTAAATCTACATATTTTGCAATTTCTGCATTTGATGTGGAGATCATACATATTATTGTAAATTCCGTTTGTGCTTTTATTTCGTATTTCATTCTTACAATTGACTGTTAATCATCTTTAGTTTGTTTTATTGAATTTCAATAGATTGTACCAGATAAGCGATAGTAAGAAGAATTTGAAAAATTATTTTATCTAAGTTCCATTCGTTACATATTAATCACTGCTTTAAATTTATATATATATATATATATATATATATATATATATATATATATATATATAATTACAATTATTAGTTATTATCTGTTTTTTTTTAATTGTGAGCACTTAAACACAATGTTTAAGTTACAACAGAAACAAAAACAAATATTGCTTACAATCATTGCCCTTTCGCCCCTAAAGCCTAAGTGGTTTATATTCATATTATCGCACAAAAATTACTTATATTATGTTTATAACATTAATTATTTTATTGGAATGTTATTAATTATTTTTGTCGAATATCATGCAATATTTCATTATTTATGCACTTTTCTTTACTATAAACGAAATATTCTTTAACCATAGCTACACATTTCATATTTTTAGTTAGCTTCGTAAAAGCTGTAAAGGTAAAAAATATTTTCCATTGAACAAGAGCCAAAGAGTCTTAAAGAAAAGGAAACTCAAACTAAAACAAGAATAAAGGTAAAAATATGTTTTCCTCGGGGAAAAACGAGATATAAGTCTCCTTTGTGAGATTTATTTGTTTGGGCTTCCGACAATTTCTGTGGCGCTGAAGGTGGAAATGTGCCAAAGGCTCAGCCTTAGTGACTTGAAACTGCATTATTTATTTTAACGGTTTTTGCAACTTTACAATACCTACTTGGGGATAAAAAAAACGAATGAGCCATTCAATTGGATCTAATATATATAATAACTTCATTCGGTGTTATATTTCTTAACTTATCAGTTAGAGGAAATAAAGTGTTATTACGAATAGGTAGATAATTTCTGAGCCCATTCTATGGTATTAAGAAATGATTACAAAAATACATAAATATATCTATCACATAAAATATTATGTTAGTCCACTAAAAATAGATCTAGATGTTTAGGATATAATTACTGGACAGTAACCACACTGACATATGTTATAGACACGCTCTCCCTCTTGATGAGAACAGAATTAGTCGAAAAAACATGATCCACAAGTGCTGTGGAAAATTCATGACTGATAATAATGGAACTTTTATTCAGTTCTGTTTATAAATGTTGCAAAAGTAGCAATTTATGAACTCTTCTTAATAACCGGAAAGGCCAAGAATTGAAAAGATTAGGAGCATAAAGAAGAGTTAATTATTTTCTCCATTACTTTTCCTGGAGCTCAACATATTTTCCTGTCAGGATCAGATACAGCACTTCAAAACTGTTTCAAAAGCACATTTTCATATTCTTTGATGGATTTCCTTTAATTTAAATCATACTTTAATTTATTTTCTTAGACATGGTTTAAGCCTTTAAAGCAGTTTGAAATTAACTTTTAATATTGTTGCTGTCTAAGATTGTCTGAGAATTGATCGTAAACAGCGTATTATTTTAAGATGATGTTATATTGAATTTAAATTTGAATTTCATAACTTTTGATGACTTTAGAAATATCAAGTAGAGTTTATTCATGGACCTCACAAGAACTATTATTTTTTTAGAAGTTAATGTTTCTGGGGAGCTTCAAACCCCCTGAAGAAGAAGTGTTGTAAAAATTATCTTCTTCTCTTTTATTCAATTTAAACATAATACAATTTCTTGAAGGACGTTTGTCAAAAACAGTGATAATAACAAATCAATTGATTGACATCTTTTACACTGCATGAACAGCAGCTTAGTGGGAAAATCAAACACAATTATATATTTCATTGTAGTATATGCATAGCATTGGTCACAGGTCACTGTTAACATTATTGATATTTAGCTCCAAAGTGAATGAAATGATCGGTTCTTCTGACCTCAGATCAGTAAATAATCAACGAAAAATGTACAGTTTTAAGGAAAATATACTTCTAACTAAAGAGAATACGAAGCTTCCGCAGAAGCTCACAAATATTCTCTGATTTAGGGGGAGAAAATGAAAAAAAAATATTGAATAACTTACTGAAGACCCTTCTTCAATGCCTTTCAAACTCCTTTCATTTGACGGCAAGTGCGAAAAATTAAGAAAATTCTACAAAGAAAAGAAAATTAGAGAAGAAAATGAAAATATCTTTAAATTAAGATTATGTCGTCTGAAAATAATGTTAGTGAAACCCCATTAGCTAACATTCGAAAATTCCCCCACAATATCATTGAATGCCTTTCCAAATTCAACAGTGACAATAAAATAAAAAAAAAATATTGTTATGAAAATAACAAATTGGAATACCAATGACCTACTGACAAAACCGAGATCTCATTAACACCCAGAAAAAAAAAGGAATTCATATGCCATGTATTATATGACATCCATCATTTAGAAAATGGCAAAATAAGTATTCTTAGATATCATATTTGCCGATCTGATAGAAGAACCTCAGAATCGATAGAATTGTTCACTGAATGCGTCCAAGTTGAACGTAAAGACAATATGAAATTACTTATATGTTCTGCATTCTGGACACCTAACTTGAATATAAAATAAATGGGGTTTGCACCCAAATTGTTTTTTATATTTAATATATGATTTTATGAGCTTTTAATTCATTGAACCAAGATTTGAATGTTTTACAAAACGAACATATATAACGTCAATATAAAGTGAGTTTTTGAGTTTTCCAAGAAGTGACCTGCTTTCTGTCGTAGAGGATGTACATATACTGGAGCGTTAAGTTTACCAACACCTACCTATTACAGGTCGGCTGTAACCGAATTGGAATCTTACCATTTTCACTTCAAAATACATCAGAAATTAAAAAAACAAAACAAAAAAAAAATAAACGACGACCCCCTTCTCAAGGATTTAATAAATAGTAGGAAAGTTTTTAAGCTTGAGATTATATTATTTTATTAAAGAAATAAATCATCCACTTCCAAATCATTACTTTGGCTTGCATTTTGAGTAACCCACAACTCAAAGAATATTGGAGTACATAATCCTAAGATTGGAGAATAAATCTTTTATTACAGCAGCTTCTTTGGGCGTCATTTCCGCATTTGACTGTGAGGGAGGGCTAATGGAATACTCTATAAGCTTTGAAATCTTGGGATACCTTCTTATTTATTGAAATCCCTTAGCGTTTTCTGTTTGTAGGGAAGGTAGTGTGCCAGTAAGAGAAATCGAAGGAACTGTATGATGGGCTTACCTCAAGGTTCAATCTTGATCCCACTGCTCTTCAATATGCATAGATTGTAACGAGAGGTCAAAACCTGAAGAGTCCCTGCTGCAGGGATGGTGCAGTTCTGCTCCTACTACCATGGCTAAATGGCAGACATCAATCAAACGTGTTAATGTTGGAATTACATCGGAAAAAATGAACACCAAAATACCTTTAAAAGAACCCTTACAACGTACAATCCACTGCATATTCAAGGCAAAATTATTGATTGGTTTCAAAGTGAAAAGTCAAGATGACCACTCAGTTCCCGCAACTAAGGTGCAGGGGAGGCCCTGACTAGGACACACCTCTAAAATGTCTTGGAATCGATTATGTCAGCTTACTGAAATACAAAATCTGTTCAAATTGAAAAGATTTAAGATTCATTCCAAAATGATGTTCCCCGCTTAGTATTTGACTTTCCATGGATTGTGCGTTACTCTAAGCTGCGACCACATCTTAGGGTTGAACCATTTTCTGCTCCACCATCTTGGTGTGTACGCTAAAGATAGTCTTTCCGGTGGCAACGGTCTTCGTTCTTGACACAAAGATTCAAAATTTGTCGATTGTAAATAGAAGTCATATTAAAGCGCCATTTTAACATAAAAGCCAGTATTTGAATGTTGTTAATTAAATTTTACATTTTGAATGGGATAAAACCTCTTGGGCCCATAAAATATACGTATGCTTGTTAACTAGCTTGTCCTTCCTGTAAACCATTCGTGAGACTATTATTTTAGACATGATGAATGCTAGCTATCCCTAGGGAGCAAAATATCCCAGTGTTCTAAATTTATAAAATCCAAACGCCAAAAGTTTTCCGAGTGTGATAATTGGCATAATTAAGCTGATTAGCTTATAATCGGAGTTATCGAAATTTTAGTACAATTTGTTCAAATACAAAGCAGTACTAATTGAAGTTGGAAAGTTGTGAGAGTGTTGAGGTAGGAGTGTGGAAGGGGTGGTTAAGGGAATAATTGAGAAGTTACTCTCACAATATACACAAATATTGTTCTTAGCTTTGGGAATTAGTTTGAGAGGAGAAAGGCAAATATAGACATCCCTGTCCAAAGCAAGGCTCGCTGTATATGGCTTCCCTCGGAGGGGTTAGCTCACTGGATCAACAATCAGAAACAATCTCATGCTCGTTGAGCCTTCCTTCTCCCTCTTTCTATTTATCCCCCTTCGCTCCCTCTCTCTCTCTCTCTCTCTCTCTCTCTCTCTCTCTCTCTCTCTCTCTCTCTCTCTCTCTCTCTCTCTCTCTCTCTCTCTCTCTCTCTCTCTCTCTCTCTCTCTCTCTCTCTCTCTCTCTCTCTCTCTCTCTCTCTCTCTTCTCTCTCCTCTTTCTCTCTCTACTCTCCTCTCCTCTCTGTCTCTCTCTCCTCTCTCTCTCTCTCGCTCTCTCTCTCTCTCTCTCTCTCTCTCTCTCTCTCTCTCTCTCTCTCTCTCTGTCTCTCTCTCTCTCTCTCTCTCGCTCTCTCTCTCTCTCTCTCTCTCTCTCTCTCTCTCTCTCTCTCTCTCTCTCTCTCTCTCTCTCTCTCTCTCCGTTACTCTAGTCTATATTTTTTAGTTATTTAAGTTTAAGATTATGCTGGATGTTTTGTTTTAAATCACCCATTATTAGCAGATCCCCCTTAAGGGAAATCAGCTATTGAGGTTGTACTCATGACGGAAATTTCGAATTTCCATCGAGTCCATCGATCCTACCTAGGAGATGACGAAAATGAGGTCCGTTCAAAACTGTATATATATATATATATATATATATATATATATATATATATTTGTCTGTTACCGCTCTAGCGGACGCAATTTTTGTTTAATCGTTACCAAACTCGATATTTAGTCGTCTTATGTAAAAGGAAAGATCAAGTTCGTCAACGGCTGAAATCGGACCAGTGGGAGGGGGGGGTTTAGACGGGAGGATTTTCGAAAATTCGAAATATTTCCGTTACTATACGTCGGATCGAAAAATTATATAAAATAACTCTTATTGCAAATTAAATGTACTATAAATATTGTTCTATACATTTATTCTCTATCTTGAATATTAACCGAGATATTTCCATTTTATTAAATCTGGGCGGATAACGGATGAAAGTGACTTTCCCGCCAAAAGCTAGGGCGGCCGTTTCCTTAACTGTTCGGCTCTCGTGAAATTTCTCTATTGTATAAATTCACGTGGGAAATCTGCTTAGTTTAAGCAGCCCCTGCGTGACGGACTTTTATGAAATGTAATAAGAAGTATTTGAGATATTGAATATTTATATTTAGTTATCTAATATTTACTTTTTTTTGCAATAAGTGCATCTAATCTAAGTTTAGGAGTTGGCCCTTGGTGGTAATAAGAAATGATTAAGTTACTCATTATATAAAATTATTAGTGCCACTCTCACTAGAAAAGAGTGGTAACCTGTATATAACCAGTCCCAATTAGGCCGTATTAACAGAAAGTGGATGTAAGTAAATAAAAGTCCGCAGGGGCTGCATAAACTTTCCTTCGTAAAGTTTAGTAATAGATAAATCTACATACTGCTAACACAACACCATCTTGAATATTAAGTGAATAAATACAAACGGTAATAAGAAACCTCCTGTCCGGAAGCGTCTGAAATGCCCAAACAGGTCTGCCAACCCGACTCTCACTGGAAAGAAAAACAATCACTGAAATATATCAGAATATAACATTTTATAGTAACTATCGATCCAACTTATAGTAACAGAGATATTTTGAATTTGTAAAATTCCTTCCCTCTAAACCCCCCCCCCTCTCCCACTGGTTCGATTTCAACCATTAACTTATTCTTCCTTTTACATAAAACGATTAAATATGGAGTTCGGTAACGAACAAACAAAAATTGCGACCGCAAGAGCGTTAACAGACAAATATAGATACATAAATTTGAACGGACCTCATTTTCGTCATCTCCTGGGAAAGATCGATGGACATTTGAGGACATTTTTCAAAAATTGCGTGATGAGTACGACCTCAATAGCTGATTTCCCTTAAAGGAAATCTGCTAGAATAACATAATACAAATTAATAAAAACGCTATAATGAACAGTTTACAATTCTCTCTTAAATAAGTTACAAATAAAGAGGTTTTTTTTTCAAATTCAAATTTGATAAACATTTTAGCCTGTACAAATACAAATAATTAACTTATTATTTAACTTTGTGGTCTAATTTTAACTCAGGTAAAGTCATTATTTGCATAAAATTTCTTGACATCCTCCTGAGTGTGCTCTTTCTGTTCTGAAGAATAGTCTTATACAGATCAAAATATCGGAAGTAGGTGGCTGTCTAGTTGGTTCATCGAGAGTTGCTCCAGAGTAATCTCACTGCATTGATGTTGGAAAAAAATGCTGGTATTTCAAAGAACAAACTCCAAAATACTTCTGTCACAGCAAATCTGCACACTACTTAAATTTTTAATGTCATTTTTCTTTTAAAATATTTCAATATTTTGAAGGAAATTGGCACTACCAATGTAATATTACAATTTTTAATGTCTGTGAAAGAAGGGTGGTATTATTTTTTTTTAGCTTTTCCGAGCAATTGTATGATTTATGTAGTTCCTTTAACGCAGGGTCAGATATATGTGGGGTCGTAACAGAGCTCTCACAGACCGAACATTTCATTCATAAAAGAAATTTCTTAATTCCAATGAATTGTATCGAAAATTGGCAAAAATCATTATTTGTAGGGTTTTACAAGAATACACAATGTAGCTAATTTCTGGCAGTGGATTCAGAAATTTCGTAATGCGTACATTCACTAATCTTTGACAATTTTTGTTTCCTCCTTCTCCACGTGATTTATAAGAGCCCGTCGCAATTATCCATAGTAGCACAAAGTGGATGGTAATGGATTACATTTTGTTTCTTCTGACGGAGGTCAAACCTGTTCATATCCTCAAATGTATGTTTAGGTTTCCAAAATGAAAACTAATCATTCCATCCTACATGACAATAGAGCAAACATTTAGTCTTCGGGAAGGGGCGAGATTTGTAAAAACGTTTTATTGGAGATGTACGCGCAAGTAGGCCAAACTATTTGATATAGGAGAGCATTTGACAATATTAATTACAGCCCATCCGTTAGATATACAACCTGAAACAATTTTGAAGTGTTATTTGAATGGGGCGGGAGATAAGAGAAGGAGTGGAGATAAAGGAGGCAGGGATAGCCATTAATTTAATTGTGAATGTTGGGAATTGAATGAATGGATAAGTAGTCTGGGAGGCATTGAGCGAAGCAGATGGCAGCGGCTGCCTTTTGTGCTTCCTTCCCTGAATCCGTAACAGTTTGTCTGCATTAATCCTACGACGATTTCTTCCTTTAAATCCACGGTTTTTACAATTTCATTAACTCGCTCACTTTGATTTTTAATTTATATCATTGTCTGTGTTAGCAAATTATCATATTTAACTATTATGGCGCAATATTTTTGAATATTAAACAGAATCATTTAAATTTCCCTCTATGGAGAATAAAGAGCCTGAAGAGACATTTTAGTAGATTTCCCATAAGGGAAATCAGCTATTGAGGTAGTACTCCCAACGCGATTTTCGAATTTTTTCTTTAAATGTCCATCGATCCTCCCGAAGAGATGATGGAAATGAGGCCCGTTCAAAACTATATATATATATATATATATATATATATATATATATATATATATATATATATATAGATTTGTCTGTTAGCGCTCTAGCGGTCGGAATTTTTGTCTTACCAAACTCGATATTTATACGTTTTATACAAAAAGAAAGATTAAGTTCATTAACGGCTGAAATCGGACCAGGGGGAGGAGGGGGGTTAAACGGGGAGAATTTGGAAAATTCTTAATATCTTCTCTATTATGCGTCGGATCAAAAAATTGTATAGAACCAATATTATTGAAAATTTAATGCTCTACAATTGTTAATATGCATATTTTTTCATTATCTTCATTATTAACCGAGAAATGTTTATTTATTGGTTTTCCGCCTTCAGTAAACCCCCACTCCGACTCCTGTCATATAAACAATACGCAGTTATATTATGAAGCAATTTATTTGATGCCTAAATACCAAATATAATTCTCATTGAACTTTCATTTTTTGAGATAAATGCAAATACGTGACACACGTGGGTAATCGTCTTAGTTAACGCAGCGCCTGCGTGATGGACTTTTTCTATCCAAGAGCGATTCAAGCGCGCATCAATCTTACCTAGGATATGACAAAATTAAGATATTCGTTTATTACATATTTCTGAATTTGGAGGTCTAAGATACATAGTGGTGAAAGTCAATATAGCTACATTTTTAATAATGAGGTTTTTGTATTTGGCAATATAGAATAATCAGTTAACCATGGATTAACTTCATTTACTTACTTAAATACTTTCGATACTAAATTTACCTTTTTAATGTTAATGAGGACATAATACTGTTGTCTTTGTGTTTTGTATATATTTAATTTTCGAGATATAAAGACTTACACCCCAAACTTCTCAGCCATCCATTTGCCAGTTAACAATCTAGTGACCATTAACTGACTAATATTGTTTATGTTATATTGTTCAAGCTAGTTGTTAGGGATTGTTGCTCTAAACATTCTCATCTTACACGTTATTCGTCTTTCATTTCTTGTTTTAAGCCTTCGGTAAAACCAAAATTCTTCTCTTACTGTTTATGCGTTTTTATTGAATGGTTTTTATTGAATGTCATTAGTGGAGATTTCAGTTGTGTTTCCAAATCGAGTATTTAAAAGTTTACTTTAATCCTAAAAGTGGAGTTCGTTATTGAAATCGAAGTAGCAGATATCGAAAAGTGATAACATGTACATTCCTTGATATCAGTTATTACCAAAGACCGAAATATGTTATATAATCAATCTTGTAGATTGAGTAATGGAGTGTAATATTTGATGTATAATTATCCTATTACTAGAATTTTAAGAAAAATTGATTTAGCTTTCTCACCCTTCTGTGCTCCTTGAGTTCGAAACTGGGGAAACATAGAGAATATAATGTAATATGGCGAAATCTATCACATTGTGCTACTTCTGCTTAGTGTACGCAGCTTTTGCGTGACGGACTTTTGTATGACTAAGTGATATATCCCAGAGAATATTGCTCATCTCCTGGTTTATGTAATAATATTAATGTGAGGGTAGTATTAGAGTGGGGTAGTTGGAGTTTGATAGAAGGCTTGGCTGTTCCCTAAAAACGTGTGGCACGTAACATCGCGTTCTCTCCCCTCGGTCTTCTGCCATGAATGTGATGTGTCATCCCGTTTGTTGTTTTTTTCTGTCTTTTCGTGACAAAAAGTCTCATTTTTGTTTTGGACTCACCTGTTTTTTTTTGTACTTTTATAACGGTGAAAGTTTTGATTCCTATTTGATTTTATGAAGTGTACTGTTGTAGACGCGGGTATGAACTGTGCACGTTTGTGCAATACAAATCCAAATATATAGGTGTAACCCTAATTATGCACTATTCAGTGTAATTACATAAATGGATAAAAAATATTTAAGTATTGGTAAATACAACTTTTCGCACCAGCTTGGAATCACCATGTGTTATTCGAGTTCAACAACAAACAACTACAATTTTGTATAAAGTTGAGTTTTTTAAATAGTTATGAAGAGGACATAAAAATGTGAAATATAAATGGAAGGTGGTATTTACCTTTCGTCAATATAAGTGTACATAAGATTTTGATTAAAAATTATTCTAATAAGCAATATACTTAAATAAATATTTCATTTAATTCTACTCCCTCTTTCAACACTACCTAATCAAGAGCATATGGCGTGAAGACGGCTTCAGATCTCTGAATGTTACTTAGACTGTCTTGGAGATTTCAACAATTTTACACACAAAAGATTACATATACAAAATTCTGTAATATTTCTTAAAACAAGCATTATGTGTAAATGACATCACTTGAGAAACCTTAATATTCTTTTTAAACATTGTTATCAAATAACAATGCATAATACTTTAAAGCATTTTCTGTCTAAAGTTTATAGACTCATCCATTGTGAGTTATTTCCTCTAATAGTAGATAGATAGATAGATAGATAGATAGATATTTTTATTGGCTTCTGTTTACAACGTGTTGCCAAGAGTCTGGCCAATTAGTGTTAGTATGGTTATTAGTATATTATACTTCTTAAAGTATGTGTACATAAAATAATAATAATTCCTAGAATTACAACTGAACACCATATGCATTGGCACGTAATACAATATTAATATTAATCTAAATGATTATAATACTGAATTCCATAGGTTATAATTTAATGTAAATGTAAATTAATTCATTCTTTTTTAATGTCTAAATAAAGATCCGTTTTCTAACATATCAGATTAACATGACTATTATCTAAGATAAGTATAACTCTTCTAATAATAAGTATAACTGCATATAATAAATAATTTGCCGATTATTATTGAATAAGCACCCCCATAAAAAATAATACAATTCTTTCTTTTATATTGTTACCTTTCACAAACTTTTGATAAGAAACAAAAAATATCATTAACTTTACTTTCATTGTTGTAATCCAGAATGTTTACCAATGATAGGTATTCTCTTTGAGGCACTATATATTTGTCAAGGAATTTTATCCTGTGTGATGTAAAAGCGGGGCAATACAGCAGTAAATGATTCAAATGTAGGTAAATATATTTTTGGCACCATTTACATACCTCTCCAGTTTTTATAATTTGAGTCATGTTTCTGTAGGATAATTTTAAATACTCGCTAGAGAAAATCCTTATTTGACTGATAAGTTTGATTTTATTTATGTTTGTGTGGAACGTTAAATAATTTTCAGGGAGAGAATGGTTAAAACTACAAATACTTCTATATATTCGGCTGTAACTTGAGTTAAGAACTCTATCTACGTCAACGGAATGGAGATTATTTACAATTGTTTCAATGATTGTGATCTTGTTGGCTAGCAAAGTTTGTTGGTCTAAAGATTCGAAAAAATATTCTTCAACATAATTATTTCCTGCTATAAATTTTACTTGTGACACCCAATTATATTTTATGTCGCTTTTCCTATTGTGCAAACTAAGCAGCTTAAGAAAACATTTTTTTGGAAGTCGGTGGTCAGGCATTGAGAGCAGTTTAACACAGAAATTAATAATTTTCTTAAATATAACTACATTTAAGTGCGCTCGCCCAGTTTCCAAACGGACTATGTAATTCGGGGTACTTCTTGGCCAAGAATACAAATACTTCCAGAACCTCAGCTGTACCGATTCCACAAGATCTAGGTAATTTGGAGCCCAAATCTCTGCTCCATAAAGAAGAGTAGATGACACCATTGAATCAAATAGGGCTACTCTTGCTTCCCAGGAATCACTCTTTCCTCTTCCCAGTATTTCCCTAACCTTTGCACTTGCCGCATTTGATCTCTGGCTGAAATGTTCTGCAGCTTTGGAAAATCTTCCTGATGAGGAAAAAGGCACTCCAAGGTATGTGTAGGTTTTGGTGTACTCCAATTCTTTATCCTGCCAGTACAGAGGTTTCAAATTTTTAGTTCGGGGGGATTTGTGGAATACAATTGTTTTGGATTTGTCTGGATTCAACATGAGTGAGTTTTGGTTACAATAAGTTTCTAATATTTTAAGTTTTTTATGAGCTTCGTGCCATGAAGTACTTAGAAGTATAATGTCGTCAGCAAATAAGAGCATTATGATTTCATTTGCGCTGTCTATTGCGATTCCTGTCGCACCACTATTATGGAAAAAAGAAATTATGTCGCTTAGAAAACAAATGAAAAGGATTGGACTGAGACTTTCCCCTTGCAATAATCCATAACTTATTGGTATTTCATCTGAGAGCTCGGAACCAATTTTAATAAACATGGAAGCCTTGTCATAAAGTGCTTTTAGAATTCGTATTATTTTCCCGCTGAGCCCAAGAGTAAACAATTTTTGCCAGAGTAGCTCCTGGTTTATAGAGTCGAATGCTTTCTTGAAATCGACAAATGTTGCATATATGTAGGTTCCCTTCCCTTGAAAATGCATACCAACTAATGCAGTCAGTGAGAAGACATGCTGAATGCAACCTCTTCCTTCCCTAAAACCTGCCTGTTCTTCAGGGATCAACTGCTCACTCTCGGCCCAATCAAGAATTCTGCGAGCTAGTATAGCTGTAAACAACTTTGCTATATTATTTATTAAAGAGATTCCTCGGTAGTTGTCGACATCTTTCTTATCTCCCTTTTTGTGCATTAATCGCAGTTTGGATTTTGACCAAGCCTCTGGTGGATTTTCCGAGTCAACTATGGTATTGAACAGATTCAATATATAGTGTTCCCATTCTGGGGTTAGATTCTTGAAAACCTCATATATAATGTTATCAAACCCAGGGGATTTCTTGTTTTTTGACCGTTTAATGCAGTACTGTAATTCCTCTAATGAAAATGGCTGGTCAAGTATAGGGTGAGTGACAGAAAAAAACAATTTGTCAGATTTAATTTTTTGCCCATAAAGAGATTTATAATGAGCAGCCCAAAGGTCTATATGAATTTCATTAATATGTAAAGTTGCAGGCTTAAGTGATTTTACAGTTTCCCAAAACTCGGCACTGTTTCTCACATTTCTTAGTTTTTCAATGACAACGGCCCTATATTGACATTTCTTTAACTGTATGATTGCCCTGTAACCCTTTTTTGCATTTAGGTAATCGTCCATTGCACTGTCCGAATACTTGTTTTTAGTCATTATTCTATATTTCTGCTGTACATTGCGTTTCAACAGGCGACACTCTAGATCAAACCATTTATTTTTAGGGTTGAAAGAATACTTATTATAGTTACTTTTGTGGACCATTAAGCCTGAGTGTGTTAGAGCTTCAGTAATTGATATAATAAAGTTTCTATATAACTCGTTACTATTTCCTCTAATAGTATTACAAAATAATATTGACCTTTAAATTTTCACTCGGATAGGTAAAAAGACAGAAGGTCAATGAATAAAGCCAAAACGTGAGTCAATACACTCCACTGAGTGTATTGACTCAAGTTAACTTGTGCCAATAAATCAGAACTGGACGTAAAATAATTCAATATGGGTTCGAAGCCATCAGATGGATCCCCCTGGATGTCATGACTGTGAGTTCCCGAAGGTGGTTTGAATGAGCTGATGTGCTAAAAGCTGAGTTTTGGCTTTAGTTAATGACAATCTCCAGTTTCATCAATTCTACCGAGCTTTTATAAACTAATGCGGAAAATTGGTAGCAGCATCAATGAAAGTCTAAATCAGCAGACTTGAACCGCCATACTTTGTAACCCATTTTCTGTCTGACACGACTAGAAGAAGATCCTGTGTAACGATGTAGCCGTTAGTATAGTTACCTCGTAGTATTATTTTGTCTCCTGGTGAGGAACTAGTCGAGAAATGAAAATGATTTTAATAATAATTTGAGGATTAATTTTTCGACCTTCCGCCATTAGATCGTTTCGAGAACATCAGAAGATAATATGTACTTTGTTTTATCTATAATTTATAAAAGAAGATTAAAAATTAAAAGAATATTAAGGACTTGTAGGCTAATATGTAGATATTATACAGGAAGGTGGATGGGCTCTCAGCTAAGAGAAACGCTTAATGCAATTTAGGTAATGTGGCATAGCGGATGGCATCGTAATTACACTCAACAACTCACAAGAAAATTCTTTAATAAAGGATATGAAAAAGGGAGATGATGGTGACATTAGGGCGGGAAGATGTGCGGTAAAACGAGAGTCACTAGGCCCTTGGAATAACCCCATTTCCCCGGGGGAAGTTCTAGGGGTGGAAAATTTCTCTGAGAGATAGGGGCTAACAACTGGGGGTTCATATAGGCAAGAAATGGTTTTCATGTGGCATTCGGCTGTTTCCGCGCCACTAAATGCCAAATGCAGCATCTCTCAAAGGCATTTATAAGCTGTTGCCAATACTTGTCGTTTGCCCAAACAATCTAACCAGCCTCGTAATACAGACAACAAAGAACTCAGATGTAACAAAACTCCATGCGATTTCTGTGCTGTTTTAAGTAAAAGGGATCAATTGAATCCAATCCTAAAATACGGGGGATAACGACTATTCAGTAATGTGGCAGCCAAGAAATTAACAACAGTTACATTTCCTCACGTTATTTAGAAAATCCTAAACTTAGAAGCAAATAATGTATTATGTCTTACCTCTGTTGCTTTGACGTAGCGGGGATGTGCAGTTTATGAATTCTGAACATTTTTCTAGCCTGAATATACTTAAATTACGTGTAGTAACTACTGTCAAATGAAAATACACTATTGATCTAAATTCATTTCTATTTCTTGTACATAGTCTACATAACTATTTGAATTTCATTCAAGGAGTCTTAGTTCATTTGGAAGTCAAATGAATTATTGGTCAATGCATTCGCTCTATTGTTTTAATAGAGTTAATTAGCATGGACCAAATTTACTACTGTTTAGTAAATATACATATACCAATCAATCTGACTGTTTCTGCCAATCTAAATACAGTATGCATCAGCTCAATGAATTAAAAATAGCATAAATGTTCGTGACTTTTATACGGGAAAAAATTAAAATTTTACTAGTCAGGGAAAAAAATATTTTTCTGTTGTTTGAGCGGATTCAGTCATCGAACTGTTTCTAAATGATTCATCAATCATTCAGTATATATTACCCACTTTTTCTTCAGATTTGGAATAAAAAAGAAACAACTTACTTGATTATATTCGTGAAGACTTCCGGAATCGCTGCGCCTATTGATAAAAAGTTAATTTTTAGGGTTATAATGACACAAGAAAACTTGAGAGTTGCTGGAACTTGCATATGTTCCCTATTACCTTCTGCATCTGAATAACGGGCGAATGAGACAGTAAACTTCATGTAAACACACTGGCTAATACAAAATTACAACTTAGTCCCTGGCTTATTAATAAAACAATGTTGTGGTCCCTCACAACATATTTATAAGCGCCTGCCTAGAGGGACGCTATATACCTTAAGTCTTACCTGATTGCCTCAAGTTATCGCAGACAGATAAAAAAATCCGTTCATTGTAGTGATTAAAAAAATTTAAATCAATAAGACGTGAAACGTACACAATTATATACATTTAAAAAAATGTTTCATTGTTTATTACATATTGTTTCGAAAACTGCGTTTTTGAAAAATTACGCAGAATTAATTAAGTTAATAAAGATAACCCTACAGGAGCAGCGACGCTAGTCTGGGTGCCAGGTCAGTCTGGACCCTTTTTTTTAAGTCACCGCCCGTCTATTAAGCGGCCTAGCTCGTCTGACAGTTAGTTAGTTCTGTTTTCTCACTAGTGAATAACAGTTATTGGGATACAGTGATTTTGTGAAGATCAGTGCAGTGCTGTGTTTATATAAAGATCAGTGCATTGCCGTATTTTATGTGAAGATCAGTGCAGTGCCGTGTTTTGTGAACTTCCGTTTTAGTGAGTTATTGTACTCTGCAATAAGAAGTGAAGTTATTATTGCATATTGTGAGTAGAAGTGAAGAATAATTTACCAAGTGCATCGTCAAATAAATTGTACAGGGATAATCAACGTTTATTATTTTTTTTAAAAAGTTAACATTATTATAATAAAGTGCCAAAATTGTATTTAATATTTTTCTAAATTTTTAAGTGGACTGCTGGAAATCTGACTTGCACTTCGGTCCATGGATGACCAAGTCTAAAATTCAAGGTTAAGCATTGTTTACCTTATATACGGTTATGAAGAATAGCAATAAACAATGCACGTGTTTTGAAAACATTTTTATTCATTCATAAGATATTCGGTTCATAACGACGATTGTCAAAATGACTTTTGTCAAAAGAACATGTGCCGAACAATCTTGGCTTCACAGGCGTAATCGTAGAGTGTTGCAAATACACTTTAATACATTTTCTTTAAACTCAACTTTGTCCTAGGCTAGCACTTGACTGTTACAGGTTTGTTTCGGGATGCACATTCAGTGCGTTGCCATGTTTGGGATGACTTCGTTTCGGCCTTCCGGATCTCTTCTGCTAGACGTGTGCTACACGTGTGCTAGCCTAGGACACAGTTGAGTTTAACGAAAATGTATTAAAATGTTATTCATTCGTCTTTGAGCAAGGTGCTAGAGGCTAAGATCAATACTCACGGTTACAGAAAGGTCACTCACTGCCTCCACCAGAAAATAGTTTTATTCGTGTATAGTACAGGAGGCTGAAACCTATCATCAGTGCTCAGGGGTGCAATCAGATCACTTCCTTCCCGAGCACTCATCTGAAGATGTGGTTATATGCCGCATAAAACTTTCAACAGGCCAATCTTTATTTAGCCATTGTTAAAAAATAAACATCAGAGAGAGAGGGAGTGAGAGAGAGAGAGAGAGAGAGAGAGAGAGAGAGAGAGAGAGAGAGAGAGAGAGAGAGAGAGAGAGAGAGAGAGAGAGAGAGAGAGAGAGAGAGAGAGAGAGAGAGAGAGAGAGAGAGAGAGAGAGAGAGAGAGAGAGAGAGAGAGAGAAATGGAGGGAGGGAGGGAAGAAAGAAATGGAGCAGAGAGAGAGAGAGTGATATGAGGAGGCTAACAGCTGGCCACGGTATAAAGAGTTTAGGCCGTAGATTGGAGACAGGCCGGGCTAGGATAATTTATACAAAAGCCTAGAGTAGGTTGTAGGCTAAGTTTAGAGAGTAGCCTGTATACGACAGGAGGGCCAGGTATAAACCCTTCCACACTGCTAGAATATTAGAACTCCCTGCTGTCTCTTCCCCACACACTTGAAATTTTAAACCGGTCAACTCCTCTCTCTTCCTGTCTCCCGCTATCCACCAACTTTTATATTTTAAAGTCTTCGCCCTGTACACTGCCCCGAATGTCGGCCGACGAATACATGGAAGGACGATCTCCCACGCACATAATTCTCAGAAATAAATATTTAACGCAGTTTATTGTGAATTTATTCTCAATCCCATTTATATCCGGCGATTTTAAAATACTACGCGTGTCCTTAGTTGGAGACAAACAGTGTTGAGGTGAAGAATAAGTGTCAACCAGATAGTTGATCTTGAAGAGAAAGTTTCCAGTTAATGTTACAACAGGAATACCAAACCGACAGACTCGAACGTGCTGCGGGTTGCCTACAAGACGGAGTGAAGGTTCAAGCTCTTCTAGCAAGGTGGAAGCATTTATCCAGTTTATTAATAGCCCTCTTCTCCTCAGCACAACATTCTTCAGCCCTTCCCACCCAAGTCTGACTTTTTACAGTGTTGTAATTTTATATTAAGCTAATTGAAGAATAATGAACTTTTCATTCATGAACTAGCTATAATTAAAAAAAAATCCAAGAAAATATAATATAAAATTATTCAGGAAATTTTACTTCCAAAAAAAAAAAACCTCTTCAAAATTCATGTTTCTTTATTATTATCAAGGTTCTATATAATTATGAGCTGATTATTATCTTTTTTGGACCAAAAAAAAACAAGTTTACGTCCTGTGATATATCCAATAATTACATTTGAAATGTATTAACAAAAATACAGTTACATACTAATTATGCAATTCCATACAGTAGTATGTATTTGTATTTTTGTTTGAACGATTCGAATGTAATTATTGGATACATCATACGACCTAAATATGTTTCGTTTTCGTTTGTTTGTTAGCACCTGATTGTGGCACGTTAGTGCCGAAAGGCCCTTAGCTTTAATGAAGAAATTGGTGGGAATACTTCCCATTATTGAGACCTGTTTCTCAAATCTGCTCTCCCACATTCATCAACATACGAATTATCTAACTTTTTCATTATCTTATGTATTAATTCAATTTATTATTTATATTATTAAATGCGAATGCGTTGTGCACAATAAATGCATACTTATCTGTTTAATAAGTTAAAAGTAATTTCCTCAGTTCACTATCATGCATTGAGAGGCGCGATTTTACACAAAAGATAATTTTCTAACCATTCTTTGACTTCTTCAGGAGTCATAGTTTACAGTTTTGGTACTTTCTGCAAGAGGAGTTGCAACTTGGAATGTAATCCTACCCTATTTGCCACCATATATAACGGACATGTTTGAAAAACTTTGAAGCTTACCATAAACTCAGATTGCATGTTACACGTATACCTGGCATATTTTTTTTTAATTTAAGCCTTTGAAACTATGTTTTATTGGAAAAGTGAGTAGGTTATTGGGGCAAGAATGAAGATGAGCCCAAGAAAATTGGCAATTCCTGTAGTACACTTTCGGAAAAGAGAAAAATAGCATTAATTCAAATGCTTGCGAGTAGCATTTGGGGAAATGCAGATGCGTTTTCAGGCTCTCCAGGATTTAGTAAGCGGACTTAGTTCTGTTGGGCCAACAAGGGAGCCTTCCCACTCAGTTCGATCAGATCAAGGGTAAGAGGGCCCTGTAATTAAGAGAAATGTTAATTGAAGAGGCCAGTTGGACGGTATCTAGCCGGATTAGTCACTCTAATAACAATGGCATGAATGAAACAGTACCACTCGAATGCGACCAAATAATAAACTTGACTAGGTCTTACAATATTTCTTTAGGAATCAAAATATAGGGATACTGATGGCTTAATGCGGAGATATAGAAATATACTGAAAAAATATCTGAGACATTCTCCTAAGATGTCAGAAAAAGCGTATGCATAATAAGTTTATCACAACTTTTTTGATTTCTTAAATTATTCTAAATGTTATACCAGGCATAAGAGTCACTGCCAAGAATATCAGGAATACATTAGAATAGGATTTTTATAAAGCCAAAACCAATGCTGGTGCCACTGAAGTTTTAAGGTTACATTTGGCTGAAACTAAATACCATCGAAGAAATAATGTTATATTTGCATACAAATACAAACGGCACTAAAAATTTAAGATAAAAATTATGTTAATAGTCGTTGATTAAAATAACTTCAGTTCAGCGATTAAGTTATTCGAGGAAAGCCATAGTAAGATATCATAAGTGTTTCTCACTTGATGAAATCTTTAAATATGTTAATCATATCTGACCCGCTAAGATGAATAACACAATACGCCGCTAGAGTGAGGCGGGTATGTTGGGTGAGGGAGGAGTGAGATATTCTTGAAATTGTTGCTAAGTTATGAAGTTCCTCCCTAACTTTATGTAATAGAGAGGTTACTGGAGATCCAAATAATCCCCTACGATACTATGCTACCTACTGGAATCCAATTATTTTCTGCATTCTCAATGCGCGACTTGATATTTTAACACACTAGTTGTCTTAAGTTGTTAATGTAAAAATGCTTTCCCATTATTTGTAGTAAGTACTAAAAACAAAAAAATGAGCAAGTCCCTAGCGTTAACATGTTAATATCATTCTCTAATTGATTTAAATATACTTCAGAAATTACCTTAACAGAATGTGCGCACATTACTTCATTAGTTTATCGTCTTAATATATGTAATACGTCCAGTATTTTAACTGGCTTACAAATTCAACGGCCAATTCGTTATGAGGCTCGATTCCTTTACGGGAAGTAATATTTTGTTATTTTATTTATTCCATTAAATTAAATTATTTATTAACGTCCACTTTTTTATAACAAAGTCTAATTGGGACAGGCTATCTACAGGTTACCACTCTTTCCTAGCCAGGTTGGGACTAAGAATTTTATTTAATGAATTCCATTTCTAAATAAATCCCTCTGCCCAGGCGGGAATTGAACTCGTCACTCTTTACCATGTGAGATTAAGGTCGACGCTTTAACTCACAGGGCTATCCTGAGCCCCATATTTACTCGATTAAATTCGTAAAATATTCGTTTTGGTCAGGAGTGTAACAATAATATTCAATTTTGGTAATCATGGAAAACATTTGTTTATAAAAACAAATGTTTTGAGTCGCTCATCTATATAATTATAATACTGACAAAACATTCTATGAAAAAATATTGAATTATTCCTCGAGAATTATTGATTTTTAGTTTTCTGTAAATTAATTTAAATACCCACCTTTTTTTGTCTATGCCATTTATGCTAAACATTTACGTTAACTAAGCAGATTTCTCACTCACTGGTATGGCTAATTGATCACCTATCACCATATATTTTCTTATAAGTCAAATAAAGGGTTGGAACCCATTAGTGTTGAAGACACCATCTTCAAACCCGAGTAAACGTTTTGACGGGCTTGAATATTGTGCCTTCGCATCGAAAGCGCTTTGCCAAATGTACTCGATCATCAGCCAGTAAAGACCGTCTTCACCGATAGGTATGAAAACAATATATTTTTTTTTATTTCTAAGTAAAGATTTGGTTAGGAAAAAGTGCACAGAACAACTTTTGTTGGGCATCAATAGTTTATATGGTTAGTCCTATAACATTTCAGTTAGATTCAGGTAGAGGAAAAATAGCCACACTTCCACTCTAACAACTTTTTAATGAAGCAACAAAGCGCTTACGGTGCATTGCATCATAGTCAGTGACCGAACGTCCTGGATGTTGACCTGACGATGATGCACTGCATCGAAAGCGCTCTGACGCTTCAATAAAAAGTTGTTACTGTGGAAGTGTGTCAATTTTCCTCTACCTGCACTATAATTCTCTTCCACCGGCCAGAATATCAACGTTGAATTTGTAGATTCGACTCATAATAACGGAGATAATTTGGATTTTCGAATGCCCCCAACATCACCATGTTGGGGGCATTCGAAATGCGGTTGCCACCGCAAGGTGCACGTTTCACAAGCTTCTATTTCACAAGAAAGATCAACTTTAAACTATAGACTCGCAGAGTCCAAACCATATACACGGAATCTCACTTCGCGACATGATTCAAATCATTATTTGGTCGTTCAACACGCGGAGTATATTTGATTACCTCTTACATGGCTTCTCTATATGGAGGTTCAAAAATATCGAACAAGATGCCTAAACACTTAGGCGTTTGTGGTTCAGTGAAAAATAAACTTAATGTTACCTCGCTACGAGGTTGTAGTAATATGCGCCTTTACATACATTCATTACAACTAAAATTCTCACCTAAATTGATTACCTCGAACCTCTGACTCGCTGTGCGTTCGCTACAAAAGTGGCATTAATAGGAGCAAATATGTTTAATACAAGATGTGTAGAGGCGGCCGATATAAGGAGTGAAGTGGTTCGGTAATAGTGTCTGGCGATGGAGAGACAGAGCAGCTAGAACATCCGTCACATCCCTTGACAAATCCCCTTCCTTCCCTCGCCCTCTGTTTGTCCACTTTACCCACGTCATACTTAACTTAACCTCCAACACTCTACAAACATTATCCTACTATATTCCCTTTCAATTTCCTCTTGCATCTTCATAACCTATAGTTTAGCTTCAGGATATAATGAAAAAAAAATGAAATGAAATGATGAGTTGTTTATAGTTGTGAAAACAATATAGCAAATTACACTCAGTATAAATAAACATTAGCAAGTCAACATTTTCACCTAGAATTTGAATCAATTATGATCACTCCGTAGTATGAAATACCAACAGTGGATAAAACTATGAAATTTCGGCAATCCATGTATAAATAAAACATATGACCAAAAAAAAACAGCCGGTATACAGTTATTATAATTTAATAGCATCACAAGTTACAAACACACTAGGTGTAAACGGTAGTGGGTGTTAAATTTCCTTACCTTGCGTCAGGTTAACGGCTCGAATCCTACTAAATATTCCTTGCTACTAGAGAACGATGGATCTCGTTCCAAATAGCTCTCTGCAACTCGCTACAGGAGAACTATTAATCTCGTTCCAAATACCTCTCTGCAACTCGCTGCTGGAGAAAAATGAATCTCGTTCCAAATACCTCTCAGCAACTCGCTACTGGAGAACGATGAATCTCGTTCCAAATACTTCTCAGCAACTCGCTATTGGAGAACGATGAATCTCGTTCCAAATACTTCTCAGCAACTCGCTATTGGAGAACGATGAATCTCGTTCCAAATACCTCTCACCAACTCGCTACTGGAGAACGATGAATCTCGTTCCAAATACTTCTCAGCAACTCGCTATTGGAGAACGATGAATCTCGTTCCAAATACCTCTCAGCAACTCGCTACTGGAGAACGATGAATCTCGTTCCAAATACCTCTCAGCAACTCGCTACTGGAGAACGATGAATCTCGTTCCAAATACCTCTCAGCAACTCGCTACTGGAGAACGATGAATCTCGTTCCAAATACCTCTCAGCAACTCGCTATTGGAGAACGATGAATCTCGTTCCAAATACCTCTCTGCATCCCGTACGTTTTTGTACACTAGTACTTTTTGATTTTGTTCATTAGTCTGTTCATAACTATGAACTGTAGTTTTGTTACTTCGACTGCAATATGTGATATGTTGTGCTTACCTGGTAGTTACTATCTTAATAATCCATAAAATCATATGTATCTTATGACTTCTCCGTCTCTTGGACTAGTAATTATGTTTTTCAAAGAGTTTTATTGATTTTATTGACTTGAGAACAAATAGTTGATTAATCCAATATACAGGTATAAAGATCTAAGATTGCGTATTCTCCCAACGATATGGCAATTTTTCCAGAGATCCTTATAGAGAACCAGAATAATTATGTGAAAAGCGTAAACTATAAGTAGCGACCTCTAATAAAAATGGCTCATGAGAAGGAATTGTTCTATATGCATAAATTTAACATTCTACGTCCAAAGATGAAAACCGGCATTAATGACTACTCGAGCTAATACTCTTTTGTATGCTACTTAACCATACTGAGTTAACTCATATAATATAATTCTGGTAATGCTTGAACCAGCTTGAGTGGACGCAGTAACCCCCATTCAGGGATATCTGTTCATTATGTTGTTCAGTAATATATTTCTACAATGACATGCCACGATCCAATGTGGTCACGTCAGAATGGAAATATTTAAGGATTCCGAAAGTGCCTTAGCTGTAGCGTGGGACAGTAAAGGTGGGCTTTATCCGAAAATGTAAAAAATCTAGAGAGTTGATGATGCGCTGGAAGGTCTTTATTACCTAGCCTCTGCCGATGAATTAGTGAAGGACCCTCTGACCCTAACAACTATATAAAATATTTGGCAAGCTCCCTACACGTCCGCCTCTCCCTCCAGCCAATTTATCCTCCTAACCGTCTTCATCCCGCTTCCTCCCTGCTTTAAAGGATATCACCCCTAGATGAACCCTTAAATTACTAATAGCTACTTATATAAAGCCTGCAATGTATCTAAAAATGAAATGTATCATTAACTCAACAAAATAGCCTTACATGGGCTCTATCAATATCTATCTAATAAGATTATATTGAGAATTCCATATATAATATTTTTATTATTTTTGTACTTCTGTACCATAACATTTTTGGAATTTTTCACCCCAAAGTCTCTAATAATTGAGCAACGAGAAACATTTCATTGCTCTACAATATCAGCTTGAGATATATGGTCACAGTCTCCGACTGTCAAACTATGAGCATTGTGTTTATTAGAGCTATCGGTTATAAGGATGAACGAAAAGTGGCTAGTGATACATAATGGAGGAGTAATGCATTAGAGCCTTGATTTGTGCCTTGAATTAACAAAGAAAAAAAAAAGTCCGTCTCGCAGGAGCTGCATGAAAACTAAGGAGATTTCCCAAGTGGTTTTACAATAGATTAATCTACATACTTGTAACACATAATACCTAATACGAGGAATGTTTCAGTCAATTTACATTTTAATAACCCCCACAACAAGAAAGCGTCTGAATTATAAAACAGGCCCGCCAATTATCAATATATTTTCTTTTATTCTAAATATTTCTATCTATCTATAAATCTCTCAGAGCTGAGTAGATAGATAGAAATATTTTTGATAGGAAAGAAAAACGAATACTGAAATATATCATTAATTTAATTGAAAACTATTTACTATATCTAGTACTGTAATTTATAATTAATGAGAATATTGTTTATCTCTATCACTCTAATTTTAGCATTCCAAGACCAAAAGTCGGGAAGGGGGGAGGTATCGTAGTGGAATGCATCTCGTATAATAAAGCAATATTCGGTTGTTAACCTTGCAATGAAGGGGTTCATGACATAAAAGTTTATTATAAATATGACATGAGTAATAGTGGGGAGGGGAAGGTGTTACTGATGGCCGAAAACTAAAATTTGGAAATATTCAATATACAAAAAAAAAAATGTAGAGAGCAACATATATAGATCATTACATTTGCAATAAGATTGACTCTATAAAAATTTTCGATCCGACGCGTAATAATGAAGATATTTTGAATTTCGAAATCCCCCCCCTCTAAAGCCTCCATCCACCTGCCCGATTTCAGCCATTAACAAACTTGACCTTTATTTCTACATAAAACGGTTAAAAATAGAGTTCGGTAACGATTAAACAAAAGTTGCAACCTCAAGAGCGTTAACAGACAAATATGAAATTATCTGTAATTTTTTATAATTTGTAATTATTTATTTTCAGATGTTCTGAATAGACTGAAGAGCCAGTTTCACCCCGAAGGCTTTGCAGAACTATAGTTTGATAAAAACGTGGATCCGAAAGGAACATGCCCCCTCCCACATCCCAAACGAAAAACATTCCTAATATCAAATTATTGAATAGCTGCTGTCAAGCCCTTTTTCAAGGCAAAAATAATTAAAATTAGATTCAATTTAATTGACAATTTAACTTACCCCTTCTAAACGTTGGTCCTTTGATGGAGTTCTCAGAACTTTGACTAATAGAATAAAAGTTTCTTACTCAAAAGGATGAATCATGCCCCTTAGACCTTGGGTTCCTACTAAACCAGCATGACAGTATCGCATTGCGTGTTCTTTCGTTGTAGGCACATCCTTCTGTTATATCATTTATTTAGGTGTGTCATAATTTGAGCCTTACACATTGTTTCTTGTTGTTATAAAAAAAATAAAAAAATAAAAAAAAAAATAAAAATAGTTGTTAATTCGACCTTATTATGAAATACATGTTAAAATATCTACTGTCGTAGAAAATGAAAGGGCGGTTACGTTTTCTACAGTGGATAGTAATAGGAGCAGAAAGACAATTCTTTAAACCTAGAGTTCAATGTTTTTGTGTGTAGTTAAATTTGTTTGAAGATATGCTTCTATTGGAGGTGTTCCATGATTGTCGCAGTATATGAGATGTTGTCTTGTAGTAATTCTGAAGTGTTGGTAGGAAAGTTCTTGACAGTTATTAGTCTGTAAGTAAATGTTTGATAGGTAATTACGGAGAGTACATAACGGTAGTTCTGTCCTAGTCATGAGGTGTTCATCGGAATTGTTAATTCTTTTTACCGATTGTAGAATAAAAACTAAAATATAGCTCATATATATATATATATATATATATATATATATATATATATATATATATATATATATATATATATAGTTGGTGATAATAATTTTGGGAACAAGAAAACAGAAATCAATTATAATTTTTTTTTTTTTTATTTACTTGGCAGACAGTAATTTCAGAACATCATTACTACATTCTGAGTTGGTATTCTGGCAGGTGGCGTTTCAATAAATTATTATAGTAGAAGTGTAGCCAACAATTTTTTCATCCTACATACGTATTTACTACAGTTTATTATCCCGATTAGCCTTAAAAGCATAAAGTGGACGTAAATAATAATAATAATAAACAGTTTAGTATATATCATATTCTTACCTTTTCTATTAATCAATGTTGCAGGATAAAAAAAAAGGATTTTAATAGCTGATTAAGTACCACTCATATTTCTTTTAATTTTCAAGATGTGATTTCACAAACAGATGGCATTGCAGTGAAATCGGTAATTAATTCATGTAAAAAAAAAACCCTTTTCCGATGAGAAATCTCAGTATGGTAGAGCAAATAAAAATGTGAAGTAAAACTAACCTGTTTTTTTTACCTTCTCCCCAATATTGTGAGAAATCTATCTTGTAATAACCACCCCTTCCCAACCAACCTTATTATACGAACAAGCATTACTAAATAATTAAAACTAATGCCTGCCCTTTTTGTTCAACAAATCAATTAGGCTTATTAAATACTAATATTTTAATTATTGATAATATGTATTATATGATTAGTGTTATCTATTATTATTTTGAACGTGTAATTATTTTTTTATTCATTTTTATTTTTGTTGTTGGTTGGATATTTTTAATTCTAATTTTATTATGTATTTTACAGGTGAGTTGATTCTTCCAATAATAGAATGTCGACGAATACGTAAGTCCTAAACGAATTTCTTATTGAACTGTTGTACAATTTATTCTATAGAATTAACATTATTCTTGGGAGTAACAGTATTTATTGATTTTTTTAATAATTTATTGCTGAAATAAATCACTTCTAAATTACACATATAATATAAACACTAAAAAAGTACTAGTTTTAATTAGTTTTCAATAGTGAGAGGGAGAAAGAATGAAAGATAGATTGAGGGGAAGTGGGAGAGGAAGAGAGAGAGAGACAGAATAAGTTTAAAATATCTACCGAATACTGATTGAAGTGTGTGTACATTAAAAGAATATTAATGTCGATTGATGCTATTAGGTTATCGTAACAGCTGATAAGGGTAGTGAGTGCCATTAGAGAGACTCATTTTTTAGCATTTTAGCCAGTGGCTGTTTAATAACCGATAACCAAATAATCCGAGCTGTATAAACTAAGCTGATTTTCCACGTTAAACGATGGCTTAACGATAAACATCCTTCATTCATTTTAATTTCTTTATCATGACAGCACATATTTATCTAACCTGAAATGATGTTTATCCCTCAGGAAATTAATATTAAATATACAAATAATTGGAATTACTTAAATTCCAGCTACTTTAATTACTTGTTAAGGTGCGATGTCGAACAATTGTAAAATATAAATAGGTTTACACTTTCTTAATATCACTCTACAATCGGTTTACAGTTGGTTTTCTTCAACACCTATTCGCGGCAACCCATCCTCCTCCATCCTTTACTTGGTGTCCGAGGTCAGTCTTTAATTGAATAATAAACAAAGTTTTGATCCTCAAAAAAAGCCCGTCCTGCGGGGGCTGCGTAAACTAAGCAGATTTCTCACAAGTTCTTATCAGACACTACTTCATCTCACCTCTCGCCCAATAATATCTATTTCTAAATAAAATCTGATGAGTAGAAATAGAATTTAACCGAAGTATGAAAACCGAAAATTACGAATAACTTGTTTAATAGTCGAGTTACTAAAAAATGTATAGGACGATAATAGTTGAGCATCAATATTTAAAAAATAAGATTTTAATCTACAACATTTTTGATTTGACTTATAATAACAGAGATATTTTGAACTATCGAATCTCCCTCCTCTGAATAAACCCTCTCCCTTCCCCCAATTTCTGGTCCGATTTTCGCCATTAACGGATGTGATCATTAGTGTTGAATGCGTTCTACATGGATCAGATTAACATTTTTGAGTACAGATTAGGGGAATTCGTGTTTACTGTAAAATGAAAGGAAAACAAATAATTAAATGTTAAGTTGAAATTTGAACACCATTATTGGCTACTGAGGAATAGATCTCTCAATGGAATGGCCTATAATGGAATTCTCTCCATTTTTTACCCAATATTCTTGAATAGTCTCATACAGAAGCAACAGGTAACCATTAAATGCGACGCTGTCCACCTTTGCTAAATTATAAGAAAAGTATTCTATAAAACATTCTTACATTTAGTTCTCACTAAAGAATACTAGTGAATTACATTTTCAGAAATTGATTATACTAATAACATGTTGAGTGTGTTTTTGTTTTCCATATAATTGAATGAGTTTAAGTTGTGATTAATGTAAGTGTGGGTTTTATTTTAGTTGAAGTTGTAGCTGGAAATGGCGGTTGGTGTTGGATGGTGGTGTTAAAGTTGTTTGACTTTAGGATTCAGTCCTCTCTCTAATTGGGGACCTGGTTAAGAGTACGGAACCTCTACAACCTGTACTTCTAGTCTCCGGTTGTTTACTTTCTCTCTCTCTCTCTCACTCTCACTCGCTCTCTCTCTCTCTCTCTCTCTCTCTCTCTCTCTCTCTCTCTCTCTCTCTCTCTCTCTCTCTCTTTCTATCCCCATCAATCTATCTATTGATTTGCCTTCCTCCTCTTCCACTACTCGGCCTTTCACAAATCACATGAAATTAGCCCAAGAAGCTTATTATATATCAGTGTGGCCTTATCTCACACGATGACGAAAATACAATATATATATTATGTATTATAAATATAATAATTGAGGAAGCTTTAATACATTTTATTTTTAAATTTTCGTCGAAGGTGTTAATAAGGCACTTCGATAACTATTTATATTTTATCACCACAGAACATATACTCAATCATCTAATATTTCAAACAGGTTCTATTCAATGAACCAGCGCATTTTTTTTTTTTTTTTCATTTTGTCCAACAAGCAAAACAAACAAGCAAAGGGCTCTGAAAGTCTATCTCAAGAGTATGAAATATTAAGATCGAATTGTACAGTTGCAGAAGTTAATTTCAACGAGGGGAAGTTCCTCGCGGGCTTAGAGAAACGTGTATAATTTAAGTTTGTTCACAGTTGTTGAATGTTGGAGTTGTTGAAATAGTTGTTGAACCCTAAAAGCGTAACAGAATCTGTGCTCATTACTTTTACACTTTCCTCCCCTTTATCTCAGCTTTCTCTCCCATAAAGAGGAGGACCATTAACTAATGAACAGAGTTCTTCCTTGAATCCAAAAGAGATATTCTTAAATAAACAAAATTTTCAATTAGGGAAAGGTCTCAAAATGTAATGTTAATTCATTATTAAATTAATCTGAAAAAAACAAGTTCTTTTCATTTTTTAGTTTTTGATTTTATTTATTTATGTAGAAGCAGGTGGTTGAAGAATTAGAAAGCCAACTGACGTACTTTCCGGAACTTTCTAGTAACTAAATAACTAAACTGCATTTCAATCCATGCCTTTGTGTTTTAATAATAGATTTATATGCAACCCTAATGATACAGGTTTATAGGTAACTAAAAAATTGTTTCTTGTTGTTAATCATTTTTTTCTAGCATTTGAAGATAACCTCAATGGAACTTTGAAACAAATAACACCATCAACGGCCATTTGTTATCTCAATATTTGAAATAAAGAAAAATTTCTCCCATAGAGGAAAAATAATGACATTATTTAAAATGAAATTTTTATATTATTAGTAAGCTGCAATTTTATATTAATATTAATTTTATCTTCATTTTGGGACTCAGGTTAGCCATGTGAGTTAAAGCGTTGACTTTGAGTTCGATTCTCTTTTGGGCAATAGAAATTTATTTAGTGAGGGAATTGATTAAATAAAATCCTTAGTCCCACCCTGGCTAGGAAAGAGGTGGTAACATGCAGATAACCCGTCCTTATCCTTAGTTGCAAAAAGTGGACGTTAATAAATAAATAAATAATCTTCATAATTAAAAAATAAATTTCTATCGTTCACAAAAACTTTATAACGCATTTTTGAAAAAATGAAACTATTTACGATTAAATAAAATTGTAAATTAGAGTTAACGTCAAGTATAAACCAAGAATACTATACAGAAGAATTGAAACGTACGGTATTTGACGACTCATGTTGATTTAAAACTTAGCTTAAACAAGGATGTTGATAAAGCATATACAGCCAATTTTGACATACTACTAAAAAAAAAAAAATTGATTCGGTTTGAAACTGGAATATACCATTCAACATGAGTGTTATGTTAAAGCTCTGGATACTAACAGACCACAGGTGACTGGCATCTATTATTATTAATTTCTTTGAACTGTAATAACTAAAATGGAAATTTAGTCATTTCAGTCGAATGTACTAGCGGGATAAGTAATGTCACGATTAATAGGAGTAGAGTGAAAATAAAGCATTTACAAAAAGTTCATTTTGTTATCGTCGACGTTAAATTTTGATAACATTTCGACACAATTTGAAGGTAAAACCCGAGTATTAGTATTATATGTAGACATGCCATAAGTTAAATGATTTGTATAAATATCGATTTCAGGTGGATGTGGGATTGGAAGAAAGCTTGGGTAGCTATTGAAAAATTGCATGGATTTGCCAGCTCAATTCAGCTCTTTTCCGGCTCATTGGCCACAAGTTAGCTTCTATGGAGGAGTCTCTCTTTCCCCTTCAATCCTCGTATTCTTTATTCAATACTACATCATTCTGGTTATATTTACTGATTTATGACTTGCCTACTAATTGCTTCCTTGTGTCCTTTGTAAATACATTTCAATATAAATAATTTTATCAAATTTAATAAGAACAGGACATTTACATATTACTGAGGCCGGTGATCATTTAGGTCGGTAATAGTAATTAATGTTACACTGATGATGTCAAGCATCTAACTATTCTCCATTACTCCCTATGAATGCCAAATTCCTATTGTTACATATGAATATTGTTTTACTCTTGCTAACATATGATTATTGTGTTTCTTTTGCTAAACGAGATTGATACTCAGAAGGTTGTGTATTTACCTCAGGTTTATTATTTGACTTATCGTTCTTGTACTGTCTGTAGCTGATGAATACTTGGTGGAAAAATAAGTGTGCATATTAATAACATGAATATAACTTGGTTATTCATTTCAATTCTAAACGTAAACAACAGAAAACAATTCGTAGTGTAACATAATGATAACATATCCACAAAAACCATATGTTAACAAAAAAACACAGTAATCATATGTTAACAAGAGTAAAACAATAATCATATGTAACACCTATTTAAGATGAAAATTAAATTGTACGCAACATAATCGACTTATAATAGAGACAACCTATTGCGTAGCGTGGATCACTGATGAAAGACAACGGGAAAATTAACAAAATAACATTCTAGAAAATGAATTTCCTATCATAATGGTTATTTAAAATATTTCGTGGGGATGAATAATAACAGTTGAATTTATTATTTTACCTCTTTCACCAAATTACGATTCGCTAACCTCCAAACGTTATGGAGTGGTTTCAACTTCTAATGATTCTCCATTATTACGTGAAACGTTGGAAAGAGTCATATGATTAAAAAATCTGTCTTCACATTTATTTCCACTTTAAGAAAATATACTTGCTATATAATAATGAAGTATGTATTTATATCGCTTTATTTACACCATTTAAACCTTCTGAATTGTAGAACCAGATCATTTTAAGTCTACTAGTATTACAGAAACCTCTTAATTAGTGTTTAACTTATAATAAGTACGGCTGAGACACTTTCGGAACTGATTTTTGTCAGAAGATTTCCAGCGAAAAATTGGGGATTTATCGTTATTGGCTTTTAAATAGGATTAAGTTTTTGCTGAACGTACTACATTGGAGCAGGCTTTGGAACTATTCAAATCAAATATGAATTGATAACGGACAAATAAGAATTGATACTGCAACCTAATTATTCATTTTTCGTTTCATATCAATTACGAGTCCTACGTAATGATGAAAACCACCTAAGGACAGGTGAACCTTTGCTGAAAGATGAGAATGGAAAAATATAAATAAATTTCACATATTCAAGTGAATTATTCATGGATAGAAGAAGAATTACATTTTTATCGTGCATACAAGATTATTTGCAAAACATTCGTGAGATAAATAATGGAAAAGTGGATTTTTGTTTTGCATTTAACACAATAATTTGTTAAGAAAAAAAAATCTACACACACAAACACAGATATATATACGTTTATAAACACGCTCACATATATGAATAGTCTTCTATTTTGACTTCTACTGAGCATGATTCTTGGATACAACCACAAACAGCAATTTCATTTGACAGAAACCTGCTAAAATATTTTGAAAAGCGCACCATTATTTTAAGGCATTTTTATTATTAAAATGTCCAATAGAATATTTTTTAATGCCTCGAAGGAGTAATTAGTTTTGAAAATAGTATCTCAAATTTCTGCCTATTATTAAATACGAAGAATAGAGAATTTAAAAAAAAATGGTTAAATAAGGTATTTCATTAACTGTTCTTCTGTATTTACAATATAATATCTATTGAATTAATTTATCCGTTTCATTTATTCTATAAATTAGTTCAAAGGATTTGGATGTGTGATTTAAAATATAATAAATCAAATTCTAAATATATATACTTCGTTAATTTATACAGGAAAATAAGTCGGGGGCTGCCAGTGTGTTGTAAGGCATTTAACACATAATATTGTTTACAAAGAGTGACCTTAGAATTCTCCAAAGACACTACAACCCGTTATGATTATAAACACAATTTGTAATATAGTTTTTGTTTATTTATATTCTGCAGGCGACTTGATTTCCTTTGAAATTTAAATATTTAATTGCTACGTCTCCGACAAAGGGTTCTTTCGTTGAGTTTAGTGACTTAAGAATCTCTTAAATGTCAAGTGAGTGAGGGTCCAAATTAAGAATTTAAAGTGCTTTGAGAGGCCTGAAATGGACCTTAATTACTTCATTGTTGAAAAAAAAAAAAAGAGGGAAAGATTCAAAGTCAGACCATTCTATCCACGGATCCTTTATTTTCGAAAATAATAATAAGTGTGACCTTTTTTCTTTTCACATTAAGCGTTGATTTTGAAATTCCAGAGTTATATATAAATGAGTATAATATATATTTTATGACCATTCATAAATCGATTTTGGTTACTTATTTAAAATACAGCTTCATTTATTCATCTGATTTCAATTACTGTGTCATTTAATACAGATTTCACGAAATGTGAAGCATATAATTAGTTCTTTAGCTATATTAAATCATTCGAAAATAACAATATTTCGCAATATTTGAAATAACTGTTACTATACGTTGGATTGAATAATTGAATAGAAACAATCTTATTGAAAATTAAATTTACTATAAATATTGTTATATTCATTTATTCTCTATCTTGCATATACCCAAGATATTTGCATTATTATTATGTGTGTACACGTAACGGACGAGATGAGATCGGCTAATTTCGGTCCTAGTCTTGTGTTTCCGGCAAAAGCTAGTTCGGCCGTTTCCGTAACTGTTTGGCTTTCGTGATATTTCTATATTGTAAAACTTTACGTGGGAAATCGGACTTTTGTTCTCCTTGTCTGGTTATTCAGGCTCTTTTTTTTTTTTTTTTAGGCCCCAAACAAGTGAAACCACTCTTATTTTCACTAATTGTCAGCCATGTTCTTTTCTATACCCTTTCTCAAATTGTCTTAATCAGTAAGGTGTGAATAAAGTGATAATTGTAAAAATTCACCATGACCCGTGTCTGTTACTAATCCATCATTACACTCCTTCACTTTCTCTCTCTCTATTTCTAGCCTCCGGTTGTTTACTCTCTCTCTCTCTCTCTCTCTCTCTCTCTCTCTCTCTCTCTCTCTCTCTCTCTCTCTCTCTCTCTCTCTCTCTCTCTCTCTCTCTCTCTCTCTCTCTCTCTCTCTCTCTTCCCTCTCCCTTTCTCAAATATCAGGGGAAGTTTCAGTTTTCTCTTGCTGGAGTCACTTAATAAACATTGAATCTCTGTAAATGCATGTTGGTAAACATTTTTAGATTTGTGTATACAAGTGTTTTCAATAACACTTCTCTTATTGGTACAATATAACTCAGAAACGTACGTGTAATTTTATATTTCCGGTATAGGGTGTAGACGGTATCCATCAGGTATATTGGGGTTGCGACTTGGTCTGGAGTGAAGCCCCAAGTTGGATTGGCCACCCCTCCCCCTCCAGGACGGTAAACTTCGTCGGAACCCACGGCTCTCGCTCCCACCCTCTCTACCTCTTCTGATATTACCGCCTCTAATGAAATTTCTCCAAGAAGAAATATCGGTATCAATTTCTTTCTCGGCGGCTTTGCCAGACCCGGGGGCGCGATATCCCGGCCGAACACGAGATAAATGGGAGTAAGTCAGTAGAAGAGTAAAATGAATGGCCTCAGCTCCTTGTTGAATAGTGAAAACGGAGTTTTATCGATGTGCTAATTTTTTTGTTCTTTTCTGCTCTCTTATTTTAACGGAATGCCTAATGTACATTATAGGGTACTGTTTAACCATAAGTAGGTTCTAATTTTGGAAATTTACATTGAGTCTTTTAAAAGATTTAAAGACCGTGACAGCCTGGTGAACGATGGAGAAACGGATAAACCCAATGGCGAAATTCCAACTGATCTTGTCGATGACAACAAACCCTAAAAATGTTTATTTTCTTTATTGAATGTTCATTTAAAAATGTTCAGCTAGGAGTATTATTACCATTTGTTTACTTTATCACGAGTACAAGAGATTTATGCTGGTTGTTAACCGCTTCAATTGTATGCAACCAAATAAATAAATGTTTATTTTCTTCAGGAACGAAGGCCACGAAAATTCATTCTGCTGAATGACGTAATTTTAAACTCCCAAGTTAGTATAAATAGTAATTTTGTAACAATTGACTTCAGCATAGTGGACTATTGGATGGATTAGGATTAATATGATTTGGGCAATCAACAACTAGGTTATTATGCCCTTTATAGTAGTATAATGCTGTTTACAAGTCCCAGTTTTACTCTATGTCTTAAATAAGATCAACCAATATAGTAAATACCGCTCTTGTCATATTCTAAGCCTATTAAATTTACTAATTTTCTATACAATTATTTCTTAACTAAATCTATAAATATATTTTTATTTATTTATATTTACTTAAAGATGTGTGCTAGTAACACGAGTTACGTTGTACCTATTTACACTTGTTACTACTGGATTAATATTTTTAACTGCCTTTATATTTGGCCAATAATTGATATTTATTATACATTTTTTAAAACTTGCAATATACTTACTCATCGTATATAATAATAGTATATACACTTTTTTCATTATATATTATATTACCATAAACATATATTCTCTCCCTTACAAGTACATATTTTCATTTTCAACTGGCATTATTATTAGCCAATTATTACTATTAAATGACTTTTACTTTTAATGTATGTACTTTTTTTCTGTCTTTTTTATTTATTGGACGGAATTTGTTCTTTTGGCACTCGACATAAGAGTTTTACTACATAGTTTCTGAAAGCAATTTCCTTATATATGCACTAGCAGGCAAGCCGATAACGACGATTCAAGAATCGTTATCAACAAGCAAATACTCTTGATTTTTTTTTTTTAAATTTGTCATTAATTTCAACCATTATTTGGCAAACAGTAAATAAATTAGAAATCTCAATAAAATCTCATATCCCTCGGCTTATTAGGCCAAATGCTCCCTTATAATATTATTTCATATTCTAGTGTGAATCGATTTTTAGAGAGGGCAGAAAAGCTGTTTGCATTTAGTTATGTTTTACTGCTCTCTAGAGTCTTTCTTTTTTGCACTTTATTATTCTATCCAAACTCCACTCGAAACTGTGGCTTGTTAAAAATAATTAATGGGGTACGTTTCAGATTTTTCATCCTTAACAAGGGTTTTGTACGTTCTTCTAAAGGTAGAATTAGCTTCAAGGACTGATATTTTATAAAATATTTCCCATTTTAAGAAACTCTATACTCTATGTACAAAGAATATGCCATGCACCTTTTTATAAAAAAAAATGTGCAGACACGTCAGCTAATTATTGTATTCAATGTTCTACTTAAAAACCCCATATTCATGTAATACATAAACCTGTTTCAAGGGTTGTTAGAATTAATTATTATTGTGGTTTTACCATGCGTGATAAGTTACCTGAATTTACACGAAATAGTAGGCCCAACTTGACAAATGAATATAGCATATACGGCTTTCAATTGTTTATCAAACAGATGTATGCAACAAAATGGTTCTCAGTTTATACAAACTAACAATGGGGGATGTGATTTGGTATCGATATGAAACTTTGTAAACATTACTTCATTCAATTTATTTTGTGGCAATTTGTTTAGTTCGAACTTAAAACGGCATTTGGGATATTTGGTTTTGTTTTGCTCAGGTAGTAGGTGAGGCACACTGATTAAAATCGTAATCTTGTTCAACCACAGGGAGAATTTAATAGTACAGGGGTCTTATTTTAGTTATCAGAAGGTGTTCCTTGTAATAAAGAAAATCTTGTATTCAATAATATAATAATAATATAATGCATGTGAAGATTATTGTATTTTGATTAATGTCAATTAAAAAAATAATAACACAACTTCAAAATTATAAACACAGGAACATAAAACAGAATTACGGTCCATCAAGACACTTTCCAGGTTGTAGTGTAATGTGGGTAGGTTACAGTGAGGCTTTCCTCATGGCCGAGTTGGTACAGAAAACAAAAGGTTGAAATGAGGCTTTCTTGGTGGCGGGATCTCTGTAAAATGAAAGTGATTTTTCTTACGATCCTGACTCTTGTTTTTAAACTTATCTTCACTTGATCTGGCAGTTGTGTTTGCTTGATGATCTGTAGTTGATGGTAGGCTGTTGCAATTCACAGTAATATTCCGCTAATAACAACAGGCACTTGGCTTCCGCTGCACTACACTAGCAAATGGCTGTCTAAACTTTTTAGCAGCCTTAAGGAAATTTAGCTATGAGGTCGTGCTCATGGAATTTTTGCATTTTTCAGTTTTCAGCACCTCCCCCCCTCTTGTACTCATGTTACATAAACAATACTCGGTTATGTAATAAACCATATCATTCATTCCAAGCTTAGATTCCAAATATTGTTTTTAAGACACCTTTATTATACGAGATACATGCAATTAAGTTCTGGTGACCCCCCCTCTTCCTACGTTTTTGGACTATTTAAATATGATTGATTGAGATAAAAATTATTCTGATTCATTATAAATTACAGTACTAGATGTAGTAAATAGTTTTCAATCAAATTGATACGTTATATTCAGGTGCATTACAGTAATTGTTTTTCTTTCCGGTGTAAAGTTAGCAGAACTGTTTGTTTACATTTCAGATCCTTCCGTCGGGAGGTTTCTTATCATTTTTATTAATTCACTTAATATTCTCGGTGGTGTTGTGTTACCGGTATGTAGATTTATCGATTGTAAAACTTCACGCGGGAAATCTGCTTAGTTTACGCAGCCCCTTGCGTGACGGACTTTTTTTTTATAAGAGAGTTAGGTCAATTGGTAACCAGGGGCAACGCGACACAGCTGCTACAATAGCATAGATATTTATATTGCTTGATGATGAGTTCTAGTGAGTTTAAAGCGCCTGGAGCGCGAAGCATATAGGTCGTTTGTCATGAATTATTTTAGTAGTCGTACATGGACGGTATATTTTGCGTTATATATAATTAATTAAGGACGATGGAAGGATGGCTCTAGTAAAAATGGAGATAAGGTATAGGGTAATAAATGGAAGTACATTAGTGTGAGGGAGTGTTGAATAGGAGAAGCGGGCGCCAGGTAAATATTATTGGCGGACCGATGATAAATGAGTTTGGAGCCAGAGCCGTCAATAAGTCTGCGAGGCTATTATACTGAAAAGCCCGGGAAGGGTAGTCTTGGAGACCATTGTCAACAACACTCTAGCCACTTCCCAGGGCAAAGTAGCAATCCTTCTCATATTGTTATATATTACCAAACAGCTGTTTAATACCAAATTGTCTACAAACAGATTGACCACAACCGCCGGACACGCAGCACCTGGGAAACACGGGGATTTCTACAACAGTATAGAAAATCTTCAGCAAACATAGCTCTCCTATCTCAAACTTGTTATATTTTTTTTAATTTTTCCACGAATTATTACTTAGTTTTATATTTTTATAGAATGTAGATAGTATATGAGAAGGGGGAGGATGCGGAGTTAGAAAATCCACGGTATTTTCTATGGAATAAGTTGTGAAAAGAATAACATAAATCATTTACTTTGCTTTGTAAACAACCGCTCATGGCGCCCATTCAGCAATATAGTATATGTATATATTTTACGTATTTCCTCTACATTGTAACCCTAAGTGGAGGGATTTCATTTTTCTGCACATCCCATGCATATTTGCATTATATGTGCATTTTGTCAAAGCTTTTAACAATTTTTTATATAATAATATATTTACATTTTAAAAATGTAAATAAGATTATGAAAATTAAACTTGACGAAATAAAACATTAAATAGAACAATTCAGTAATACAATAAAAAAACCAATAAACAATTACATAATATTAATTTTATATTATCTTTTCCTCTCTCAGCTTAAGGATATCATAGGCTATTGCTTTTAATAAATTTATTTGTTTTGAAAATAAAGTATCGAAACTGATAGGCCATGCGGAATAAGAGTCTTTAACTGTCTTCTTATGTCTTGAGTCAGTCTACATTCATAAATCAGGTGGGTAAATGTCTGTTCAGTGTAATTGTCGCATTTACAAGTATTTGAGTCAGTAAGTTTGAATCTGTATAAGTAAGAGTTTGTATTTCCGTGTCCAGTTAGTATTTGTGTTAGATAAAATGTATTGACTGCTTTATTTTGGAACTGCAATGAAGCCCTCTCTCCATTATCTGGAAATTAATTGAGTCTATTTTAATATGAGCATCCTTAAAAAAAAATCAGCTAGTGAAGATGTCTACGTGATGGAAGATTCCTTTTTTGCCCACGACCACGAATATGAAGAATGAAAAATATTTAAAGAAACATATTCTCCTCCCACGCGTAATACTCAATCCTGTTTGATGAAACTAAGTATGCGTATTTCTGCTTGACCGTAGGCTTTATTAACATACTTATGGAATACCCATTGTGGGGATCGTAGGGGAGGTTCTGAAATTTCGTTTTATATATTTTTTTGGTTTTGTGCTATACGAGCAAGAATAGGGTAAAAAGCGTATGTTACCAGAACTGCTTACTCACAGTTGCGCTATGTTTGTACAAGGGGGAGGTCTGAGACCCTTTAGTGATCACGCTATCTATCTCACTCTCCATCTTACAACAGGAATACCCATTAAGAGGAATTCCCCCTTACGGAATTGAAAAAAAAAGAAAGAAACAAATCCAATATCTTTATGGTTAATTCATTATATAATATCCTGTTGGGTCGTTTAGTTTACACTGCTCCACTATGCATTTCCAAGAACTCGTGTCATTACAAAGTACTGCACTATGCACTCCAAATCAATAATTTGGATATGTGAATAACACTATAATATGTAACATTTTTTTATGCATATATAATAAAATCCTTGTAGTATGCGAAACCGCTTTACATTAATATACACATTTTTATTTTATTTTTTTTGCTGTAATATGTTAAGGAGTTCATGATGATTCAATTTAACTGTTCAGATTTTAGGTTGTAAAGAGAAGCATTCATGTAAATAATCTCTAAGATGACGCAACAGCTGTTTTTTCATACTCCGTATTAAAAATAACTCTCACCTTAAGCTCTAGATAGACATTTTTTTTTGTTCTTTGCATGGGCTATTTCATAGTGTTTGTGTAAAGGAAATGATATTTTCTTATATGTATTCGCACACCTGATTTTCCAAATGATTAATTTGTGTTTATTTATGTCCTACTACTTTTTAGCTTGAATAATCTGTGAAAAGATTATATAATAATGTTGGAAACAGCGTTATATATACATTTATAAATTATTATTTACTTTAACTCGAATAATAGACAATAATAATTCACATTTTTGATCCTAGTTTAGTAAGAGTCCTGAAAATCACATGACAATGGGCTAGCTCACTAAAGTATGAAAATACAATAATATAAATATCATTACGCATATTCACGTTAAATAAGCATGGATAGAACAAGTATTTATTACATTTGCATCGTACCTAAGAGGTTATTTTCATAATATTTCTCCGTTAAATAATGGAAACATTACTCCATGATTTTTATTTGGCATTTAACACAATAATTTTGCAACGAAAACTAAAAACTGTAGCCACTAACAAATTATATATATATATATATATATATATTTATATATATAGGCACGCACACATTTACTTTTTTATTATTATTTCTTTTAAGCTCTCCAAAGGTCATAGCTTTTATTTGATCCTGACCCAACTGTTTCATGTAGAACAGAATAATGAAAAGTTTAGATACTAATTACAGTTAAAATTCTAAAATAGTTCCATTATAGTGTCTTGCATAGATAAATGTTACATTAGCTTAACTTATGTGTTAAAACTGTTGGTGTTAGTATTAAGGTGAAACCGGAATATTTGCCCTTTGTTGTATGTTTCAATAAGCACTCACTCTTATTCTTGCAAATTTGACATTAGAATAACACATCAATATTATAACATACGTGACATTGTTAATGCAAAAATTGTGTCCTTCATTTATTAACAACTCAATTTCTCTGTTTGAATTTCCTTCCATACGGATGTTTGATTTAAATTGTGCAAATTTTTTTTTCGTTTAATGCACCTTTTGGAAAAGCAGGAAAACTGACATAAAAATAGAAAGGCTTTTATCTGTTGTTACTGATGTGTTAGTCCTAGGAAAGAATGCTGACATAACCGAGCCAATGAAAGTCATTCCTGCTTGTAGTATTGTTATCTAATCCATTCTTTTTGCCCATAACTATTCAATACTTTTTCTTTGTTGAGTTGTATTCATATACTAACCCGATGGCATTTCGAAGTGAACTGATATTTAGTAATATTAATACAAATTTATTTTTTTCGCCTATGAAACTTAGGACATGAAGACAGAAAAAGTGGAGAAGATATTTGTAGGTGGTGGTGTTGTGTGCTGAAGTGTTATATATAAACTGTAAGAAGGCTGGGTTTGATTGGGAGGCTAGAGGATTGGTTGGTGCAAATTGACCATTTGTCTCTGGTCTCAGTTTCCGCCCTATTTCCTCGGCCAGTGTCTGTCTCCTCTTTTATTGGCCTTCCTTTGCTCCTACCTGCACATCTACCCCTCCTGGCAAATATACCACCGACTCAATCCTTAATTTAATTCAATGGGTTACTCACAGGATGGACGCCCTCTACGTTTCTTTCACATTTTCGTAGGGAATCGCCTAGTGGGCTATTAAACCTATTTAGCATAGTTTGTATTTTTTTATTAGATAGCACAGCGACAACCTTTCTACAATGTAGAATATTTTTTATGCGTGACTAATACCTTGCTCTTCATCTTTATTTTTTTTTCTCCTCATAGGAATGAGGAATCATTTATTTGAATACATGTTCCATTGCCACAAGGCATATTACATGTATGATTATGTTTAAATACATTTTTATTTTACAATATATACACGTTAATCAACCATCTAATCAAATATAAAATACAAAAAAAAATTATAATAGAATAAAATATTAAAATAAGATAAAATTAATAAATGAAATGAAAAAAAAAAATAAAAACCAAAAAAAAATCAATTAAAGTTCAACTCAACCGATGTTTAATTTGCGAGTCTATGTAAGGTATATTGAATTATAATTCCCATTTCTCACAATCAACTTTACATTCTAATGTATTTTTGCTACATCCACATCTATACTTTTGATAAACTTTATAAGTTCTTTATTATATTTGTTAAATATAATATGAGGTGGTTCTGGCCAATTACCTCATTTTAAAATTATGTTCATTATTATATTCGATCTACTTTAATTAAATGTTGAACAGTCATAAAGTATATGTAAGAACGTTTGTGTTGTCAGTGAGTCGCAAGTACATTTGTCATTGTCTTGAATTTTAAATAGTGTTAAATAATGTCCTGCTGTCCATGTTCTGTTAGAAGTTGTATGCATTTGTGATGGATACTCTTAATTGTGTTGTAGTTGTTGTGAGTTATATTTGGTATGTATTGATGCAAGCTGTATGATTTGTTCCATTTCGTCCATCCTCTGTTTCACTTATGTATTTTGTCGGTACGTAAGTCTTTTTTAATGTATGAGAGTGGTAGGAGAGAGAATTCTGGGATTATTTTTGTATTTTGAGCTGCTTTCTTGATCTTCATCTTGCGTTGACTTTAATCCAATTTTCATCTAAGTCAAAGTTGGGGAAGGTCGTTAAATGGAAAACAAACGAAATAGCCCAACGAATTTATTTCTCACTTTTCAAGTTTCCCGTCCTTTATAAAACCTCTTCAAGAGTTCTACACGTATTATATAATGATTCGACATTTCCACCTAGACGGGCATGCAATAACCAAAACGTTGGAAACTATCAAATCAGCTAAATACATTGACAAATTAAAAATAATGAACACTATTCTTTAGTAATCGATAATTCCGTCCTCTAAGCACCCACCTACCAATAAAACTTGTTCGTGGAATTTAACTTTTATTCATCATTATGAATCACTTTTTCCCCATGCAGTTTTCAAGCGGTGCTTTAAAATTGCTTCTTTGGTGGATATTTTCCTAAATTTCTTCCTCTTTGGTGCCCTGATCTAAGGAAACCTGAAGATAGCTGTAACTCATATGGTCGTGTCTCGAATGTCTCCTTTGAAGGTATTTAAACTTTCCAAGATGACTTGGAGAGAGAAAAAGACGTCCAATTTTTCACAAGTTTTTTATTTCAGCGCTACGCACTTTCGAAGACCCTCGTCTCCATTTTCAGAGCTACACATAAAAACAACAACGCCAATAAAATCTATATACATTACAACTGGGTCGCATGCTAATTTCAATAAATAAAAACAAAGAATAAATATCTATTACAAATATAAATATGTATTATTATTATTTATTAACGTCCACTTTTTGCAACTTAGGCTAATTGGGACGGGTTATCTACAGATAAGGAACAATAAAAAGGCCTTGTCAACTACTGATTTTTAATATTATGCAGAGTTATCTATAGTATGCATGGTTACCTACCATGCCAGGTTTCTAGCCAGATTGGGACTTAGGATGTTATTTAATGAATTCCGTCACTAAATAATTTCCTTTGCTCAGGCAAGAATCGAACTCGCCCCTCTAGGATCACCATGTGAGATTAAGGTCAACGCTTTAACTCACATGGCTAACCTGAGCCCCCCTAAAAAATATATAAAAGAAGTGAATATAAATAAATAAATATAAAATACAATAAGTAGGGTGAGAGATCCATTAGGGTATAGCTTAAAAAAAACCTTTATGACCTATATGACGGTTCCGTCATTTTCCAAGATGACGTTTATAAGCCCCTTAGCTGTTGATACCTTTTTTGGTCTCTTCAGAAAAATTAAAAACAAGGAATTAAATGGCTTTATTTACAGGAATTGAGTTTTATTATGCCGTTTACAAATATCGTATGTGTACCATTCATAATATTTTAAATATAAAGAATTTCAGAGACAAATATGAATAAATGTGTGCAGCAAGTAACTCTGTGAGACCTTTCTGTTTTTGAACAAAGCCCATGCACATTTCTGAATATGGTTGGAGACTGGGTTTGTGGTGAAGAGTGCTGGCGAAGCAACGATAATTGAAAAGTTGGAGGGCACTTCATTAGGATGCGCTGCTCCCTTCTCTCTTATCGCTAATTAATTCAAGTCGAACCTTGGAACCTCACGACCTGCCAGCTCAGCCACTCTCTATGGTCTCATGTACCGCCTTACATTATAGACATACTTATACACTCATAGTAGAAAAAAGTTAACTAAACAAATTACCAGTAATAGTTAATTGTCTCTTATTCATGAGAACGTCTCAAACATAATTATATCCATGTCTTTCAATGGTCAAACCTAAAATAGAACATGGTATAATGAAATCCTGGGGTATGCCGCTTTGACTGATGGTGTCAGAGCCACAGAACCCCTGAACGTGGAGAACTAAATGACAGCAGAAGCAAAAAGCTGAAGCAACTTCTCCTTAATGAAATTTGCATAAAGCATAAGGTGTTGATGACAAACCATTCCATATTTTTAGAATGACAAAAAATGCAATGTGGTCAACACTTATCTCCTAATATTAACTTAAAGAAATGAAATTTGTTGATGTTTGATTTTTTATCAAGATTTGTTGTAAAAAAATCCCCATCCCAATCCGTGGGGTTTAAAATTTGTTATATTACATGATTTAAACATATTTTTACGATGAACAAAAAGCTCCCAAACAAATCTTTTGTGTCTCTAACAGGTGCGAAGAAATTAGCATTTTTTTATTTTTTTCTAAACAGCCCTCCCTTTAGTCGAATTTTGATTAAATGAGCAGGTGTACAACTAAAAGGTACAACAGTCCTGAATATGATGTTTTTCAATATTCTAAGGCTGGTATTTCTGATTTATGTACAGACGTCAGGCCAGAGCCTGTCAAAATGAACTCGGGGATATGACATCTGATAATTACGTTGAAATCAGAAAATCGGAAATCTATGCATTTTTTTTCCCTTTCTTTTGAACGACGTATGAATATATGCGATAATAGAACTGAGGTGTACGATTGACGGACGCCTGTAATGCACTTTCCAAGCAGCAAGAGAACCTTTTAAGAAAACGTGATTCTTTACAAAATTAACTGAATTTTCTGGAGAGCACGACGATTGGTAACGTTGGATAGTATTGTAGCACATACAGCTCTGCCCAACACAATCCCTGACTTAAGGAGCTAATCCCTTTTCAACCTGTCAACCGTCAGCTAATCCCGTCATACGATAATTCCAGGAAGTGCCCACTGAAATCCTTAGTCTAGGTTGGAGAAGTGATCATTCACATCTGTTATACTATGGAGTAAAATAGACTGTATTCGTATTATAAAATTCAACATCAAATAAGTGGTTTTTGTGCTAGGAATCTTCAAGGACTAATTTTGTGTGAAAATAATGTAACAAGGCTCATGAAACATGCCGTCCGTTCCAAGACCTTAGACCTTGGATAATGAAACATAATTGATACTCCATATAGTCAACTAAGACTTCGAACGACAAAGGATCTTTAACAAAATCAATATCTATAAAGATTGATTAGAAATATTAAACACTACTCTGTAGTTTTTCAATAAGAGATTTCTTTTTTTTTTTCGTTTTTAATATCGAAACCATATTTATACTATCATGTACGAATTTTTTCCTACGGATACCTTATTGATATTACCCAAGGTACAATAGCTCAGTAATTTATAAAGAGGAGATTGAAGGCTCTGAAGTTTAGGTGACCTTAATGATATAATGGCAAGGTTATTTGAAATTAGATTCATTAGGGGTAACTAAATTACCTTGGTCCCTTACAAAGTAGTTAGTAATCGTTACAGAAGGTACCTTAGCAGCTTCCAATCAGATAGCACTTAGGTTTAATTTGCCTCCTCCTCTCCGTCCCCATCCTTCTCCTCATAACCTTGTTGTTATGCTCCATTCAATATTGATTTGACACATCTCGTATCAGTGAACGTCTCATATCAGGACCTCTTGGAATAAACCTAATAAATACCTCAATTTATTGCGGATTTCTCCTACCCATTTCTCTAACTGAGGCTATCTCTACTTGCCGCGCATCTTCCGATTTGATTTCTTTGCCTCTCTCAACCGCTTATGCTTACTCACTCAAAATCGCTTTAACGCATGCTCCCAAATTTACAGTATCTCTGTACTAAACTTCCTTATTTCCCCTCTAGTATATGCTCTGATTCAGAGAAGAGACGATAAAGAGAATGAAAGGCAGAGAGTAATTGGGAAATAGTAGCAACAGAAAGAGGCCGGTGTAGCATAAATAAGAAAGAGCGAAAGAGAGAGAGAGAGTGGGAGAGCATGAGAAAGAGAAGACTTATGGAAATTCTTGAATGAGGTGCCTGTAAGATTCCTTTTAGGAAGCTCCCTTCATTATTTACCGTAATAAAGGAAATGCATGTTTTGTGTTTATTACAAACTTGGTCCTCGCCCCCTCCCCAATCCATAGGAGGGTGCAAATTCCTTGTTCCCTTGCTTCCCTCGGTGTATATTAGGGCCTAAAACACAGTTTTCCTACCACCTGCGTTATACGCCTCTCTCCCCGGGTTCCTATTCTCAATACTTAAATATTTCCAATCTATTCCAAAAAACTCGTTTAAGTCCTTCGTATGTCATCTTCAATTGTGTCCAGTCGTTTGAATAATATGGTTTTCAAAACACTAAACCATCTTTCCAAACCTAAAAATATGAATTACCAGGTCGTCCACTTTGTATAACTAAGGCTAATTGGGACGGGCTATCTACAGGTTACTACCCTTTCCTAGTCAGGGTTGGACTAAGGATTTTATTAATGAATTCCGTCACTAAATAAATTCCTTTTCCCGGCGAGAATCGAACTCGCCGTTCTAAGTTTACCTTGTGAGAGAAAACACTTTAACTCACAAGGCTAACCTCTTAAGCTCTCAAAACGTAATTGGGTGAAAATAATTAAACACCATTCACATATATGTTCATATTTTATTCTATCTTATAAGTATATAAGTTCCTATTGCCCAGGCCGGAATCAAACTCGCCACTCTAGGTTTACCATGATAGATTAAGAACAACGCTTTAACTCATATGGGTAATCTGAGCCCCAAAAAGAATTCATTTAGTGACGAATAGGATATAGGAATTTATTTAGTGAGGAAATCATTAAATAAAATCCTAAGTCCCACCCTGGCTAGAAAAGGGTGGGGACCAGAAGATGACCTGTCCCAATTTGGCAAAGTAGCAAAACGTGGACGTAAAAAATATATAAAATATTTTGATTTTACTGGTTGATGTTGACAGGACGATATTAACCTTAATATCCTGCTTCAACATCATCCCTAAGGAACGTATATTCCTATTTTTTATGATAAGACTTCTTATGGAAAAGTGGCTTCGTCCATAAATCTGCTCTGTTTCCTTCTGAGGGATACTATTCCAGATTTACTTCTTTACTCTTTATAAAATCCCGATGAAACATCTTTGGACTTCTGATACTAGAACTAGCTTTCTCATTTTTGATCAATTTCATACACCTCTGATTGCCTTCAAAGTGAGTTTTTCTGACAGTAATCCAAATTCTTGGGAAATAGTCGAATGCATGAGGCTCCGATAAACTCAGCTTCTTTTGATGAAGGTGTCACTGACTGCTGCTTCTTGCAAGGACCAAGCCACACATCACTTTCCTAGTTTGAAAAGGTAGCTGCTGATTGACGTACGGTCACCTGAGTGTTACTCCAAAGTTGGGGAATGTCCACCGATCCTATATACAACAAAGATTAGATCCATTCAAATATTTATTAAATTAGTAAAATAAATAAATACACGTATACTTATACTTGGTATTTGTTTCATAACTTTTAATTCACCTACGAATTTCCCCTCTTGAAAAGGAGCTATGAAGCTCTAATTGAGTTAAAGAATTCAAAAATAATGAGTGAATACTAAGTGATTAATTTATTATACCACAATATTTATTTCATCGTTGTGAAACGCGTTAGTGGTCAAAATTGGGCAAACAGGATTGAGAGTTTGGAGAAGATGTAAAATGTATACTCTTCAATATATCCGTTGTAAACCTTTGGTTTTTTTTAAGTCTTATCTAGAGTGATTCGTGGCTAGAGTTTGACCAGAAAATAAACAGAAATTGATGCGACATGGTGCCGACTTGAGGCGTCAAAAAACCTTAAACCAGCACTTTTCCCTACACTTTGGAAGTAAATTGACTACTAAGCAATTAGTTGTGTCAGTATTCTTTTGCCAGGCCTCTAAATATAAAATAAGTTAAGGCTGCTTTTTTAAATTTGTTGGAACCTCAAGTTAAACGAGAATAACCTCTCATCGACCACTAATAAATGTCAATCTGTCTTTTGTTGAGGCCTCCTTGGGGAAGTTTTTACTGTTTGGAACATAGAACTCATGTTGTTTTTACTTTAAAATGTAAATAAACATTAATAGACCAATATATTTCACGATATCAGGACGCATTCTTTATGAATATATACATTCTCACTTGCAGAATATCGAAAGCAAATGAAAAAGGTTTGCGATGAAGAGCAAACAAGGAATATTTTGAACATTCTTTATTTTTCATGATTGATTGTTTGTCCATGGTTATATTATAAAGCACAATAAACCGTGTTTTAAACACTTTTAGTACATTTTTACTCAAAAATTAAATTATTGAAAGGCCTTGCTAAGTGATGATTACATATTTTTAATAAATACATTTCAGAAATTTAATTTTTTTTAAATGAATTGAATTTTCCTGAATGACAATCATTTAACGAATCTTCATAATTTAATGGCAAGGGCCCCCAATAACATTTTTTCCCCGCAAGCTTCATTCATAATGCCCTTCATGTTTCGTGGCTTACATACCACCTCTTCAAGGGCATTTTTTTTAATGAATAGACTTTTCCTGAATGATAACCATTTAACGAATCAGTTTTCTAATAAAATTTGATCACTAAAATGACTTTTTTTTCTCATTATTTGAAAATAAGGATACTAGCATGATAAAAATGTGAGTATAACGAATGGGTGCGTGGCTTTGTTCACCAAAGCTCACAAGTACGAGTATATAGATACCGAAATATATCGAGTGAATAGTCCATTGCAGGTGTTGCTAAGCAAATAACACCCTAATATATAATTGGGGTATATACTCATGATTCATATTCGTGGTTGGTATTCATTTTGATGCTATTTTTCTAATGGCGCTCGCCTGCGACTATCCAATTACGACACGATGGCCTGAATCACCGATTGAGCTGGGGAAACAATGAGACAATTTGCACGAAAGCCGCTGAGTCAGTCGATGAGAGAGAGGCAATCGATGCACTCCTTCAAATGAAATAACTTACAGCAAATGGGAAAGAGATTACTGTACGATTCATGCTAGCTAATTGACTAGTACAACTTTAGATCTCGCAAGCAGTGATTAAACTGTGGAACCCTGTGAGGGAGAGTCCCACCCTGGCTAGAAAAGGGTGGTAACCAGTAGATAACACGTCCCAATTAGGTTTAGTTGCAAAAAGTGGACGATAATAAATAATTTAATAATTTTAATGTTACAATAATATTGGTTCTATTGGACCTGTGGGAGGAGATCCTATAATCCTAGGTCCTAGGACATTTGTGGACATTTTTCAAGAAGTCCGTCAAGCAGGGGTTGCGTTAACTAAGCTCATTTCCAACTTACGTCCAATATTGGCATTTATCTCATGACGTAAAAGTTCAGTGAGAACAATATTTGTTATTTAAGCTTCAAATTAAGTGCTTCATAATATAACAGGTTATAGTTGATATGAGATGAGTAGAAGTGGGGGTTTATTGAAGGCCGTAAACTAAAATACGCAAATATTTCTGCTAATATTAAAGATAATGAAAACACGTACATAACAACATTTATAGATCATTTAATTTAATCATTAAGATTGGGTCTAAAGAAGTTATTGATCCGACGTACAGCAAGGGAGATATTTCGAATATTTGAAAATCCTCTTCTGTAAACCACCCCTTCCTCAAGTTCAATTTCAGCTGTTAACGAACTTGATCTTTATTTTTACATAAAACGTTTAAATATGGAGTTTGGTAACAATCAATCAAAAATTGCGGCCATTAGAGCACACACACACACATATATACGAGTATATATATATATATATATATATATCCCAATTGCCCTTAGTTGCAAAAAGTGGACGATAATAAATAATTCAGTTTTATATATATATATATATATATATATATATAGAAAGAGAGAGAGAGAGAGAGAGAGAGAGAGAGAGAGAAAGAGAGATGTATACAATTTTGAATGGACCTCATTTTCGTCATCTCCTAGGTTCCATCGACGGACATTCGACGACGTTTTTCGGAATTTGCGTAATGAGTACGACCTCAATAGTTCATTTCCCTATAGTGAAATCTGCTAAAAAATTATATTATTCATGGCCTCAAACACTAAAGACTAGTGCATTTATCATAAGGTAGAATATAAGTGTTATCTTCAATCAATATTTTCAATTTTAGCCGGTGGTATGAAAATACTGACTGTATCCGTGTACTCTGTCTGTTTGGAATGAGGCAGATGGGCCACGAGATCCAAAGGATACGGGAAGTAAATGTAGCATGGGGAAACTTTTTATGTTCCAAGAAATTATTATACGTTGGAGAAAATTATTCACATAGGATTAACAAACAGTCGACCGAGTTACTTCATATATTCTACAATATAAACGTTTGTCTTTACTTAATTTGAGTTTCACATTCATTATATTGAAACGCTTAAAAACATACAAACTTAAGTATACGCATTTTGGAATTTGCAGTTGTCTCAATAATATATTTAACACTCAAAGTATTAGATAATTAGTTAAGTACCTTTTAATCTATTTTGTACTTCTAAGTTGTTATTCTGTCGGAAGTAAATTATATTGTAGATCTAGTATAAGGTCAAACTTCGACAATAAAAATATATTGAACTCACAGAACGCTTTCCATTTAGTGCCTCATCGTCAGTCCCCTGTTGACACACCAAAAAACAACTAGTAGTCTATTTAGACAAATTCGTTAAACATTTTTGTGAAAGGGTTTAATGTATTAGTAATCAGTTTTATTGTTTTAAGATTGCCTTCACATTTTGACTCCGTAATATATTAAAAAAAACTGTAACAGAGGTAAGCTATTTATTGTTTTTGGTGTGTCAACAGTGCACTGACGATGATGCACTAAATCTAAAGCGTTCTGTGACATCAATAAATTATTATTGTGGAAGTGTAGCTTTTTACTCAACTTGCAATATTTTGTTCCTGCTTTCTTTATTAGAATGGCCATATTCCAATATGTCATCGTTATTCTTTACCCTAAGTTATTAAGGAGCATTTAGGCGTGAAACAGATGAGAGACTTGTTCGGCAATAATTTTTGACTTTTTTTTTCTCTCCCTTAGCTTTATCATTTTCCATTTCATAATTTGTTCTGAGAATTAATAAAAACCATGATTTCAACTATGACTTTATCTCTTGGTTGAGATTAGCTTTGTGCGTAAAGACGTTACTTTTGATGTTGCACTTGGTGAACCAAGTGTCGTGTGTTAGATTCGCAATTGGGCAATACGAATTTAGTAAGTCAAAAACTCACTAATTAAATCGCTTAGTCACACTATAAAATCTTTAAATATCATGTCTCTATTGGTCATAAGAAAATGAAGTAGTTGTTAATAAATGCTGTTTTTGTTTTGTTTTTTTACTAACCGACTGCATCCAACGATTCAAAAAACCTTCACATAGCCTACGATATGACAGAACTATTAACTGACAGCAGCCAATATATTCCACAAATACTAACATATCTAAAACAAATAAACATTTACAAAAGCATATAATACAAAACAAAATAGGTCTACAGCATACTTAAAAAGATTTTTTTTTTTTTTTTTTTTTTTTTTTAGATAGATAGATATTTTTATTGGCTTCTGTTTACAACATGTTGCCAAGAGTCTGGCCAATTAGTGTTAGTATGGTTATTAGTATATTATACTTCTTAAAGTATGTGTACATAAAATAATAATAATTCCTAGAATTACAACTGAACACCATATGCATTGGCACGTAATACAATATTAATATTAATCTAAATGATTATAATACTGAATTCAATAGGTTATAATTTAATGTAAATGTAAATTAATTCATTCTTTTTTAATGTCTAAATAAAGATCAGTTTTCTAACATATCAGATTAACATGACTATTATCTAAGATAAGTATAACTCTTCTAATAATAAGTATAACTGCATATAATAAATAATTTGCCGATTATAATTGAATAAGCACCCCCATAAAAAATAATACAATTCTTTCTTTTATATTGTTACCTTTCACAAACTTTTGATAAGAAACAAAAAATATCATTAACTTTACTTTCATTGTTGTAATCCAGAATGTTTACCAATGATAGGTATTCTCTTTGAGGCACTATATATTTGTCAAGGAATTTTATCCTGTGTGATGTAAAAGCGGGGCAATACAGCAGTAAATGATTCAAATGTAGGTAAATATATTTTTGGCACCATTTACATACCTCTTTCTTATTTCGGATATTGTCATCTGCCAATAGAAAAATCCTTCGGAATAAGTTAATCACTTTTTTAAAAACTGTAGAATATTAACAGGTTTTTAAAATGAAGACCTGCCAAAGTCAGCTATACAGATTTGGTAGGAAGGTCCAGTGGTCAACAGACCCGGCCCTAAAAGGGCTGTAGACAAAGGATTTTCATTTTATGTTAAGAAAAAATAATAATAATAATAACTGATTTTCATTCAAAGCAAATATCAAACAACTAAAACGTTTTTTTACTCAAAATTTACATGTTTTTGTTGATTTGGAAATAGTTCTTTGAGATACATCTGTAATTCTTTCTCTAGAGACTTCTTTAATTAAGTATGTATAATAAATATCCTTCAGTATATATTGTCTAAAAGAAAAAATAGCTATGAGTCATTACTTTTTTGGCCTATTGTATAATGTCTTTCAAATATTTCAATTAGTAGGAATCAAATTAAGGTTCTTACAGCCTTACTGACAACAGGATGATAGTTAGCCAACCAAAGTGGAGTGTTGAAATTTAAGTTATCTAACCAAGTTTCGACTAGACATATCGCTAAATTATTTGACAAATCGTCTATCTTAACAGTAAAAATATTAGAATAACCATTAATGTTAGGTTACAGAATATTAAGTTTGATGTGTGTTTTATAGGCTCTGTAAACTCTAATGTGTTAGTAGTATTAGTTACGAGGTTACTTAAAAAGATTTAAAAGGGTTAACTTTTATTATATTCTTTAGACAAAGCACGGATATGAGAAACTATCAGATATTAAAGAAATATTTTCCATAATATAAAAATAATGTACAAAAAAGGTAAGCAGATGAAGGAGTAAATATATCATTCTAATTATGCCAATAACCATCGCTGTGGGGCACAAACCAAATAAAAAAAATGCTGTTTTAAAGATATATATCGTTTAGTTTCTTGTTTAGAATGTGTTCTGTTCCTTCATTATGTTTTTCCTTGTTTATGTTATGCTTTGTCATTTTTTCGTGTGTATATTGTATATATTATAATATTTGGAATTTAAGACGTTTATACAAATAATGAGTAAAAAAAAATTGAAATGTGAGTTAAAAGCGACGAGTAGATAGCTGCTGACTGAATCCAATGTTTACAAATTAAAGACACGAATAATATAATGTTAATTTATTTTATGTATCTCATTTATTCATTGGTAAAAAAAATATATATTCTTAAGACTCAACTACCGAGCAAGTATTTGTAAATATTAGACTACTAGTGAAGGAGGTGAAGCAATTGTTAATTGAAATTTTGAATAAAAGCGCGAAACAGGTGTCATTCAGAACGGAGGGGAAAAAATGAAATAAGGGAGATAGGTGGAAAGGTCTGTTGATTTTCTGTAAAATGATTAATTACGCTTTGAAGCTGGGTCGCCAGAGATAAATGGGGATTTTAATTGAAAATTTGAGGCGGGGCAGAACCATTGCTGCATGATGTGTAATTAGCCCTATATCAGAATGGATTATTCTTCAGCCAATCAGAGCTCTCCTTCTTCTCTGTCAAGCCAATAACCTTTCTCGCTCTCTCGTCCACATTGTTTCACTAGCAGCAGTATAGAAATAAATGGTAAACAAATTATGTTAAAATTGCCTTCATTTTGTTCAAATCTTGACATAACATCTTTATACATTTACCTTCTAGTAGGCGTGCCTGAAGAAGTTACTTGAAGCATTTCATATATCCACGCATATTAGTTTTAATTGTTCACTGACAGTAACTTTTATATAAAACCCGTATTCAGGAAATGTTGTTATTTTATAACGTATCTATATAAATAAATCTCTCTGGTTTGTCCCGTTTTTTTAGGGATTCAGTGGAGATCAATTTTTATTTTACGTTTCAGAGATTCTACGAGTAATGGCATCAAAATTAAAAATCTTGTCTGTCTCACTTTCTGTCAGCCTTTTTGTTACTCAATCCCTCAAAAACGGCTTAGACATTTATCTATGGACTTTTATATTTGTGAGTGAACTATTCCAAGGAACAACATAGGCTACATGATAATCCAAATTTTCAACTAGAAGGGTGGAGCGTTCTTCGACGGAAAATACATATTCATCAATATTTTTGTAAGAAATGATTTTATAGAAAAAAAAAGTAACGAACAAGTTGTGTTTAGGATCTATAGTTCAAAATCGTTATTAACATTTATGGGTTTTTAATTGCGCCTTCTGGGTGCCAAAGATTTTGTTCATTTTTGGCATATGCTTTAAGGTACTGAGTATTTATATGGACGATAAGATACTTTACTAATCATAATTTGATCGTTTACATCTCAAATATTCTTTAATCGTATTACAACAGAATCCCTTAACAAAATATTATCATATGTTTTTTTCCGGATGCTATGATTATATAATCCTTTTATTTTGGCGGGAAACTAGATTTTTTTTATCCCAAAAGCGATAGTAAATTTCTCCAATTAGCATGCTTTATGCTCAAAACTATAAATATGTCTAATTTGAAGGCATTAAATGGGCACGTGCTTCCGTTATCCAGTTTTTGGATAACAACAGATCTAATCATAGATTTTTCTAAATGCTATATCTCTGGTAAAACATATGAATGGGAATGGCGGTACTTTTACTGTTCACGATAAAGGGTTTTTTTTCTTATTAGTGAATATGACGGGATGATCTGTTTATCCAATTCTCTTACATTTCCTGGGGAAATCATTTCTATTTCAACCCTTCAATGACGGGTAAGATGACTATTATTTAAATATATTGTATGTATACAAGAAAGAAAATCTTAAAATATATCAAGTTATTTCTTAAAAATATCGTACAGCAGTGTTAAAGTATGCCATTTATTGCATAACTATATCATTTTAAATCTGTGTAAGTACGTTTTCGTAACTCCATGTCCATTAAGGATTTGTTTAGTGTAGAAGGCAGTCATTGTGTTTTTACATTTTAATTTGTCCTCAATTTCTGGAATGAAGCTTCTTCAGTTTACACTCAGTTCTGTATCATCGCTCTTGATAAACTTTTAATTTTTTTTTAGTACGTAACGTAATGTATTGTTCACATGCCTTTGAAATTTTATTGTAATGTATAAGTATGTGTTCGTCTTTTATAGCTTTCTTTGCTATTTGTCTACTGGTTCACATAGTTCCGTAGTGTCCTCTTGTGCCTTAAACTAAAACAAGTACGTATTCTGTTCATTGCTCTGAAAGTAAGTTTTAGAGAAATCCCCTGACACAGCTTAATCAAAGAATCATGTAAATTCTGGCTAATGGGGTTTTGATTCGTTTTTTTTTTTTTTTTTTTTTTACTGTTATTCGTAACTTGTTAATATTCATTGCACTTTTATCAGTTAAGTTCTCTATGACTATTGAAACATTGTACTACAATTCCTGTAGGTCTGAGCTTTGATTTATTATTTACTAGCAAGTTGGCTGCTACAATTATGTGCCTTCAGCACCTCTAATTTTTCCAAACACAATTCTCTGGGTCTACCTTTTTTTCCTTCTTCTTGTAGAATACCATAAATAATTATTAAGAGCCTTTTGTGAATCACGTTATTGATATGATGAAATCACTGGTCAGTTACTGTTTATACGAGTGTGGAGCTAAGGTAACTATTTATAACTCACTGAATTGCAGGCCTATATTACTCTCAAATATACCGCAAAGGTGGTCATTAATTAGCACATAACCTTTTTCATGCTGTGAAAAACGTTGAGGTTTAAATTTTTTTGTTTTTCAATTTATCGTTAATCACTTGCTAGAATCATATTTTCTATTATTGATAGAATTATGTTTTCAAAAAGACACATTTAAAAAAAAAAAACTTTTATGGCTAAATTCAATTTAAGAAAATATATATGACGAAATTTACTTTAAACACTTGCTACTATTTAATTTTATTTATCATTTATAAAGCATGTCGAAGAGGAATTATAGTTGATCATCATAACATGGGAGCATGATTGATTGATTTTGGTATGTAGCCAATAATACAATTAAGATTATCCCAGAGATGCTATTACATTGCTGTACTAGCCCTGCCATCGAATCACCATCTCCCATTTCATGAAGCATACTCGACTCTCCATTCTAAATGTCTTTGCTAAATGTCGTCCTTGGGATACGATTCTCAGTACAAATTATAATCAGAAGTAAATACAAAAAGTATTTTAGAACTCATTTAAAAAAAAAAAATACAACTATAATAAAAAAAATTAAAAATTACCATTTTCTTTATATAAAATTAATATATTTTTCAGAGCGGCATGATAGCTGTGTAATAATAAAACACAACATAGCAGAGTTAAAACTTTTATCCATCATAGTAGAATACCTAACTTATTTCCAATAAGTGCGTTTCACGTAGCTTAAAGTGGTTCAGAAATTATATAATAAAAGATTCCCTCCTCCCCTTACAGGATTTCTGCTAATAACTAACTTCTCAGCACAATCATTCGGATATAGAAATCCAACAATTTTAGTGAAATTTAGAATTTATAAAAATCCCTAATAATACCTACTACGTACTTACTACAAATAACGGTCATTTGTAGTAAGTCAGATATCAAAGTAAAGTAAAAAAACTATAATTTTAAAAGGACCTCATTTTAAAAACCCTACTTCCTTACCATTATTATTTTGAACGAAGATTATGCAGCCATATTTGTACAACCACAAAAAAGTGGTTTCATACCATGCGTATGAAACCATTTCTTCCTTGGAGTAATTGCCACTGTAAAATTGGATTTGATTCGATTTGTATCGACAGCTTAAGCTGTTAATAGTCAATGTTTATAAAATCCATGCCTTTGATATGTAGACGATAATTTAATATGCTTCTTCAGAAACGGCCCGAACTACGAAATTTCAATAGTTACTTTTAAAGTGCCTATTCATAAGGAAACTCACTAATAAAATTTATTTTTCTGAAGTCATCGTACATTCAGTGTTGGACATTGTAACGGCCTAGCCCACCTGCGAGTAAATAGAAATAAAAATTGCGAACCTGCATTATTATTTTCTTTTGTTCTTTATACAGTACCCCAGTAGTGGGGGGGGGGGAGGAGCCCCAAGTCGAAACTAATCTTGAAAGAATAAGATTGGAACTGGCAGGAACATGGGATTTGGAAAACGCAAGTTGAAGTTAGCAAGCCTGAAATTGGAAAGGAATAATAACAAATATGGTTCTATAAGCCAAAGAAAAGGAAAGTAATAAAATATCTTTACAAATATCTCCTGAAAGATAATAACTTGCACTCTCCTACAACTGTGTGTTAGCTACTAAGAACGTAACGATTATAACTATTCAAGTAAAGATGCTATTATAGAAAGAGTATTTACCCCAAAGCCTTTACTCTCAATATCAAAAACAATGATTACAGGCTCAAATTGTTTAATACATATTAATATTAATAAGAATTTGGTTGTAGTCGGAACATTTAATTACCAATACCAATAATGGAGTGCAAATGTCACAATAAAGTAACTGATACTCTAGTAGTTACTCATTTGGTAACTTTGAGTTAAAATATGTGAAATCAGATAACTTCCTTGAGTTTGTTGTAAAATACAAAGTTAATATTAAGGATTAGTTCACTGTAGGCTATGAATTATAAATTTAAAAAGGTTATCTCCAAATTCTATTTTTTTTTTTTTAAAGTCTTCTACGCTGGAGTACCCCTGCCGTATAGAAATATATTTCCTATGCTCCATCGTTAATGATAATACATGGTACTGCAGTATATTTTTTTCTTAAACAGCATTAAATCAAATTACAATTTTTATAATAAAATAAATAAAAGAAAATTACTATAAAGAAGTAAATTAAATTAACAATTTGTAACTATAAATAATGATAATTAAATATGGAGTTAATAATAATGAATTGGAAATAATAAAAAGTGAAATTAATATTTTGATGAAGTATAAAAGCTTCAGTTCAGCTAAACACTAAACATTTTAAAAATATCATAAAGCCATTGCTTGTTCAACACAATAATTGGGTTTACTTGCTGATCGGCTTTCAAGCTCCGATCTGAAGAACTATGTTTTAGCAGACTATGTTTTAGCAGGGAAATCTGCTATTGAGGTCGTACTCATGACGCGATTTTCGAAAAATGTCTTCAAATGTCCATCGATCCTACCCAGGAGATGACGAAAATGAGGTCCGTTCAAAATTATATACATATATATATATATATATATATATATATATGTGTGTGTGTGTGTGTGTGTGTGTGTGTATTTGTCAGTTAACGCTCTAGCGGTCGGAATTATTATTTGATCGTTACCAAACTCGAAATTTAATCGTTTTATGTAAAAAGAAAGATTAAGTTCGTTAATGGCTGAAATCGAACCAAAGGGAGGGAGGGGGGTTTCGAGGGGGGATTTTTGAAAATTCAAAATATCTCCGTTATTATGCATCGGATCGAAAAATTGCATAGAATCAATTTTATTGCAAATTAAATCTACTATAAATACTGTTCTATACATTTATTCTGTATCTTGAATATTCACCCAGATATTTGCATTTGTATTGTGTGTGATGGGCAGAAGTCTGCTATGTTCGGGACTTTCCGCTGAGAGCTAGGGCGGCCGTTTCCGTAACTGTTCGTCCCCCCGTGAATCGGTTTAGAGATTCCTTACTACTACCGTTATTAGTAGACAGATTTCTCTATTGTAAAACTTCATGAGGGAAGTCTGCTTAGTTTACGCAGCCCCTTCGTGACGGACTTTATTTTATTAATGTCGTCTGTTGCCTGTCAAGAAGTCTACACGTGTAAACTATATGGTCAAATGTTTTTTCTTTTTTCAATAGTTTCACTATCACTGTCACACGTATTGTTGTCAGTCGAACTTAAACGAAAAAAGTAACTTTTAATTGGTTCTTGTCCAGTTTGTTACTAAATTCCGTTATTCAATATTTTCAGTGTATATTAAGATCTGATAAAATCTAACATTTTTCAATACTACTTATATAAAAATTATTTTCAATACATTTTGAAAATTCAATATAAATCAATAATGAGCTGATATTATTCGATCACTGGTGAAGTGAGTTGGCTGTCCCAAAAGAATGTACTTATATTGATAATCCGATTTCTTTATTTACTGGTTGGTGGGGGAGGGGTGCAATATTTTTTCGTTAGAGCTTTGATAAGACAGGTTGTTTAATTTTTATTTTTATGGGATGCCCTAACAGCGACATTACGCCCAACGTAAATTCAAAACAGATTATCTTCACTTTTTGGTAGATTATCCGAGAAAGTCTACTGAAATTTAAACCTCACTACATTTATCCCTATTTGAATTGCTTCATAATATATTTTATCCAATGTTTCTACTGTAAATTTTAGTTTACATCTCTGTTTCATTGCTTAGCTCTTACAAAAAAAAAAGAACAAAGAAAAAGAAGAAATTTACGTCTGAGACATTTCAAACAGGCACAATCAATTGGATAATGTTCTTCAGTTTTCCCGTTTTATACAAATAACAAAAATGGCCAGACAAAAGGGAAAATGGTGAGTAATTGGGGAAATACAAAAGGTAAAAACTGAGAGGGGGAGAGATTGTGGCTACAAACACCTGAGTTTATTATGTTGACACTTGCCTATAGTGACATGGTGACCCACTCCAGCCGCAGGTACCCCTTCCCAATCTTTTCTCTTTCAGTCTCTCCTACTATATTTATTTACTCCATTCTCTCTTCAGGTCGTCTCTTATACTAATAATAACAATTCAGTGTTTTAACTTGTACACACAAGCATGGGTGAATCGAAATTTTAATAACTCCTACGTAACTTCATTGCCATTCATGATAAATCCAGTGTAGCATTAATAACTATTTAAAACATGCGATTCAGTGACTTCAAGGCATGAGAGCTGTTTACATTTCTCCGTCTCTCTAAACTCTGCTCGTTCGATTATTTAGCAGATTTCCCTTGGGGGAAATCAGCTATTGAGGTCGTACTCATGACGCGACTTTTGAAAAATTTCCTCAAATGCCCACCGATCCTACCCAGGAGTTGACGAAACTGAGGTCCGTTCAAAATTATATATATATATATATATATATATATATATAGGTAGGTTAGGTTAATTGTTTGTTTTTGTGGGCGAGAAACTTCTGGGTTATTATGCCCTAAATAATGTATATATATATGGTGTTGTTAATCTTTTTGGAGTTTTGGTCAAAAAAAAAAAAAACACCCCTTTTAAACTCTAGTTTAATAACAATGTGCAATATTATAAAGTAGTACCTGTAATTTTACAGTCCTGAAGAAGAGAAAATAAAAATTCTCGAAATATCGGCATAAACTAAGATTTGCATTGACCAAAACTCCAAAAAGAATAACAACACCATATATAAATATAACCTGGTCGAAAACATCAACACAATTATATATATATATATATATATATATATATATATATATATACTTGCCTGTTTGTTTACAATTCAGACGCTTTTCGTTGTAGAGTTATTAACTTGTAACTGAAAGATTTCTCATTACCGTTTGTATTCAATTATTATTTGCAGTGGTGTTACCAGTATGTATATTTATCTATTGTAAACCTTAGCTTGGGAAATCTGCTTATTTTACGCAGTCCCGGACTTTAGTAGTCTTCAGAGAGAGAGAGAGAGAGAGAGAGAGAGATATTTAAAATTATTGTGGTTTATCAACGTTGACATTGCCGGAAATAAGCGGAGTTTGAACTATGTTGATGAAGGTGAACGTTGTCCAATTATTTGTTGATGAATTAAACATTGGCTGAGCAAGGAACGACACACGTTGGATAGTTTGAATAAGTTGATGGGGTTCTAGCAGAAAATAACCAATTAACTTCGCCCACTCAGACAATTTCCTCACCTCACAGAATAACCATCATAACCAGACATTTCACCACCAAAGTCACATAGGTCATATCTGTTCGCTCACTTCTACAACATTTCCCTTGCTCCTTAATGAGGAAAACATTATTAACATATTTAGTGTTTTTATCTATTTATCTGCTTCAATCAGGAAAATTATTATCAACCTTCTGTCTATTTTTAGCAGATTTCCCTTAGGGGAAATCAGCTATTGAGGTCGTATACATGAGTCGATTTTCGAAAATTTTGTTCGAAAATGAGGTCTGTTCAAAACAGTATATATATATTTGTCTGTTACCGCTCTAGCGGTCGCAATTTTTGTCTTACCGTTACCAAACTTGATATATAATCGTTTTTTACAAAAACAAAGATCAAGTTCGATAACAGCTAAAATCGGTCCAGGGGAGGGGGGGGGGTTTCGGGGAGATTGCAAATTAAATGTTCTATAAATGTTGGTATATTGTTTCATTATCAACTGATCATATGATTATTAACTGAGATAATTGCATTTTTTAGTTTTCGTTCTTCAGTAAACCCCCATTCCTACTCATCTCATTTCAACAATATTCTATTATGTTACGAAGCATATTATTTGAAGCTTAAATACCAAATATTGTTCTCATTGAACTTTTAATTTTTGAGATAAATGCAAAAACGTGACGCACGTGGGAAATGTGCTTAGTTAACGCAGCCCCTGCGTGACGGACTTTTGTTTAATCAGATAATCCTGATTTTTCAAGATAGCCTTGAAATCTTGTGTCAGATATCCCCTTGTTATTACAAAGATGAATAAATTGAACTTGGTTACGATTTATAAGGAAGACTGAAAGCAATGCATAAGTTAGCCTGGCTGTATTACATATCCCATACAATTTTAGGTGCGTTTTTATATTTTATTCCTAGTTTATGTGTGTTTATTAGAATATGTGAGTATCAAACCAAAGTGTAAATGTTTGAGAATTTAGTATTGTTCTATGGCAAATGTGTTTTGTTCCCTTATTGTTCTTATGGGTTAAGAAGTCAGGTGTTTGTAGGATATAGGACCCAAAACAAAGTGATATAAACTGAGAGCTGTATAATTCTTCTGATCATACTAGAAGTAAACTTATGACACAGATTGTTCCAAAGGTGATACTTTCTGGCATATTCCTATTAATATATATTTCACTATCAGATAAGCGGTAAATAGATTTACAACGTCCCTGCTTCTTTATCATTTAGATCCTCCATCTTCTATGGATTTCCCCTGAATCCCTCAATGGCCGGATACCCTTAAGAAGGTTAATTTTCTCAGTAAGAATATCTAGGAGCAATATAATTAACTGCTGATATTTCTTTACTTTGGATAGGTAAATCTAAATAGATGAACAAATTATTAAAATTTAGTCTAAGAGCTGTAATTTGTAGGAAGATTAAAGTAGACGACGAGATGTTGATAAAAACAGAGTAATCAGCTACAACAATATATTCAATTCAAGGTGACGTCAAGAAAAGCTTCATTTCTAGACTGCATATATATATATATATATATATATATATATATATATATATATATATAATGATTGTAATATAAAACTAATCTTCATAAAATTGCCAAAGTGTTTCTCAAAACGTAGAGCTACCAAAATTTGTCTACTGCAAATGTTTTGTAGATCAGCTATGAATAGTCATAAGTGCCTAAAACTCATACAGATCATTTGAGTTCAACCAAGTAATAGATGAAAAGAATTAAATCAGTGTATTATCTTGGTTGAGGAACTAAACGTGGAACCATTAGTAGGGATATTTTTTTTTCAATCCAGGACTATCATTTGTTATAAAAAAGATAACTGCGTCCTTCTTAGAAACTTTATTTTCCTGAAATATGTGTAATTTGTTGTAAATGTATGATTAATAGATAGTATAATTTTCCAAAATGTTTTTTTTCATTTAATTTGTCCATATTATTTTTTTTCATTTGTGGGGAGGGTCTTCAATGTTATTTTACGGTATGTAGTTGGAGAGAACTCAGGAGTTTAGAAAAATGTTGCTACCTCTGCGTTTTAAGTAACATTTTGGTTATCTTTAATTTTATCAATAATTTAATTTCCTGAGTTGGAAAAATCTGTTGTTAGAACATTTCTGTCATTAAATGAGTGAGAGAAAGAGAGAGAGTGAGAGGGAATAGATTTTATCTGACTCCCTTTAAAATAAAGAGGTTGCGATTCATGAGAAGCTTTTCGAACAATTTCTTCAAATTTCCATCAATTCAGGTAGTTCTGACAACAATAAGGTATGCAATCAAACATTATGCAAGCACACACACGTAAAGTGAATTACTCAATCAAAATGAATGAATTGGTGCAAAGAGTTTTAACTCCTGTGGTGTCTATCACAAGCACAGCAACAAAATTTCAGAGGAATATCACTAATCTACGGTTACATTGATGATAAATTATACATAGCGAAGCAAGTGTTTGTTGAAGAACGCCAATTGAGTATTATTATTTAAACTTTGAATACGCAATAAGTCAATAATGTTTTCATAAAGGTGTCGGAGTTGAAAGTTCTTATATTCGGTTGATTTGTTGAGCTGGATCCGCCATTCGAGAGAGCTGGTTAGGGAGCTTGATATAAAGGGGATGGAAATTGGTTAGAAAGAAGAATGTGGCTCATTTCCTCCTTATAAAATTGTAAATGGAGACATTAGAAGAGGTAGGAGCGGCTGGCAGAATGAGACATCCACTGTGACAGGACAGCTTTTAGCGACAAACACCTCTCCTGCCTAGGAAGGGTTTCTCTCTCTCTCTCCAGAATGGTGTCAAGTGGATTGTTTTAAAAGCCGGTAGGTGGGGGAGGGGCGTCTTCTCCCTCTCTTTATCACTCCTCCTTGAATAAATTTATTGCTCTTGCTCTCCCTCCGAATGGCCTATCTCTATCTATGCTCGCTTTTTTCTTCTTCACCTCTACACCTGGACCGATAACAGTTGTCGAAATTGGATTTAAATCTCCCTTTATTGGCAGCTCCAGACATTTTACTACCACTTTACACAATATGAACTGTCTTACAGTCTGATATATATTCTTCATCAGGTTATAGTAACTAAACAAATTAACAGTTCTCTTAAACTCAAAAACAATCATAATATTATAATTGAAATTTCTTTTTTACATTTTTTAAGATTAAGATATTACTTTTGTTTTCATCATATTAACATTGGTAAAGGTAAGAATAAAATCAACCAGATGATCTTCTGTTCTTTACGCTAGAACACTTCGCTTAGCCGCACTGAGACACTACTTAAATAGGAATTTATATATATACTAGTGGACCCGACAGACCTTGCCCTGGATGATATTTTAAGCTATATAAAATTGTTGTTTAATTTTGTAGTATATATCTCGTATATACTTTTTTATACGACAAAAGTGAATATAACAAAAGTTACTCTAAATAACAAAATAAACAACTTTTATCCTGTGCCTATTTGCTGAAAAGCCATAGGAAACGAAATATCGTTATTTTTAATTTTAGGCCTCCTTACAGCCACCAATTCTGCTCCATCTGCCTGTGAATCTAAACCATCCAGGGAGTCATCCAAACGCATACAAAAAAATTCATTCAAATCGGTCCAGCCGTTTAGGAAGAGTTCCGTGACATACAAACGTACAGTAGAAGTATATATATATATATATATATATATATATATATATATATATATATATATATAATGTGTTTTTTACTAAATTTTGCTTTTATTGAAATTTTTCGCGTGAGCAATTTTCAAAATTTTTGTCTGTCCCCAAAAAGTAATTGGGGTCCAAATAAGTTAAATTAAATTTTATATTTTGTACACTATTATATAGAAAAGAAGGACTAAAATTAAAGATGAGGTTCCTCTACAATAACTGAAGTATGTTGGTTTGTCTATATACACAGTGAAAATAAAATCCAATGCTAAGTAAATTGAGCATAATCTGAAATAGTTTAGAAAACTCTACGTGTCCCCGAATCTAGTAAATATTCAAGCCTAAATTAACGTCACTTACAATACGAGTTTAATGAAATATGTTGTGAATTACTATCTGTGCTCCTTTTTTAAAAAAGAAATACGCTGAATAAATAATATATTTCTGAGTTTTTCAAAAAAGCCTTTTTTATTCTTCGAAAAGCTGCATTCCACTTATAACTGATTAAATGTAAAACTAAATACACAATCTGCATCTATTTGATAGAAATGATAGTTTAGTAATTATATGGTTACAATACACTGCGCTAATTGATATATTGTACAGTGTTAATTGGTATTGAGGTTGATAAAACGATATCAAAGCTTATTAATATTGTTAAGAAGGGGAAGGTTTCCAGGAAATGTGAAAACAAAATATCTAAAGGGTAGTGGATTATAATCGGTCAAACAGAAACAGTAATGTATAAATTATTGTTGTTTTGGAATTAGAAATATTAAAACTGTTATAATTATTTATTAGTTCTTCTATCATGCCTTGGAATTTTAATAGACAAGATTGCCTGAAATCTAACATACACTTTTTCGTATTGCTCTTTAAACTGTACTTTGATTCGAAACTTTCTTAATAACTAATTTACTTGAATATTTATTTCTTTTATTTAAAAACAAAACGTTGCATCAACAGCACATGAGGCCATGGTGGGAGGTTGGGGTCTTCTTGAGTATTCCTTGGAGTATTCACAGCGAATTACAGACAGAAGATCGCTAATTTTTGTTTATTTATTGAGAATAATAATGAAAAGCACTTATACATAGTTTAAATTTCCATAGTTTTATTTTTAAGATTTTTGTATACCACATATTTAATTTAATTCTGTTCTTTAAAATTATAGTCGTTTCTTAAAGGTAATTATTCTGATATACTCGCTCTATTATTTTCTCAATTATTCAGTTATATCTTTTTGTTTCAGGTAAGAGTGATGTTGGTGGCTTTCATAATTCTTGTTGTACGTAAGTTAGGACATCTTCATTACAATTGTCAACCTTTTTTTTTTTATTTTTTGTTTATTTATTCATAAATATCGTGATTTTGTATACAACAGGCAGGGCTCCCGCTACCATATATGCAAAGTGTGTAATGCACACGGGCGTCATTCTTTAGGGGCGCCAAAACCAAGGGCCCAAAAAATAATTTCCAAAAAAAAAAAAAGAAAGAATTTTAAAATAAAAGTTGAAAATTAAATATGACTTTTAAAGTTCAGTTCTTTGCTTTATTCAATCACCTACCTACCATAAGAAAAAAAGATAATTCAAAATGCCTTAAGGGACGCCAAAACCCTTTTTTGCACACAGGCGCCAGTAACCCTTACGGGGACCCTGACAACAGGTACAACCACGTGTGTATAAGCTTAATTATAATATATAAAAGTTAAAAATAATTTTGTACTCAGAAATTAAAGGTTTCATAAAGTGGAGCTTTATTACTTCTATTAAGAGCTTTTCATTTTTTAGCAATAATACTTATAATTTTATGGAAATAGGACAATAGCTAGTCAATCTTATTTCAAAATGACTTAATCCATCATAAATGGAAATTTAGAAATCAATATTTTAAGAAACTTCTTCTATCGTGTACACTTGAGATTCAGTAGTGAACACCAATTTCATCTTAATTTTACTTTCTTTGGAAATCTAAGCCAGGAAAGGGTTAATAGTTTTTTTTTTGGTTATTCATTTTTGATATAGCAAATATTATTTTTTTTGAAGAACTACATATCAAATAATGTGTTGCTGACGTTTGTCATGCAAATATTCTAAAAATAATAATTATAATAATATAATGAATCGTAAAAACGATTTGTGAGTAAATGAAAAAGGACATGAATATTCACTGTCTGACTTCAATATCCAGGGCCCCTCGGTTTCAAAGCCTTTATTTTTTTACAGTACATTCGAGTTAGGTGAAAGATTACTATTTATTTTGTAAAAGTATTACTATTTATTTTTTTGGAACGTAAAAAAAAAAGATATGCTAAAACAGAGTGAAATCAGAAATTACTCACGGTCTAACGAATTAAACTTTGGGACAGTGTATCCGAAAGCTCATTCCCTGCGATTACAGGCCTTTCCTGAGATAACATAATCAAGTTATAGCCAAGCCATCCTGGTTTCACAGTGCCATTTATGGTGAGCTTATAGTTTCCACCTCGCTGCTGCCCCATAACAATTCAATGTGACCAACTCCCCATGAATACTGATGACAGAATACATCCTCATGACTGAGCCAATTCATACGACATCAACAACCATATACCATCATCACAGGGTGGATTTATTTCCAGGGAGTGCTGGGTTCGATTAAATTACAGCAGTCTGTAATATTTATAATGAAAAAAAACATAGCTGTCGTGTTCCCTAATATCTACAATAATAGATTAGTTCTTATTTTTTTTATGTATGTATAAAAGCTGATTCCCCTTAAGGAAAAACATCTATTGGGCTTTTACTCATGACGCGATTTTGAAAACATTCTGTCTATCGATCCTACCCAGGAGATGACGAAAATGAAGCCCGTTCAAAATTGTATATGCTTATGTATAGACAGATTTGTTTATTTGTCGAATAACGCTCTAGCAATTTTCGTTTGATAGCTACCAAGCTCGATATTTAAATGTTTTATGTAAATCAGAAGATCAGACCTTAATCGTAATTGCGAGTTGAATGGAAAAATTGTACAGAATCAATCTTATAGCAAATGCAAATACCTTTATCATAAATATTATCCTAGATGTTTGACTTTTTTAGTTTTCAGCCTTTAGTGGACCCACTCCTGCTCATGTCATATTAACAGTAAGCTGTAATATCATGAACGATATTGTTCTAAGCTTAAATTTCATATACGGACTTGAAGAGGCCTTTATTATGCGAGATACATGCAAATTCGTTTTGTGATGACCCTCATAAATTAATATTTTACGCACTTGTCTTGATGTATGTTGTATACTTAATCTATACCATACTCAATATTTAACCGTTCCAGTCAACACTAAGAATTATATCTGTTATTGTCTGTAACCTGAAATGAACTGTCGTTATTTTCATTTTTTCGTAACTCAAATATTATGCGAGTTATTTGTACTTTCTAGGATTCCCTCTTTTCTACACATCGGGTGTTTACATAGAAACAGATTGTATGTGTAATACCAGCATTTGGGAAATCTGAGTAGTAGATTCTTGTTTATTTGACTATGAATTACCTAGTCCTAATTTCAAATAATCAATAAAAATATTTATCTCAGGTAAGAAGAAAGGCCTCGTTCCTTCACAGTTGTTTATTCGTTGCAACAGGGCGCTTTCAGAGCATACGCTACACCATCAGTGCCCTGCTGGCAAACATTTACCATAAAAAACGTTTTATAATATGTCATTTAATTAAAAAAAAAGAAATGTATGTAAATATCGATGATCAAGAATTAGAGTTAAAACATAATAATTTAAGAATACAATTTAGTGTTCCAGTGAATATTTAAAGAAATAAGAAAATTATTTTTACAAATTAAAATTAAAAACTAACCAGTAGAATATATACACAATTTCAATAAATAGTTAACATAAATAAATAATAAAAACGAATGTTTACAGTTAAAAGGTATAAAATAGAATGAATCGTAAAAAGTGAATAGTTCAATTAAATTTTTTTTTTAAACCAAAAACGAAGGAACAACCACGGGAGGAGCTACAGGGAGCAATACATCACATCAAAAAACCTTCTTACCTGAGATAATAATTCCTTCACCATCCAGCACCTCAAAAATGGAAAACTATTTCTTTTCTAATTATTAAATTGCTTTCCTAGGAAACGACTGGGGTATTTATGTCCCCTAAAGCCAATTCCAGTTCTTGTTTAAAGATATACAACCACATACCTATCTTAGAGTGAGTATTAATAAACCTCATACATTCTTTTAAACTTTCTCTTAATCGAGAATGTAGAAACTGAATGGAAGTTCCCTGCACATTCTAATCAAACAACCAAAATATTTAGTTCTGACCATCTGAATTTCATATTCAGAAGGTAAATATTGCTGAGGAATAATAAACGGTCTATAGTGTGTGAATAATACTGTACCTCGTATTACTGAATATTATTCATAGTTTCTTCTCTGAAATTCACTTACTTCACTATATCGTAGAAATAAAAGTGATATCACGGCTTAGGAGCTTTTTTGGTGATGTCCCTAAACTTTCTACACGAGAGCTATAATTAAAATACCAGGATATAAATTTCATTTTTTAAATACAAATTCCTAATTCTATTCGACAAATCGCTATTTAGCGTATTTGACGCATTTCTATTTGCCGCTACCTAAGACACTGTTTGGAAAACCTCTTCCCTAATGAAACTAGAAACGTTTTATTCTTCCTTTATTTCCTTCAGTTATGAGGTAACGTTTCGTTTTTTTACTTGGAGGTAAATGTTTTTGGTGTGGACGATCTAATTTTCCATTCATAATATGAAATATATATGGAGCCATTTCCCATTTTGCAACATTTAAGAAGAGATACGGAAATTTAATAAAATAAAGAGCTGACACCTTTTTGGGAATATCAAGCCTTGGTTGTTTCTATTTTGTTGGATATATTAAATTCCTTTCCTTGTAATCTTTACAATTTTAGCAGATTTTCCTCGTGGTAGGAATGCTATTGAGTTTGCCTTTTATTAAATTCTCTCATTAAACGGTTTTTACTTATTTGGCAGTTTTAGTTCGTCATTCATGAATTGCTTTAAATGACTTCTATAGGCCAACGTCCAAAGACATGGTACTCTTATTTCACTTTATTTCTTGAACCAAAATCATTTCAGTAGTTTCATTATTTCACTCTAAAGACGTACGTAAGGTGAAACATCTGTAATGTATTGGTATGTGTACTCTCGTAATCTACTGTCAACATAATAAACACTGTTAGTAATTTCATTATTTCATTTCAAATTACATTGCATTAAAATCTCTAAAAGTGTTCTGTCTTTAACATTGGGTAGCTATTTTTCTTTTGTACTGCGTAGGTCAATGTGGAAAATTGCGTAATTCAACACGTTCATAATGGACTTGATAAGGAAAGAACTACACTATAAAACGGCAGTTGCCAGATATCATGGAAATGACTTTTGCAATTTATTCATTGTTTAAGTAAACGAGCTGTTTTATATTTAATAGTTAAGTGGTAGTTGAAAAGCATTATGACCCTTATCATTTAAGCATTATGTTTAAGAGGCAGTGAGCATTTTATCTGAATACTGATAATATAATATTAGTGGTTTAGGCATGTGTTTCTCTTTTTTTATTATAGTACATATTAACCAAAATTTACAGTCATGCTTGATGTTGGCGAAAAATATTTGAATTTTCACTACAATATTTGGTTACCCCCTTATATAATTTTATCCTTGAGGATTTACTAATAATAAATATTTGTTCAGCACGTGACCTAAGCAACCAATTTAGAATAGCAATAATGAGTAGAAATTCCAGTGTTGAAAGGCTTTTAGATTCAAGATGGCGAAAAGCAATCTTGAACTTAACTACGTAACGATAGTTGAACTTTTTGAAATATCAAAAACATCTGAATTTCAACTGGGTGAACAAATCATTCATATGTCATTTTATGAGAAAATATTAGATTTTCCCCATTCGTGATAGCTTGTTAGAGAGTAAAATCAATGAAAACGGTTCTCCTTAGAATATCAGTGGCTAATACTGAAGCAACAGGAAAGATATTAAGAAATACTCAAGTAAATTGCTGATAAGGCGTCAACTTCCCCCAAACCGAACAAGACAAGTATAAATTCTTCGGTTGAGACACATAACACTCATTTGCAGCTGAGATACATTGAGATAAGTAGGAGCATGAGTTAAGAAACGTAGGTCAAAAAATTCCATGAACACAGACAGTATCAAAATAACTCGATAATAATGATATGGGCCATTGAAGTTTCCAAGATAGTTATTAGCTTTTTATTAATAAAAAAAAATTAAAATTGACTAATGATATACTTCATTATTATAGTTAGATTAAAAAAAAAGAGAGATTGAAATTTCTTGAACAGGTGCTGTTATGAAGAATTGTTTGTTGAATATATAATCCGGAAATAAGCCATTGACCAAAAGTTGAAAGAACATAAATGAGTTTCATTATTACTTGCATGACCGAAAAAGGTGAAGTATTGTAATCGTGAATATTTTCTGGCTCCATATTTGAACGGAATCATTTATTTTTCACTGTTTGAACCATTTTTGACTAGGTTTGACATGAGGACATATCTCGTATAACTTAAAAATGGCTGGGATATAACAAAGGAGGATATAATGTCGAAGCTTCATATTTAGGACTACGCATTCCGTGCTTTTCATTAAGATTGGGTTCGGAGAAGGGCGAAAATAAAAAAAATAAATTTTTTCGTGCGTATAAGAGATAAAAAAAACAGTGGATCTTTTATTGTATACCATAAGACAAACTATTAATTATGTCTTTTGACATTTTTCGATTCGATTCGATCAACGGAGTTCTTTCAAATGAAATAATTTTAGTTGCAAATGCAACAAACTATTTTATTTTTTTAATTCGATAAAAGGTTAAGGAGGTTATGTGGTTTCAACGTCACATTTTCAGCTTATATTGTTATAGAATTAAAAAGCACTTGGAAAGTAATATGTCAAACTGTTGTGAAGCACAATATTTACTCGGTTCGTTTGCGATGGATATTGTTACTAATGGTTTCTTAGCGAAGCCTAAATCAATGGCGTAAGATATGGTCGATATCGGACTAGTAGTTAGCCCTTAATTTGAGGCAATATGTTCCACAAATGAACATATTAATAACGTTGGGAGCTGTAATTAGGAGAGCTGATCATATTTCATTATAGCTACCTCCGGTTCGATAAACTATCACCATATCCCTGCGGTTCTGCTATATTGGCCACATTCAATCCTATAATACAGCATGAGCTTTGTCTATGGTCACTAATGATCCTCCATTAATAAATCTATCAGGCAATCAACCAGTTGATTTACAATACAAGGGAGGGCATAATATTTTAAATTTCCCCACCACCCAAACTACAGGAAGACAATTGAAACTCATAGTGTTATAAGTCCACAGTTTTCAGTCTGTTGGAAGCAGATCCACTTGACATTTTATTCTACATCTCTTTGAAAAAAAGACCAGGTAGATTCGGAAAGTGGGATCGGTGGATTGGAAGGCTGAATATCAAAAACTCACAAATATCCAAATTGGAATAAGTACAGAACAAAAAGTCCGTCACGCTGGGGATGCGTTAACTAAGCAGATTTCTCAAGTGCGTCACGTTTTTGCATTTAACTCAAAAATTAAAAGTTCAATGAGAACAATATTTGGTATTTAAGCTTGAAATAAAGTGATTCATAACATAATGGAATATTGTTAATATCAGATGAGGAGAGGAAAAATACAAATAACTCAGTTAATAATCAAGATAGTGAAAAAATGAACATAACAACATTTATAGAAAATTAAATTTGCAATAAGAATGGTTCTATTTAATTTTTCGATCATAAAACCACTAAATATTGAGTTTCGTAACGATTAAACAATAATTGCGACCGCTAGAGCGGTAACAGACATATATATATATATATATATATATATATATATATATATATATATATATATATACAGTTTTTAACGAACCTCATCTCTGAGGTAGGATCGATGGACATTTGAAGAAAAATTTCGAAAATCGCGGCATGAGTACGATAGCCTCAATAGCTGATTTCCCTCAAGGGAAATCTGCTAAAATAAAAACATACCAAATTGCCAAAATACTTGATAATTAACATCTTTTTTTTTCAATCACAGTCACAGAACATGGTGTCCTACTTCCTAAACCTAAACTCCCTAAACTGTTGCCCGATTTATAAATATTCCCGAATTATTTAAAGGGCAATATATAGATTTACGTTGCGACAATAGTTATTATATTATTTATTTGAAATCCCGCTACAATTGCGAATCAACTTTTAACATGTTTGAATATAATTTTACAAAATTAAATAAGTATTCAAATTTTCACAAAGCTAAATTTTACAAAAGTACAAAATAAATAGAACCATGCCGCTACAATGGCGATTCATCTTTTAACATGTTAGAATATAATTTTACAAAATTAATAAAATATAAAAATGTTTACACAGTAAACATTTTGCAAATGAACAAAATAAATAGAATGGACAAAACTAAATATAAATTGTTAGTATATTTACAAAAGGAGGGGAAAAAACAAAATAAAAATAAAACAAAAAAAAACTTAAAGAAAAACTAGAAATAGTTAAACTGGAAGGAGACAAAACTTATATTCCAAGTACAGTTCTTGCTATGTATAACTTTCATAATGGTAAATAATAGCTTTTATATTTCATCAAATAATCCATTTTTTTAGTTATTACAACAGTTATTATACTTATAATAACAGTTATTAGCCATGGATATTTTATATATTCGCAGGCACACACATAGAAACACATTTTTTAAAACTGAGTACTCCATTGTTGATTTCTGCAAATAAATCATTTTTAACAATATAAAAAACATTCATGAGCTGTCTCACGGTATAAAGGTTGTAATGCGTTAATCCTGATGTGAATTGTATGCGGGCAAATACTAGCTATTATTTAAATTAATCTTTCGAGTCTGGAGTTTTATATACAGGGGTCAAGAGGGAAAATGAAGTTATACTCTAGGAAATTAATAAGAAAAGCTGATTATGTGAAAGTTCAATTCGTTTATCTAAAAATATTACCCTATAATTACTGACTCTGGAAACTAATTCCTTGACAATACCATTTGCGTTCCCCGATCTAGGTTTGAGAAACCCCACCAGCTATTTTTACCAACATAAGGGTTTCACACGCAAAGCTTGGGGTTTCTTCATACTTCATTGTCCTTGAGCAACCTTTATTATGGCATACTGCGCTTTCCTAGTCTGTTGTTGTTTGTTGCGAAAGTTTTTTTCTTTTTGACATGCTATGAGCTTCATTGAACTAAAAATGGATTCATGATGTTTCTTCTAACTTACTTCTAACTTAGCCTATGCAGTATGCAAGATAGAGTAGAACTTTGTGTCCTTCGAATTCCTAGAAATATTTCTTAACGATTAGTTGTGAAGGATCATTTCTCCTCTCACTGTCGTCTCGACTATTTGAAATATACCATATATAATAATCTTTCGAGCTGTTCACAATAAAGCGTTTTGTCAGTTACTTCCCATTTGGAACAAACTTCATCCAGCAAACTCAAAAGTATGGCCTTTTACTCAAACCGATACTGACAAAATTCTTTTTAACATTTTGTGGGCCTTCGTTTTGGCTGAGCTGATAAGCATAAAGTTTCGGATCTTAGTGTTGACAAATATTTGACAGGTTAAAAGAAAAATCGTTTAATGAGGAGTGGGGTTGTTACAGAAACCCGAAAACACACACAAAAAAACTATATACTTTACATAAGGACAAACATGGACAATAAAAAATAAGTACATAATATTTTCTCTTGACACAAATATTTAAGATCTCAAGACCCGATTCTCCTAGTTATATATAGTCCAGTTGTGGGCAACCTTTGACATGTTGCTGGCCAAACTTTAGTGTAAAATACGTTCGCGGGCCGCTTTTAAAAGTAGTGCATTTTAAAGTAGTGTTCATAATGTTTAACGATAAATGTCTGACATGAAATTATAACTACAATCTAATTCTAATACAATTTATTAAAATTGCAAAATAAAATGAAAAAAAATAGGTACAGCATAGTGCAATCAATGAGCTGTAATTTGGAAACTAATTCATCGATGTTTGAATTAATTCAACTAATACAAAGACGAAAAGAATTTTTCAAATTATCGTCAGTCAGCCTTGTACGATGTTCTGATTTATTAACTTTCACCAATGAAAAGAACTTTTCGTATTTATAAGTACTCCAAAACGCACAAATCTCTCCTCATTTGGAGTTATCGGAGTAATATTTTTGTTTAATTGGGTTTTTCAAAATGTCTCGTGGGTCAGATCAAAACTTACCGGGGGTCGGGGGTTGCCCACATATGGTGTAGTATTCAACTGTACCTGAAAATTCTTTTAATCTTCCCTATCATACAAGAATAAGAAAATTACATCAAATTTCAAACTTACCAATGGTAAAGACATATGTCCGTAAACTAACCACTAAATTTTTCAAATCTTGCAAACACAAAAACAACCCACTCATCAATGAAATAGGTAATTATAACAAAGAAAGCACTGCTAGGTACGTACACAAACGAACGAAGCACATCTTACTCTAACACAAGAAACTGACTGCATCAATACCCAGCAGGCTAGGCTAAAGACATGTAACACCTTTATCTTAATCCCTATTCTACCTCTAATCAAATTAAATAATCATAAGAAAGTCTGTACTTGTTAATATTATTAGCTCATAAGATCTCTTAAATTTGTAATTTATTTAAAATTAACTGCCTACTATTAGTCAATTGCATTTCAACAATCCTCTACTTAAATAGAACTTTTTATTTTATGTTTCTTTTTGTAAATTGCAGTGGTCAGATGGAACACTATGAATTATCTTGTAAAAATTCTTGTTATTCAATAAAGGATTATTATAAAAAAAAAAAAATAAAAAAAAAAAAAAATTATTTTGATGAGGACAACCTCAATAGCTAATAAAGTGCTATTATCTATTAATGAGAAGGAGAACAAGAGTCAGAAATTGTGGAGTATGTACGCGACTTCAAGCAAAATGAAATGAAAGGAAATGAATATGTCGGGCCCCAGCTTTGTGCTTAGTTTTAAGAAGTAGGTTTCATAAACATGAATAAGTGAGACATAGGTTGGATTCCTGTAGCATAAGGATCAATATTCTCTTGAAGAAAGAAGGAAAGGTTGCCAATCCACAAATAACCGTCCTAATTAGACGTTATATAAAACTGAAAATATGGGAGGGTTATGTTACTAAAAAAATGTTTAAAAATATTATATAATAATGTCGCACATTCTATGTGATGCATTCACTTACTAATGTTTTAATTTAAAAGACTAGACAAGCATTACTAATCCAGTATCTGAAGTTGTGGCTGGTGTTGTTATTTGCCTGTGGTAATTTTTCATTAATGATCCGAGCTAGAATTGTAGAGCGAGGGCATTTCATTTGTGAGCTAATGTCGTTATACAGCTGGAGGCGGTCGGCGATGGCTGCCCACTGTATAATGTATGCTGATCGGAGTGTGTACGAATAATACAGGAACAAACCAGGCCGCGATTCGTCTCTACTATATTTCACCTACGGTAACCCATATTTACATATATTAGTAAAAGGAGTAAGTGAGCCAATTGTAGAATATTAACACCATCCCATGTATTTTAAAGTATAAATTTATCATTATATTAATTATAGGTTTCCATTACCTAATGACAGGGAATATTATTAAATAATGTCATACTAAAAATAATAAAATATATCTAATAGAAATGCGTGTAATTTACCCAATAAAATAAGAGGAAATTAAGGTGAAAATACGTTTCGTCCAAAATGAAAGGTTCAATTTATTTTATTCGCGACTTAACCTAAGCCCTCTATGTATGCACTTAAATTTCTCAGTATGTTCTAAATATTGTAATTCTAGAGGTAATATATGAATGGAAAAAATGAAGTCTCATTAGATTCATTTAGTAATTGAAGGCATCTTATATTTTGCAAAAAATAAAAAAAATGAACCTATATGAATCATAAAATGGAAAAATTAAAAACAAATACGCATCACAAAATACAAACACCTTTTTGTATTGTCATATAATTGCAAATAATTTTATTTTATTTATCTACAAACACACGCACATACAACCTAATCACGCCCTCGCTCTACCCTTCCATGTCTGTGCGGGGACACCGATGGGTAAAGGCGTCGTACATTTATAGCTACCGTCTGTAAGCTGAAGGAAATAAAAATAGGTGCAGGTTCGATCCCCGCCAGAGTAAATTAATTTACGAGTTCACTACCTGCGCGATAGTGTCACAGTGCTTAGTTACTGTCTAAATAATATATTCATACGTCTGACAACCCCACAATCTGACTAACGATTATGACTCTCTTAGATCCAGTCCACAGTACACCCCTTCCGTTTACTAGAAGAAATTCTCTCCAGGTCCTCCTTTGTTAACGAGAGTTGTGCTTCGAGTTGATCGCTCACTGCGCAAAAAAAGTGAGCATAAATTCCTCAAGTCTCAATCCAAAGCGGCTAATGGCAACCGAAAAAAAATAGCCACCTCACATAAAATATTGACATTAACAGATGCAGAAAACTTAAAACAATATCTAAATGTCATAGCTTCATATGGTTTTAGGCAGAACTTTTTTACAATATTTGACTATGGATTTTTGTTGAACAAAATTATATTTATGAAGAATACCAATATTTTTGACATATGCTAAAACAATTGTAACATCTATGCAACATATTTATTGGTATTTAACTCATTAAGTTTTTTTAAAATATAATATTTACACAAGTAAATGTTTATTACCACATATTCATCTTCTCCTGATTATAACTATAGAGCGGAAACATCTAAAATCTAGTAAAATATAATTTCAGACTGAAAAAAAAGATTTATTATAAAAATGTTTGGATTAAATTTGTTTTTATTCTGCATAACAGGAAAAATCTTTAGATTTCACGAATTATAATTGGAATGAAGTTGTACTTTATGAAGTACAGATTAACTTCCCCAAATCTCTGTCTAATCTTTGGCAAGTATTAATCGGGCAGCACGTGTGTACGATGCTGATAACATACATCGCCTGAACATTACCTACTATCAAGTCCAACACGATTAGAGTGTGTCTGCACACACGCTCCTGGACGATGCTCGTCTCTATACATATTGATAGTATTTTGTGCAATAATATACAAAGAGGCATATTATATATTAGAACACTTGGCCCAATTCGTGTATAAAAATAAAACTCATAATGCATCAGTTAGCACATCATACAATTTGCTTTAAGGTATTCGATCAACTGTCTCTTGACAAGTAGTTTCCCCTCATTTCAATACCATACATTTCATATTAATATACCTCCTTCATAATGGTTTAAAGAGAAATGTTCCTATTTTAATTATATTTTCACTCAAGAATTATTTTTAAAAATTGCCAAATATCACTAAGAATAAAATTGCTTTTCAATGTAAATCAATCGGTTTACTGGTTAAAACACAATTTCAGGATTTACTACAGTTTTCAATAATTTTATATGGGGGGAAAATGTTTCTGTGGGTTCTTTTGGAAGCCTAGCAGGTGTCTTATGGGTAACTAATTTTATTCAATAATTCAAGGAACTTCCAAGACCGATGTTTGTGCAATTTAAAAACAGGGAGGAAATTGTTGATTATCCTGTAAATATCTCAGTTTCCTGAAACGCATCTAGGGAGTTGTTCTGTTTTAATACCCCAGCGGCACAATGCAACAATTATTGAAGTTATATTTTCTTTTTACTAAAAGTTGAAATAAAATGAAGCACTTAATTATAGTTATTTCAGCATTTCTGAATGTATTTTGCAGTTATTGTTTAAAACTGATTTTTTCAAATAATAGAGAGGAAGAATTGTTGTATTTACTTTTGGAAGGTTGTACCCAGACTATTTTTGTCTCACAGTAACAACTTGGTGCAGTTTCTCTCTTCACAAGAGTTCACATTATTTTATTTTAGCTCTTCCAAATATATCATACAGCTTCATACTTATCCGGTCAGGTCATGACCCTTTAGACTTGTTAACTTATCTGAACCTGTGAACTCTCGAACTCATGACCGCTCGTGGCGCGTATGCCGCCTGCACCTTTGACCCGAGTTGACCCCATTAATTATGCATATAAGCCGATTTGACTTGTACAAGTTTCTCCCATCAGTGTTATATGAATAAATAATAGGGCCACAGTTCGTTTATCAATTATTCCAGCTGTCAGAGAGGAGGGGTTTCGGATTGTCGCGGGTATTTAACTAATGGGCAAAGCGAGTAGGACGTCAGCGGGACGGACGTCTCTGGGCGGGGGCGGGTATCGTCGGGGGATTCGCCATGGAAGAGGTAATTGACGTTGAATCCAGTTCCATTATTCAACAGCTCAGTTCGCCCAACCTCTGAAACTGATTTAAAAAAAGGGTAGTCTCAGTTATATGTAGATACTGTGTTGTCAGTAAAAGCCAGTCACTTCGAAAACCTACCTTTCCGTTACCTTTCCTATTCCCAGGGTATTTTAATGATTGGGAAAAAAATAGTTTAAAATGAATTCCGAATTCCCTTACTTTTTAAATACATGATTCTCTTGTAAATTATTTTACTTTTAATATGCCTCTAATCTCGCTTATATATACACATTGAATAGAGACAAAAACAAACTTATAAATGAAATTCGTGCATTAAGAGAACTTTACATCAGAAATGAATTTTTATTTGTCGTCTTATTAGTACTTATAAGATGAGGTTATACTAACCGAAAATCTCAATGAATACAAATATCCGGTTAGTACTTACGGCGTACAAACTACTGTTGATGATACGAGCAATCATATCTCTGTCAATGAACGATCGTAGAAAACATATAAAATAATTATGGTTACTAAGTACTACGCTGAGCATATTCATTGGGGTGTTCTTGTTTTACTACTCAAAACAACATGGTGATGCTCAATTTATTTACAAAACGAGGACAAAATAAACAACGTTGAAGTTACAGACGTTGGCTACAAAAACTACTTAAAACATTTTAAACTACAGTCTCACATTTACTGTGACAAGTTAAAGAATTTTCTTAGCGATGGAATGCTGCAAGTAGAAAAATAAGAAAAGAAGAAGTTGTTTTTTCAAATTGGACACACAAAATTAACACATAGTTATTTATTGAAAGGCTTGTTCACACCAACCTACGATTGTTGTAATGTCCATCTTACTGTCTAACATCTTCTCCTTAATTTTAAAAAATACAAGCTTCTAAGGACAGCTTTGAACATTAAGAGAACTCCTTAGTGGCAACGAATAAGATGCCAAAAGGCTTTTTGCTTTTTTAACATAATCTCGTTTGTTCTACGAACCATTGATCTGCCACTAATGACAATAGTAGATTCGGTATATTGTAATAAATAAATAAAGTTTATATATTCACATGATGCTTCAAATATTATAGAAAAAAACTTCCAAAATTATCTAAAGTTCAGTTCACTAAAGTCATTATTATTTTTTAATCGTCCAAATCTGAATAAGTTGTCGCATGAGAGATATAGGAACTGGCAGAAAATTATAAACTAAACAATATTGTTATACAAATTCATGAAAAAACTTGGATTAGTGGTATTAACACCTATAAGGTGGAATGGTAGTTGACTGTTATTTACTATAATGCATTTTTAGAAACTTTGTAGCAGTACTCTGTATATAAGTATGAGCTGAATTAGAAAATTTAGTACCAGTGTTTAGAGCAAATAATTTTCCCAATACCACGAAATAATACCAGTTGATAAGGGAATTTACCCAACACTGAATTTGTAAAATGAAATGAATCCAGTATTTTATCGCAGAATAGTCCATTACAAAAGACTGAAATATTCCAGCTCATTGGAGATGAGAGGGATTTCCACTATAGCCTAATCGGCAGCGTTTCTCTTGTCCATTGAATCTTAAATTTTTTCCTCTGTGAGAACGATTCATACTAAATACAATAATATACTAACAGAATAATTTAAAATATTCCACTTTTTTCTTTATGTAATTTTAATTATAATAATATTATTATTTATATAGGTACAATTTGTGGTAGTATGGCTAATTGGGACGGAATATCTACAGGTTTTCACCCTTTTCTAGCCAGGGTGGGACTAAGAATTTATTTTAATGAGTCCGTCAATAGAAAAAATCCTATTGCCCAGAAAGGAATTGAACTCGCCACTCTAGGTTTACCAAGCTGGCCCTCTTTTAATAATAAGAGATTTAAAAAAAAATAAAAAAAAAAAACCCTTTTTTAATAATAAATTATTTTTTAAAAAGAAAATATTTATAAATATGTGTATGCTAAAGAGAGATTGTGAACTCTTAATTAATAGCAAGACCAAACTCAACCAGCAACTTGACATTAATGATGTTTGCTTTTGATTGGCCTTGGGCAATAGTGAATAATTTTGGAGCTGAGTCATAAAATTATCCTATCTCACTTAATATCAGGTCTGCGTGAACAACTTAAAATGGCCAAAGTTTAAATTAAATTTTATGTCTATGACAGTTAGGGTTTATTACGGAGAATTATTGTTGGTTGAGACCGAGGGAGGAGAGCTTCAAAACAAAAGTGTTTTTCATCGTTTAAATATTTATATAAGACACCACACAGTTTCAATGGCATTTTTCTGAATTTGGAGCTGTCACCATTATTCCAAAATTGTTAAGATTGATAAGAATAACAAGAGTGAGTGAAAAACAAAGAGCTAAATTTGGTCTGGATTCCTTTTTCTTTTTAGTGTCAGTTATGGTGAATCGTTCTCATAATAGTTAAAAACAATTAGTAAAGATATTCAATAAACAAAAGAAAAAGCCTCTTGAAGATTGAATGCTAATTGATCACATCTCATATTTATCCATTTATCACATAAAGGAATAATCAAAAAGGTACATTGTATTTAATCTTACATATACATTGTTAAAGACCACATTTTCACAATTGCAAAAAAAAAAAAATCGAAACTTACTTTTGAAATAATTATTAATTTTTATATTCGATAATAAAAGACTTCTAGAACATTTTTTTATTATTTCATTTTAGTAATTAAAAGTATTAAAATCATATTCATTAAAGAAGTGCTTTAATTTAAACCCATCAGTTTAATTTTGCTAAGTTCACAACTGTTTAGACTTGCAAATAAATCCACTTTAAACCCTCATGAGCTTAATCCATTAAAACATGTTGCATATTCCGACTTCATGATTTGCCTTGCGTTAATATGTTACCAGAGATTCCCGGAATTATGGAATATACGTCGAAAAAAGAAGGTATAAGAAAAATTAAAGGTAAATTGTATAAAATATTTAAACGTAGAGTGCTTACTCTACCCGGCTAATTTTCTAATGGTTCCATTTATAATTTATTAATGCGTACAAGGCCCCGGTCTCTGGAGTGCTGGTATGTTTATTTACACACCTGTGGCCGTACGGTTTATTACACCGCCTTAGAAATCCACACATCCTAAGATATTTGAGTCTGGATGTCTGTTTTTCGTCGATATATATATATTTATATATATATATATATATATATATATATATATTTGATTTTATTTCATATTTACAAAATAGATATTCAAACTTTAAGTTCAGTGGCCACGATGTTTCTGGGATGTTACATCGATCTTCCTCTACTAGTTGATTTTAAGAGAATCTTGGAATTTCTTTCGGATTTACAGAAAATATATCATGAGCAGACACCAGGCATTGATGAACGTAAGCTGAGTCGCACAATTCGAGCAAACCCCATCGAAACAATCTTGAAGTTAATCAAAATTAAATAGTATATTACGTAGAATAACTTTAGTACTAATTTTCCTCAATAGTGTGAATTATGGCCAAGGTAAATATTGGGTAAAATTCTACTTTTCAATTCTAGTTGAAGATATTGCGTTTAACCAAGACACTCTTTAAGTAAGTTCTTTAGATATTCACAAGCGATCAAAAGTATCAAGCTAATTCTTCTAGATCCGATAAGAAAAAAAAAAATGAAATTTGTATAAGTATGGAATTTCTTAGTTCAATGAATATTTTACTTTAATAATTTAACTTGTACAATTCTATTATTTGTAACCAGTTCCTAGCAAATCCTAATCAAAGCGTGTAAACCTGGATAAAACTATTAATGCTTCGCACCTGTAGAGTGTATCGGTTAGTAATAGAAAAAGCTTTTTACTCTAATTGGGCAGACATTTTGAAAATAAATTGATAGTCAATATTAGAAAAGTGCTTGAAAGGCTAACATTTAACAAATGCTACTCAATAATTCTCGGATTGCCAGACAGAAAATAATTAGTGAAATTTAGAGGGAAATCGTTAATTCTATGTTTAAAAATTCATTAATATTTGTTTATTTAACACTGATTATTTTTCCATTTAATCAACATATGTATCTTTATATAGGTATCTATATCACGTCATTATAAAGTGTATGTGTGTTCAATGTAAAGTGTATTTGCTACCGCTATGGTTGCACTAGTAATAAAGTTTTCTGTGCTATAAACAATGACTATTGATGGTATAAGCAAATTTGTAAGACAACGTCGGTAATTTCTTGTAAAACGTTTGAAATAAATGTACCAAAAGTAGTCAAATCAAAAACTGACTTTAGCCTTTTCAAGTGTTACATTATAGAAAGCCCTAGAATTTTAATTTCTGACGTCAATCAGTATGCTAGATGAAGATTATTGGAATATTATGAATAGTACGAAATTCACAAAGCTTCTAATAAAATATAAAAAAAAAAAAAAACTATTAAATATTAGTAATTTGTAGTTTTAAATATTTTGCTAAGTGTATAATAATGTTACACAAACTAAAACTAATACTATCAAAATTTGAAATTGTTGCTAATGTCGCAGTTGACCTACTCCAGCCACTTTGCAGCCGTGTGACTTGAAAAATAGTTAACAAATATAGTATTTTTTAATCCAATTTCTGAAGACAGTAAAGTTTCGAAAATGCTATTTATCTATTTTTTTGTTTGGTGGCACACAATTCGGAGCGATTTACACCCTTCATCAAATAATTAAATGTAAAAGTAATCCAAATTGTTAAATGTAATTCATCTTTATAATTACAGTTTCTGCAGGGCCATACCACTAGTGGAAAATAAAATGTAATATGTAATAAGAACTAATTAATTAAAAACTATTAAAAAAGAGACATTTCTGAATGGTAAAAGAAAAGCCAAAAAGAAGAAACAAAAACAGAAACAGAACAAGAATAATTTATTTATTTACTCATAGACACCGCATCAAAGGGGACTCGCCCTTTCAAAAGTCAGAAATTGTACAATATTAAATAACAAAATTAAAATATATAAGGGATTACAAGAATTAACAATAACAAAGACCTTAACCACAAGTAACAATAACAAATACCAAAAAACAATAACAAAAGTGTAACAGCTAAACATATTATAAATGATCATTAAAAAAAAAAAAAAAAAAATTAACCAAAGTGAGAAACAAATTAACAAAAGTGAAAGAGAAAACGAAACAAAAGCGCAATATTAAATTATAAAAATAAACGATTATTAGTTATAATTCATAATAAATAAATAAAAATGTATTTAATAGTTTCTATAGTCTTACACAATCATTCAGAATCACACATACACACACATACGTGCGCACACTCGTCCACATACAGGTAACTGATATTGTACTCCTATAAACCCTTTTAGGCCCGATATTCTACACAGATCCTCTTATTTCTCTGAGCCAGTTCATTGTCGGAAGTAGCATCATTGGGAGTGTTGCTGCTAGAGAGAGCTGCGGCTTGTGAGAGGGATAAGTTGATTATTAAGAGTTGGTAGAGGAGAGGTTTGGCGATGGTCCCTGGCCGCCATCCAGCTCTCGGCTAATTGACCGCAATCCTCTTGCTGTATATCATTAGCAGCTACCTACCGCAAAGACATACTATGCAGATTAGTTGGGATTACAACTATGTGTGGGTCGCTATCTAACAAATTGCCAGCCTCTTAGTTTTGACAGATACCTACTGCTTTTTCTTCTCAGAAAATTCCTTAAAGGGGTGACAATAACAAAAACGTTTCTGCGACCTCATAACTTTCCTCTTATTAATGTCAAACCCTATTATCACTCCAGTAAGGGCGCCCCTCGTCAGTACAAGAGTAGGCGCATGTCCACTCTCAGATGACTTACCACCTTTCCTTAAGCATTAAAGTAAGAAGGTTAGTTTCAATTAACATAGTGCTAATATTTGTATAAAAGTTATAATTGATATGTTATATGGAAACTATACATGATTTATGATTATGTAATATGAAAAAAAATATATTTCACACATTATCTTGGCTTACATAATAGAAAACTGATATATACATACACATTATATAGTCAGGTTTATTAAATAAAATAAAATAGTTAGGAAGGCATATAAAATAAAATAAACATTAACATTTTGCAGTATTATTTTCAAAATAGCCAGGAGCAATGATAAAGTACTCTTCCTCTTCTGCAGCTGTTCTTCCAATAACTCTCTCCCTAGTCTTTAGAGAAACAGGCGTCATGGACGAAAATCTTGGCCATTTGCTAAATAAATTACTTGGGAATTGATCCCCACAATATTCAGAAGAGAAAAAAATACTACCATAGGCCACCTTCTGGTATTTCTCGATACATTATAAAGTGAGCACATTTTATCCAATATGTCCACACCTACTTTGGTTTGATTATAATGTGTTATAATGGGAGGCTTTTTCTTTTCTCCTTTTCTCTCATCTATTTCACCAATCAAAATGCATACTTGATATAGCCAATACAAATGTAGCCACGCTGGATCTCACAGATGCTTCAAGATCATGCGCTGTACTGGAGAATCAGAAAAGGGTTGAAATAGTACTGTTGGAAGGGTCTAGGGATGATGGGAAGGTAGCTATGGTGGGGGGGCACCCAGGTTCTATCTTCTACTCAGCAGTTCAAAGTCTCTCCAAGTACTAGCAAGTATTTTCGTCATCTACAAATCTACCCGCTAACACACTACCAGATCATAATGACATTCCAGTAACGGTCCCCTAGTCAGATGGATGTTTTCCTCCAATTCTGTGTATTCATGTTATCTATAGCACCATTTACTAAATTCCGTTTCCAGAAAAAATGAGTATTAATATCTTAATCCTTACATCCCAGCAACGCTTTTATTTACAAATTTCGAGGGTCTTTTATGTGTTTCCTTTTCCCCCACATTAAACCTTATAAACTTTCTGGGTGGAGATTTCCATGATTGCGTTTATAACCACATTTACAAACTCCACTCCAAAATATTAATTAGACTTATGTCACTAAACTCATTATTTATAAACTAGCTCAATAAACACACTATTCTAAACATACAAAAGCGGCCTCGGCTCACTTATCTTCTCCTCAAGAAGGTTTAACAACATGTTTCATTCACACAAGTACTTATCTAACGCAATTTTATTCGTTAGATTGTTACGAGGTAATTTTATTCTAAATATTGAAGTTTTTTTTTAAGCGTTCAAAGCAGAAGGAAATGAACTGTGGGGCTCATGGTCAGAGTTAATTTGTAATTATAATTACTGTTGTGCTATCGGGTGACGAATCCCGTCTTAGATATGATTGAGCTAACTATTAGACAAACCTAACTTTGTTTGAAATTAGTTGCTCCATGTATAGAGGCGTTGCTTAAATTATCTTAAACTTTGGTTATTTACCAGTTGCCTATATGCTATTTAAACAGTCTGTATATTTAAGAGGAGGCTTGGTGATGATAATAAAGGAGCGATAGACTCCTCTCCCTCCAACTGAGGTGGGGCCACCTTAAAGTTCCTTAATTACTATTAGGAAGTTATGCCGTTATGGGCCAACTTGATATAGGATCCTCATGTATTGTATAAATATTGTTATACAACCCTCCCTCATATTCCTCCCACTCAAACTAACCTCTAAATAACCTCTACTTACCCTCTCCATTTCTTTTTCTAGTATCCTCCCTATTTTTAAAATGTAACTTATCTGAATCAACTCCGGTTTCAACTAAATCAAATGTTGAGAGTCGAAGATAGCCCATGGAGGAGGAGTTGAAAATTTCTGGTTATAGACTGGACGAGACCGATGGAGCTCAATGCCAGTACTTAGTTCAATAACAATTAAGTTCATTTTTGCAACTATAAAACGCGAAAAATGTTATTCTTTTTAAAATTTATTAAGAAGAATCAGGGTTTAAATGTTTTATTTTAAAAATTGTATTCTTTAATTACATCAACATATTTATAAAAGCCTTTTGCAATGTTTAATTTATTAATATTTTTTTTCTCCAAAATATTCTTCAAAAGCATCATGAAAAGGCCACTTATTCTATTATGAATTCGTTTATTCAGACATTCAGAAAGCTGGTAATTGTGATCTCCATCATCGATACAGTCTTTGAACTTGAACATTGCTAAACCGATTGAAACATAGAAGTATGGAGTATTCGTTAACATTCTTCTAATTTTGTGTGTTTTTATTGTGAGCTATACTTGGATCTCCATTAGGTAAATTAAGGAATTTCTATTAAAGTCAGATTTTCGGAACTAATACTATTCAATGCGGGTTCTCAACAGGTTACCTGATTTATTTTATTGAGTCGGCTCGTCACAAAATTAACTCCTATTCCCCAGGCGGGAATCGAGCCGACGATTCTAGGATTGCAAAGTGAATTGAGACTTAATCTTTCAAACAGACTACTAACCTAATCCCAATGCAGTACTTTTTGAAAGATTGTATCAACTGTCTGGGGCATTGGCGTAAAAATATATTGCGTAATTTCCCTCGAGAAGATGAAAAGATAACAAATCGTCACTAAGTTCAACAATATTAAATAAAGACTTCATGGATTTTACAATTGTTAATGGTTGTTAGGCTTAACTCCCTTCCACAGTAGGGGGAATAATATCTTAAGAAATACAAGGAAAACCTTAGTGCATACCGTTGAGAAATGTAATCTGTTCTTAAATAAACCCCTCCGATGATTTGTTTCATATTTATTTCAATCATCTTTAAGACAGGTTCAGCATACAAAACATAATTAACCAATATGCATTCATTGGAAAAAAAAATAGGTGCAAATAAGAGTACTTTACAGAGTAAAATGATCTTTTCTTAAGTAATTTGAACCTAGCCAGTTCCCAATCTATTAATGAGATAATTCTATAGGAGTTAATAATCACTGAAAAATGAAAAACCCCGTTTATTTCTGAATAATGTTTTAAAAATTAATTAGAACTTTTTTAGAGAAAACACAAAATCTAAATGTTTTTCATCGTTCGGTCGCTTTTTTAACTTGAAGGAAAACACCCTATTTAAGCATCATATTTTATGAATTATACTTCAGTAATAGGGAAATTCAACACGTAACATCTTAAAAAAACTGATAAGAACAATGTCACTTGCAGAAAATGTTTCCAATATTTCTGAAAACCAATGGTAATATAAATACAAAACATGTAATGGTGTAAATGGTAATATAAATATAAAACATTTGTCGTATCTTACATTATTGTTGTGAGTTTTTTTTTACAAATTTATAGAGTTAACAAACCATTGAACACGTCATATCAAATATGGAAAAGTAAATCAATCAATATAAGAGGTATAATAAATTATTTAGCGGAGGCAAGGGAAAGAGTAGATGGGGCATATAGAATCAGCTGCAATCCATCAACCTTAAAAACTAGAGAAGAAAAATAATACTGAGAAGAACTTTTGGGCAGTTGACTATTGGCGGGGAAACCAACCCTTGTTCTCCCAGGTATACCTAATGGCTTCTCCATATTGCACTCCTTTGGAAAATAGAACCTTCCTGACTTGGTTCAAGTTAATTTTTGTTTATCAGAGAAGTCGACTTGTAATTGAAAACTACAGTTGGACTGGGAAATTTTGGATTTTGATCAAGGTTAAATCTATAATATTCGGGAATACGAGTGAAAATGTGGTAGCCTACGATAAGTTGGTTAGCCAATGATTTCGGTCCATAATAGTGTCTTGAGGAACATATACAAACGTAGCTAAAATGATCGTGTATTTTATAATATTTGGGAGAGGCCTTGTGTATATAAATGGGCTGACATGTTAGTATTGAATGTAATTTTATTAAAATGTTCAATTATCATTTATTTCTTTATTAGAGCTAATAGTAGAAATTGGATTGTATTCTTAATAAAGAAAATAAGCACACATGCATATGAAAATTTATATACTATCAAATTGAATTAACATTATTAAGAACGGTGCAGGATTTTGCAATCTTATTAAAATTGATTGTTACTAGCTCAAGATGTAGCTAAAAGCAAGTATAACACTGCAAACGTTATTCTGCACTATGCATCATATATCATGGTATCTGTCCCTGTCTTCATGGAATAAATGTAGAAATCATTCATTCTAAATAGTTCGAGGTTCAAACAAATTTAAGAAAAGAGCTTAGTTCTACCAAACGTATTTGCTCCACAATTTTAGTTCATGACTGTATCGGTTATCATCAATGAAATTAAACAATACTTGGAATCTTTTCTGACGAATATAGGGTTTAAACTATTCTTGGATAAACTAGCAAAGAACACTATTGCTTACCAGCAGCTCAGAAATATTGGTTTATGATATGAAGAAGAAAGTGTCAACACTGATTTTTCTGGAGGCTAGGTATGAATTGAGAGATCGGCTTCTTGTACAAAAAAAAAAGGAATAAAAGGCCCACCGACTTTCACACTTTGAAAATAGCAATGAAAACATTAGTGGTTAAAGAGCCCAAACAAAGCAGCTAAAATTGAATACTGTTCTATTTATCTCAGGCCATATACCAGGAAAAGGTGAAGGCGCATATCAGCGGCTGCTCTTTTTGAACTGAAGGCATTTTCGCTTAAGTAAGCGCCAATTTTGAAGAATAGCTTGGAGCGAAGAAGGCCCCAACCTGGAGGTAATGCAAGGTATATTTTAGAGTAAAGCTAGGGGCTTAGAAATGGCATGTATTAAAGAAGCTAGAGGAGCTCTCAGCCACTAAAGCTCATTAATCATGCGACCTAACATCCATTTATATTTCCCTTTGAATTTGCCTCGAAATGTCTTTCCCAGACCTTCCTTCATCCCCTACAGACGGTCTATTATATAGGCCGCCGAATAAAAAAAAATGATTTCTATCCCTGATTTATAGCTTTCTACATAATTATTTTCTTTCTACACGTCTCATAACTCCAATATTTCCATTAAATTATAACAATTTTATAGTTAATTTATTCCCTTATCGTGGTTATATTTCTGTGGCCAGGATTATTATAAACTTTTTTAGAAATCTCCTTAATACCCTAAGTTATAAATCGCTGTTAAATTTTAGTGAGTCTCATAGAAACCGCGAGAGGATTTCTTTTTAACATTGTTCATAAATTTCGTCTTCCCATATTACTCTTTTTACCACCGCTTCCATAAAATGTCTCGTTTGGCCCATCTTTAGCATGTTTAATTAAATTCTAAACTACTTCATTATATTTAACAGGAGGTATTATTATAATGCAACTTTATTTATACTTTTATATATTTTTACTCGGCTTTAATTTTAATATTTATACATGTTTAGCTTTATGCATTCTTTATGACTTTAATATCTTATATATGGTTTCTATAACATACCTGTGTGTTAGTCTTGTACTCAGAACGTTGAGTAATATTTTTTCTTCTGGAAAAGAACGATTCCAACTTTCAATTATTTTGGTTACAGTCCGTCATTCTGCATGGTCTACCGCCTATGGTAGTTCTAGTTGGGGGGGGGGGGGGCAATTTGCATTTCTAATTTGGAAGTCCTAAGTCTTGCCCGGATACTAATATAAAGTATGGACAAGTTGTCGTCTATTGAAGCAGCTGTATGGGATATACGTTTCTGATCAGGAGGAAAATAAATAAATTGGTTTTTTTCTTGAAATATGATTCTATAGTAGGTGGAGTAAAACTGAGTGCATCATTTCTTATGCGGCGTGGTAGCTAAATTGTTCAGAAATATAAAGTCCGTCACGCAGGGGCTTCGTTAACAAAACAGATTTCCCTTGTGAGGTTTACAGATAATAGATAAATCTACATACTGCTAACAAAACACCACAGTTAATATTTAGTGAATAAATACAGACGAGAAGCGTCTGAAATGTAAACAAACAGGTCTGCCAACGGCTCACAGGAAATAAAAACAATAACTAAAAGATATTAGAATATAACATATTAATGTTATTGAAAACTGGGTACTACACCTAGTACTGTTATTTATAATGAATCAGAATAATTTTTATCTCAATCAATCAATTTTTAGAAATCCAAGAATATAAGATGGGGTTGGGGTCGCAAGAACATATTTGCCTATATCGTATATAAACGTCTCTGGAAAACAATATATGATATTTAAGCTTCGAATAATGTGGTTTATTATATAGTAATAATAATAAATGTACAAAACAATATTTTAGTAACTTTAATTCGCAATTAGATTTGTTCTATATTTTTTTCGATCCAACTTATAGTAATGGTGATATTTCGAGTTTTCAAATTTCTCTCCCTCTAACCCCCACCCTCCCCCTGGTCCGATTTCAGCCGTTAACGAACTTGATCTTTCTTTTTACACAAAGCGACCTCAATAGCTGATTTCCCTTAAGGAAAATCTGCTAAAACTACACATTTTAACTCACACAAATTTTATTTTTAACACACACATATTTTATTTTTAGAGTTCAATTACAATTTTTTTAAAAAATGTTAATTTAAAACTGTAATAGGCTAAGCGTTAGGATACTTGTGCCATCCGTTGAAGATTTTATTTAGTGGAAGTATGAGGCAATCAGGAACATTCGGTATTTATGGTTAATTGCTCTTCACACACACACACACACACACACACACACACACACACACACACACACAGAGAGACACACACACAGAGCTCATGATTACGTTTTTTTGATATTGGTTAAACTGTTGGAAACTACTATTTTCTTTATTTGAGGGTGGAGAAAAATACTGTTACTCGCGAAATGGAAAGTCAGGGTCAACGGAAATGAAAAAAAAAAAAACCTTAATTAGTTCATTTCGTACCTTTAATTGAAGAAGAAGGCTTGAAGAGGCTTAATTGTGTTTATTTATTTACACAATATTAATGTCGCAATTTATTTTCCATGTCGGTAAATATTACAAGGTACTTATTAATTCAGAGCAGATCTCGCAAGGAAATTGCCTTGGCAGTGAGGCTTCCCTTTACGACCACCATCTGACGCCAGTGTAATAGTATATAGGACAGTTAGTATACATCTACTATTCTCACTGCCATGTTTGCTCGTGCTTACAATTTAATAAAACAATATGAATAGCATTAATCTCTTTGGTTAACAGTTTTAAAGAGGAAAGAACAGAGTGATGAAAGAGAGAGATAGAGAAGGTTTGTGTGATAGAGAGAGATAAACTGAGAAAACTTCTGAATGTTTTTTTTCTAAACATAAAATCATTCGGAATGATCAATATCAACTTGATTGGTTCATTCAAAGACCGCGGAGTCAGTCATTCATTTTGGATGAAATTTATTTTGAAGAGATCCGGCAAAACAACGATTTGGTCTTCAAGTGAAATTATAAATTACAGCAAACAAACAATAAAATCGTTAAACACGCACGAACAAATAATGTGAATGAATTTGGTGATTGTTTTGAATCCATCCAACCAGATTGTTTAAATTTATTTATTATCGTGGTGTGGGTGATACACAATGAGGCTATGCCATTACTTGCGAAGAGGTTTTTTTTCTATTGAATATTATATTATTATTTATTTACTACTTTTGCTAATAATGGTGATTGGGACTGGTAACCTACAGGTTACTACCCTTTTCAAGCCAGGGTGGGGTTTTAGGATGTTATTTAATGAATTCCGTCATTAAATAATTTCCTTTGCCCAGGCGAGAATCGAACTCGCCTCTTCTAGGTTTGCCATGTGAGATAAAGGTCAACGCTTTAACTCGCATGGCTAACCTCAGCCGCCAAAATTATTTATTTATTTAATTAGTTCATCATGAAATAAATTTCTCACCACTCTAGGTTTACCATGTGAGATTAAAACCAACGCTTTAACTCACCTGGGTCACCTGAGCCCTATTGAGTATTATAAATTTTAAAAGTGGTATCTTTAGCATCTACTTAATTTCATGATCTATCGACTTATTGGCATTTGTTGTACTGACAATAACAGACTGCATGCATCCACTTGCCTATATTATTACGTGTACAAATGGGCGACAGAAAGCATTTCAATAAAAGAAAAAACGAATGACCTCAATAGGTAAATTGATCGTTAAAATTGTTATATAAAATTGTGGAAGTAAATAAAATCAAGTTTAATTTATTTCTACTTATCTAACTTTTGAACTAATTCGGTTTATGTAGATCAAGTATGTACTTCTACGGAACGCTTTATGAAAACCACCATCCATTTTTGTCCCGTATTTTGTAAAAATCAAATAAATTACTCAAATGTCTTGTAAATATTTAAAACCACAACCACCTGTAAATTCTACAGAGAACTATTCACCTTTAATATTTATCTAATCATTCTAAAAGGCGTCCTAGAATATTATAAAGAATCCCGAAATTTGTAAAATGGTAAACATTTATTAGTTCGATTTTGAAGTGTTAATATTTTTTATTAAAAGGAGTTGTGATAAAGGGTTCTTAGAGATAAATGGGAAAGAATCTGAGAGGAAATGAGAATGAATTGGATTGGGGCCTATGAGGAAGGAAACAAGTCTATTCTACTGGAGGGCGGTGGAGTAGGGAACAACAATGGACTGATTAGAGGAACATGAAGATAGAACCAACTGGACAAGCACAACTTACTGCTCTTCCTACATTCAGCTCCCTTCAGAATTAGCAGCCCAGCTTTAACTTCATTTAACATCTATGTCAGCCAACTTTATTCTCTAATTCAAGACCTCTTTCCCCCCGCCCCCGCTCTCTCATTCATACCGCTAAACAATAACATCTTAATTACTAACTTAATTACATCAACATAAAGACTAATTTCACGCTCATTAGACCAGCGAGGAAAATATGCAAGCGCAGAGATGCCAAGTGGCGAAGGGATATCCTTCTTCCTTCTAAATGTTAACGTCAATTCTTTATTAATATCAAATCGATAATGTTTACATGAACTTCATGTAAACGGTAATCATATATATTGATTAATATGAAGTCGGTTGGTAGATGAATGAAAAGTTCGCGTTTCCTTCAGACTTTTTAATTGGACTTTCTTATCTTCATGCTAAGTAAATTTGTTCTTCCTATGAACAAAAGACACTGAACAAGAAAAGAGACAGAACAGAAGTCCTGTTTTCTTCTAAACGAATGCCCTACCAATATTTGAGTAAAAACAACCATTAACATGCCCTCCAATTCTGCTAGACACCATCTTAAAGACAACTCAATTTTCATCTAATGGGCTATGGATAAGCTAGCACTATAATATACCTCTAACCTCGGCCGATTTGTATGTAAATAGAATCTAGGAAAGTTTAGCTATCTTAGCTACTCCAAGAAAATTTGGAAAAGCTTATTACATTCTCCAGAAACTATGGTACGCTGCAGAAATGTTCCTAATTATTACTGACATAAGTATCAATCGATATAGTAATCCTGAGGAGATTAAAATTCTAGAACTGGGATACCATTTCTGTTTATTTAATTTAATTGTGGTTCCTGTATTAAAAATACAGAATAGAATGTTTCAGGGTATCAGTTTTATTTTTGCATGGCTTTAACCGTAAAATATAGACCGTAAGGGAAAAAGAGGAAGTTTTTAATTGTATTAATATAACAGCTCAGTTATTGTCATTGATAAAATAAAGTGAAAATGGGAGCAAACAATTTTATTACAGCTTTTGAAGTGCACCTATTTGCTGTATGTGCTAGCGTTAGATCCTGTCATGTACGAGCTGATGGTGCTTGGTGTTATCCTCATGCAGATTTTTCAGTGGTTTATATTGTTCACAGGAATATATTATTAAAGTTATTATTTGCAAATTCCTACTGTGAGATAACTGCTGGTATATTCTTATGATCCCCTATGTATTCTTGTAACTATCTCCTTTATGTTACCTTCTTGGGGGTATCATCAGATCTCTTAGCTCCTTACCGTGTGTATTGCGTAGCTTTCAGTACCTAAGACGGGGACTTCCTCTCTTCATTAGCTCATAGCTCGAGAATAATGTATATTGCGATAAAAGCAGGAGTCTTTTGATGGAGTGATACTGTGAAGCGGCGGTTAGTTGAACCTCGCTGGAAGGAAATTCCCTTTAGCTATATGGTGAGTAAGTGTATCAAAGGAGCAGAGCCCTTGTCGTGAGGCAGTATTTAATTACTGTTGAAGCTAGTATAATAGCCGGCAGTACATAATGTTGCCTAGGGATGCCGTGTGTCTAATGGGAGGCGACGCCCTTCCGACCACCCCTCTCTCCCCTTTTAATTCCAGTTATGAGCTAAGGTCGATAAATCAATTTTAGGGGTGTAGACCAGTCATTTATGTGAAAGCGTCTTGGCTCGACCCCTTGTTAGCCACACCAATCTCGGTTAACTCCCCCCCCCCTCAATACACCAATATCAGCCTATTCGCTCTATCTGAGGTAAATAATCCTGAACCAAGAAGGTTTATAATTACTTATTTGATAGAGTTATTTTTCCCAATTAACAGTCCCGAATACTAGATAATTGTTGGCTTTTTATGAATAATCGACTCCAACCACATATTGGATATTCTATCAAAACTGTATACCTGAAATTGTAATTATTGTAAATCACTAATCATTCTCTTTCTGTGCAAGTCATAGCCAGGACCACTTGAAGATAAGAGATCCAATTCATTACTGATAGTTTGTGAATTTTATATATACAATGGGAGAAAATATCTTTCAAAAAAGCAAAATAGATTGTTTATTTGGATTCCCCGCAATGGATTGATCCCAACTCTTCCAACAATCATGCTGAGCTATTATAAGTCCTGAAAGTACTTGAAACATTACCAAAAGCAATATTCAGAGAAAAGTCATTAGGAATTATATACAGTAGTCTAAGTAATTTAATAATCAAATCCAAAAGGGCTCTTTTTGAATAGAAATGTCAATTTTTGTCACATTGTTTCATTACTACTGTCGTGTCGTTCTTGAGTCTCAGTAATTATACGTAAGATTTATCGAAGCCAGCAAAGCAGCGGTATTCCTTACTATTGTTCTGAAGCCATTATTATGAGCTATTAAATGACAAAAATTCTAGTTTCTCAAGCCCATTTTTTTTTAGTGGGTCGCAAATCATAAAAGAGCCATTCAGCGAGACTGAAAGGACCTCGACGGAGAGAAAGAAGCAGGTGTAACAAATTTTTACGGCGTAACTTTCCGGCCATCTGTTTCCTTCTCGTCATCTACGTTTTCCGAGTGCCTTACATTTTTTTATGTCTATGTAATTTATGATAGCAATGTATGAGTTTGGGCGAAACAATTTATTCATTAAGCAAACTTGAATGGCTAAACAAACCTAAATTTTATTTTCACATTGTATTGCACCTAGAAGAATTTCTATATATTTTGTATAAATGCAACTTCCTAATTAATCATTTCATAATTGTATTTGTAAAATCCTTGATGACTACTATTCGCTCGCTGTCATTGGTCTTATAATTGTATCTTTATCCCTGGTGTACAATTGTACTTGGGTTGCACAAAATAGTACTCCCAATTGAAATCAAATGGAGATTTCCTTGGGAATTCATGTGTGCGGCATGAACTGAATCTAATTTCCTCCTTTTGAACGGAGGCAGACAACGTGTTAACTTTTAATCTCTCCTAATTCAAACAAAAAGGTTAAGCCACATTTCTCCTGGATCATTTTTGGCCATTAATAAGCTTGACCATTGGTTTCACAGGGAACACTTAAATAACGATCTTCCTTTACGGGTGATAGCCAAAATAATTTAACTCCTTCCGAAAAAAACCTATTTAGACTACATTCTTTCCTCATCTATAGAGTTCTCGGAATACACCATCAGCAAATGATACTATATTTAAATTTTAATATTTTATTTTGTGTTACTTTCTAGTATTATCTATTATGATTACCTATCCCATAACGGTCCTAAACTTATAAAAAATTATTACCGTAATAAGAGAATAGATGCTGTGATTTAGGTGAAAATTCTAGGAACAACATAAAATCCTCTCTAAAAATATATGCCCTTTGTACACCCCACAAAAAAATGTTTCAAGCAGTTATTGTTACAATGGCCCAAATGCCTGTGTATTTGCAGATGGATTCTGGAGCTGTGCTCTCTGTGGGAAACGTAATAATTAGCTATTTACGTTTTATTTGCCAATCGTTAAACTGTATTTCAATTATAAAAAAAAAAAGTAAATTATTATTTTATTTTTGTTTTCTTAAAGTATAATAGCTTTATAAGCTGCCTCAATTATTTTAATAATTTCGACTTAAAAAAAGACAACTAACAACTGTAGGTTTTATGGAATAGAAATATTAATTATCTTAAACGATTTTAATTTTTTAGGAACTATATCGAACAACATTAATCTAGAGGACCTAAAGGAAGAGATCAAGTAGTTTTATATTCCTTTATTTCCCCCAAACATGAAACTTACTTATTTTTGTTCAATAACCTAGAAATATAGATCGCTTGATCATGAAATATATTTGTCAATATTTTCATGAAAACAACCAGTTATTGAAGCCGAATGGAAGTCTTCGGTCCCAAGTATCTGTACTTTTAGCCAAATTGTTTTAAAATTTTAATTTTTCGTCTTAGGAGAAATTTTTCTTCTAAAATGTTTTAATTGACTATTAAGTATTTCTTAGGTTTCTCAATTTCGCTAACATGTAAATATGAAGAAGTAATTGAGTTGCCAGTTGCCATAAGTAGCGATCTACGATCTCTTATGTCACCACAATGAGGCAAGGGACCCCTTAAGTTGTCAACATGTCTGACATGAGCTGTTGAGACAAAGATTCTTACATTTTCATAAGTCGGATTGAATTTAGTAAAGGAAATAAGAATTAAAGTCCGCATAAGTTTTCTTTTGATGAACGATCACGAATAAGTTAAACGTAAAATGAAGGTATTTATACAACGAGTGACTCAATTTCGTGACCTACAATTTTTGTTGAAAGTTAGGGAGGATGTGCCTTAAATCGAGGAAGGCCTGGTGGTATTTGTGCAGCGAGGATATGTTGAACTACTCGAAGGTGAAGTGAGTTTAAGGATAAAACATACTAGTTTGGGAGAAGAGCTGTCGAGGAGGTAGAGCTGCTAGGTATAGTTTGTGAAGTGGGGTTACTACTCGCTAAAAGGGAAGTCTGTTGAGTAGCTACGGAACTCTGCAAACTGCTCCCCGAACCAGTCACACACACTCGCATCAAACACTCCGCCCCCTTTCAGGAGAGCTTTACACTTCGGGTGCATCCGATGGTAAAACCAAATAGTGTTCATGGTGATCATATTGAAGGAATTTTATATTTGATGGCGGTGTTCCTCTTGGGAATTTCTCAATCAATTTTCTTCCCGCTTATTTTTGTCAAGGACGAGATACTACTTCAGAAACTTTTAATGAAAGCTTGAAGGGAAAAATAAATTTTAATCAAGTCATTTTCTGTAAAACATTGTTCTTATTAAATCGTTGACAATATTATTATTATTATTATAGTTGAGACTCGTGATTAGTATTTGTGGGGCCCGAACAAAGAAAAAGTTGTTACAGTTAATAAGTTAAATTTTTCAACTTTGCCAAACTTTTAACAATGTTAAAAGTTATTATTACCATTAACCCTCCGAGACATCACTCACCCAATAGCACTAAATATAACAGAAGAAATTCGTAAACAACAAAATTACCGAAATACAATTGCTCTACATTAGCTGCCAGGACACGAGGACCTTGGACTTAGTTCGTCAGCAGACTACCAGGCTAAACTAATTACTCAACAAACTCAATTCACACAAACAAACTTACTATACAAAGACATAGTGAGACAAATACGCCACCGAATCCTAAACAAATGGAAATCAGAATGGATGGAAGTAAACAACCACCTCCGCAGTATCAAAAGTACTATTAAGGAGTGGCCATCGAGGCATAGGAGTACTAGACGGGAGGGATTTGTTCTTGCCAGACTCAGGATCGGTTACACATACCTGACACATAGACACTTAATGGCAAGGACTGATAACCCTATATGCAAATACTGCAACAAGCACCTTAGGATAAAACACATACTGACAGAGGCAACCAACGAAAAAACCTTCACATTCCCAACGATATGACAGAACTATTAGCTGACAGCAGCCAATATATTCCACAAATACTAACATATCTAAAACATATAAACATTTACAAATACATGTAGTATAAAATAGAATAGTATAAAACAGCAAACTTAAAATAGAGAAATTTCACGAGAGCCAAACAGTTAAGGAAACGGCCGACCTAGCTTTTGGCGGGAAACTGACTCTCATCCGTTATCCGCCCAGATATAATAAAAATGCAAATATATCGGTTAATATTCAAGATAGAGAATAAATGTACATAACAATATTTATAGTAAATTTAATTTTCAATAAGATTGATTCTATAAAATTTTTCGATATGACTTTAGTAACGGAAATATTTCGAATTTCCGAAAATCCTCCCCTCTAACCGCCCCCCTCCCACTCGTCCGATTTCAGCCGTTATCGAACTTGATCTTTCTTTTTACTTAAAACGACTAAATATCGGGTTTGGTAACTATCAAACAAATATTGCGACGGCTAGAGCGGTGACAGACAAATATATATATATATATATATATATATATATATATCAGTTTTGAACGGACCTCATTTTCGTCATCTACTAGGTAGGGTCGATGGACATTTGAAGAAAAATTTCGAAAATTCCGTCATGAGTACGACCTCGATAGCTGATTTCCCTTAAGGGAAATCTGCTAAAAGATTTAAAAGAGATAACTTTTCTTATATTCATTTAGACAAAGCATGGATACGAGAAGCACTCAGATATTTAAGGAATATTTTCCATACTGTATAAATAATTTACATCAAGGTGTAGATGAAGGAATAAATATATTATTCTAACTACCCCTTAGCAATAAGGGCTTATGGGACAAACCAAATAAAATGTGAAATTTCTAAATATTTATTTATATTGTAATATTTCATTTCTTCCAATCTAAATAACACATATTTTTAAAATTCAGAGCCAAAATATTTATTTCCACAGTGGATGTATCTTTATTATTATATCTTTGGGTCATATTTGATTAATGTCCGTCTTTACATCCAGCACAAATCATGGTAGTAATTAAGGGTTAAACTACGGATACCGAAAAGATTAAGTCAACGATCCCAGTTCTGTAAGTATGTCGTTAAGAAGTTCTTGACGTCTTTATCTGAAGCCTCTAATACAATAAAGAGGTCCCGGCGGCTGAGAAGTGTAAAAGTTGAGGACGAGGAAAAAAGGATTTTGGAAGGGCGATAGATTAGGGATCAAATTTATTTTGTTAGGGTTTGGGAGGGATGTAGAGGCGGTAGGATGTGGGAGACATTTGTTGGTGGCTGATTGAATGAAGCTGATGGAGAGGGGTAGGCGACTAAGTGGTAACCGGAGACCAGTGCTAATAAAGGACCAACCCACTATCCTGTCTCCTCCTTACCTCTCTCTCTCACACACACTTTCTCCCTCACTCTCTCTCTCTCTCTCTCTCTCTCTCTCTCTTTCTTTCTCCTTCTTTCAGATTGTCCTCTCACCTCTATTTCCTCTCAATCCACACACTTTCACTCTTGCTCTTATAGCTACTATAGGCCCAAAAAGATTTTTCAGATTCCAATTCTAGAAGAAATTGGTATGATATTTTAAACAACAGTGGAAACAGTGTTGTCTTTCATAAACATGAACTATTATCAACCTCTTTAAACTTTCCCGGAATAAAGAACCATAATTCCTCAATGCTGTAAACAAATTTTTCCGTTCTCCATAAAACTTAAATTTAAAAAACTCTTAGTAGATATTCAACTACCAGAGAATTTACCAAGTAAGAGGTTGCGTTAAAAAAAAAGCCGTTTTGGAACACTTCATGCGCACAAATCACAACAAAAATTTTGTTAAATGAAAGCAAAGGGCAAAAATTTCATGAAATTATTCAAAAAGCAGTAGATAATATGACGGCTACAAAGCAGTCAACTATAGTCTTTAGCTATGTAACAAAAATGATCAACTACGCTAATCATGTAGAACATTAACATTGATTAAAGAACAAGTAAAGGTCTCAACTACTCGATCCCGACCCGACAGACTGGAAATAGGAGTATAAATAGTGCAATCTAATCAGCTATCAGCAATTATCAGAGAGTAGCAAATTTGATGCCAGTGGAATGACTACCAAAATCTAATCCAGTTGACTTAAATATGTAAAATGTTCAGCTGCGCTTCTCTTAAAATTATTTCTTTTGAGCGCCATAAAGTTCCAAAGCATCAGATCGAAAAACGTCAAAAAAAATAATTTATAGATCTTTTTACGGTAAACAAAAAAGATGTTGTACACCTTCAGGAGTTAATAACCCCGTAATAATAACATGGAAAAATTATTAATTTTGTTTTATTTTCGAGCCTCCTTTGTCAGTAGATTTCGACCAAGAGGAGACTTGCACAACTATGGAATTTCAACATTCATGCTACCCGTTTTTGAGTTAGGTGAGAAACTTACAGACGTCAAGCAGAAAACAGTCAAAACGGCATCATGGAGGGTAAAAACGGCTAATTCTGTTGAAATTTGGAAACCGATATTTTTCGCGATTAGTTCTTACATGGAAGTGAAAATTCAAAGCGTAACTTCTTCGTTATACCATAGGGTATGTAGCTCCTTTTTATGGAGTGTTACATTATAGTCCAGAATTGTGTCTATATGGGGAATTACTAGAATAATATCCTAACACATTGATAGGAGCTTTCATATGTTTAATTGGTTTTATGTACTAAATATTTTATTGATTTTTTTTATACTAATTTAAACCTTCTCTAACGTTTGAAGCTGCGGGGAGTTAGTCCAGGGAAGGTTGGCTTCTAGAGATAAAAGATCAGCAAGCCCAAAATCATGTCCTGGCAAACACGAAAATTTATTCTCTCAACATAGAAAATAATTATTGTATATTGGAATGTCTTATAGGTATAAACTTAGGGGTTTTTTTTTAGAAGACATGCGCCTATCCCCGTTCTTTTATCACTAGTTACTAACTTTTTTTCATTGGTAGGAATGTCCAATTTGGTTGAATTTACCAATTATAGTCCTTTATAATTGTAATTGCATACGTCTTAGGCTCAGCCCAAGTTATAAGTAGTTAGTAATTCGTTTTGTTAAATAGTATTGAATTAAATTAATATTTAATTCCTCCCAATGGCACAATTGATGTTACTATTCAAATGGTATTATTCATTTGTGACTGAAATTAATTTATACACGTAAGACCATTGATACATGGGCATAATGTATCATTAGGGTTTAGGGAAAGGATTGGATAATCTGAATAGAGAGGCATCGCAGAGCAAGGCCTGGATATTGGCTGATCTGCTATAATTACAAAAGGCAATTGACATAAAAGGTTGGTAATGGAGTGATGGGCCGTAAAGATAGGATAGGGGACGCCGGCTAGATCCTTTCGTGTCTCACGTCACCTCCCCTCTCTCTCTTATCGCCCTACACGTCATCCCTCCTACCACCTCTTCTCTCTCTCTCTCTCTCACACACTCTCTCTCTCTCTCTCTCTCTCTCTCTCTCTCTCTCTCTCTCTCTCTCTCACACACACACTCTCTCTCACTCTCTCTCTCTCTCTCTCTCTCTCTCTCTCTCTCTCTCTCTCTCTCTCTCTCTCTCTCTCTCTCTCTCTCTCTCTACTCTCTCACTCACTTCCCCTCTATCCATGAAAACATGGATTTGTTGGAATATTCATACGTTGCAATATACCTCACCTCATCCTTCACAGTTCTGCAGCTGCAATATCGTTGTTCCATCTGCTCAATAAAGGTTTTACATCAATTTTTGGATAGGTCTTACTTTGGATAGTACATTGTGTCGTAGGCTTGTATTTAAGAGAGAGGAAATCAATTCACTTCACAATTAAAGTTAAAAAAATTTCTAGACAGTGCTAAACGTATCTAAACGAAGAAGCTAGAATCTACTGCAGATATCCCATACAATCCATATATCCGATGACTATTAGATAAATTAAGAAACATTTCTAAAAAAATATGTTTTGTACAAGTGGGGAAGGTTCCTTACTTTGTAAAGGTAAAGAGTGCAAAATTTATGGTTAGGTAAAAGTGAGCGTATTACGCATCATCCACAACAATTGACATTACTCTCGTACAAGCGAAACGAATGTCAAATGTACAATAATTCGATTTTACAATGGAACAAAATATACAGTACCGCATTTATAGTCCTACTATTACAATCCGCAAGGGATATCTGCTAAAATGGTCTCAGAACTGAGTTTCATAAACGAAAAGAAATAGATTTCAAATTTCAAAAGGCCTTCAACTTCAGTTTGGCTCGTAGCTCCACCATTTTCGTCGATGGGCTTCTCTGTAAGAACAGTGTAAAAACAGATGTAGCAGCTGTTTTTTTTTTTTTCATTTCCATCTAGTCCTACGTGGCTTGGAATCCACATGAAGTAGACGACCCTTTTTAACTCTGGGAGCATTTGCATACAAATATGTATTTTTTGTACTATTGGATTGTTCGTTAATATATCTTTAATACTCAATAGGGCACTCAACAAGTCGGTGCATATTTTTCTTGTTTCGAGTGTTTGATAATGGAGTGAGGTAATGCGTACAGAATTCCGAATAGTTCGGCCGAATAGATGCTGGTTAATTTGTTGAGCTGGAACTTTTGGCTGACATTCTCTTCGTCGTAAGCACAGGAAGCAATTTTTGAACCATCAGTGTATATGGTCTTCGGGTGTTGGCATCTTCCTGTTGTATTATATAATTGTCCTTTATTTCCCAGTAGTTGGTTTCTTTAGATGATTTGTTTATGAATTTAGTGATTTGTGTATTTATAGATAGGTCTTGAATTGTCCAAGGGGGAATTGGCTACATAATTGACCCAGCAGGGTGTTATGAAAAATAATGCCTGAGCTGGAGCTATAAATGGAAAACAGAAAGCAATTTATACAAAACGTGTGACTTACTTTGCTTAGAAATTCCAGGAATCCGTCGGATAAAAGAGTTAGACCGTAAAGGGACTGTGGGTCGGCTCTAGGGGAACCATTGGCTTAGTCCCTTGGAGGTACAGGAATATACTCGTATTCCGGGAAACTACAGCTACATATTCAATGCATAGTGATTGACTGCTCCGCTAGGTGTTATGTATTTTATTGATAAAATAAGTAGTTTATTTTATATTTCTTTTGTTTTTATAGACTTTATTGTTAACCCAGTTTCTACTGTAAATTCTATTATTTATTTTACGACATCATTGTTTACTCTTTCGTTCGATTATTTTGGTTCCCCAATTAATTTTTCCTCTTTGTTATTATACTATAGCAATAAACCTAATATTCCTTAATATTGAATTTGTCTGAAGGCAAAGTATCTTGTCATGTTGAATAAAAAGCTCTTTCGAAGCGTAAACCTCATCTTCAGTGCAGTCCTAGGGGTACTAGCCAGAAAGCCGACATTAGAATTAGAGTATTGACTTTTATTTAAGTTGATTAAAATCAATTTTCAATAATGGATTAAGCTCGCACGATATCTTAAAGATTTACTAGCATTCAAAACCTTTATACTAAAGTTCAGGCAATAATTGAATAAGATCTCATTACACCATCCTTCTTACCAAATTCAAAGTCCGTTCTACTTTCAAAACTTCTTTCTGTGAGCGTTTATTTATTAATTCTATTAAATGCTAGAAACTTATTTCAAAGTTATTCATAAAAAGCTCGTCTAACTTATCTCTTCTAAGGCCTTACATTTTCATTAAATACATTTCCCTAATAATATTTCACGGGCGGGGAAGAAACCGTCCCATTAAGTTTATTTGCTATTCAAATTGTAACCTCTGATTTTTCAAGTTTCCCCAGGTTGAGTATAATTATGAAAGCTAATGAGATCTTGATGAATTCCATGTTTCCAGTGGTATTCAACATGATTTGCTAGTTACGTATCCACTCTCATTTCCCTCTCCCCTTAAAATCCCTCCTCCAACCTTCTCTCTCTCTCTCTCTCTCTCTCTCTCTCTCTTTCTCTCTCTCTCTCTCTCTCTCTCTCTCTCTCTCTCTCTCTCTCTCTCTCTCTCTCTCTCTCTCTCCCCCCCCCCGCTTTTCAAACAAAAGTCTTCTTTTATTCAACTAGTGAATAATACAACATTTTAAATTTTATCACATTATCCTGTCTTCTGAAGGTCTGCTAAACTTATAATGTTCCAATTTGTTACAGATACCAACTCCTAAATAAAAGTATTTGTTATGTACTTAATTCTACAAAATACACAATATTTTTATATTACCCATTTCCTGTGCATGTATCTTTTTTTATATATAACATAATTATAGATTATCCTATTATCATAGTCAAAAATCATTAGCGTCGTATCACGTTGTTGACGCCTTCTGTAGTTTTTCGTGTATACCTCATTCAAACTTCGTTATAGGGCAAAGGTTACTTTAAATAACAAAACGAACAACTTTTGTTATTATTGTCATATCTATCGGTAGAGACGTCGTCACTGGCTGATGGTTGAGTACCGCTGGCAAGCGCTTTCGATGCGATGGCATCATCTTCAAGCCTGTCAATTGTTGTACTGAGTTGGTTGCCCGTCAGTCAGTGGGTTTTATGCTCTGTTCACCGTATTAGTTGTTTCAATTTACCTGAACATCAACATCCCACGTTTGACAGATCTTAGTGGTAAGTAAACAGATCTGGGCTAAACGTAAACACGTATATATATATATATATATATATATATATATATATATATATACTAGCTAAGGTACCCGGCTTCGCCCGGGAATTCATTTGAGGCTGAATGAAGATGGTATGTTTTTGGCAAGGCTTTACTTTCCACAATATTTTTTTTATTTCCCTGTCCCAGTGTTTAGAATTTATACCCGTCGTTACTGTGGATTTGTTAATAATAAAATTATTTGTTATTTAAGACTTCACTGTCCTCAATATTTTTATATTTCCCGTCCTCTGTGTATGTAGTTTTTTTATAACGTAATGGACCATATAATTCATAATCCTAGAAAGTATTCTATCTTCCAAACCATGTATGAATAAGTTTCTTTCCCTTCATGCGGTACAATGTCCAACAGTGACAGCTGTTTTAGGTACGTCATAGCCGCTATTGAAATACACTTTCATAAGTCTCAATTGTAAACTGTGTATTCATATTGGTTTTCAGTAAAGTATATCATAATACATTAACGAAGCAGAGTTAATAAATACCAGAAATACCTGAGTGCACCTCCCCTAGCGTTTATTCTTGTAAATTATTTATTTATAATAATTAAAGAAATTCACATTCCTGAGAATAATAATACATTGCTATAAGCATCAATTAACATGTAAACATAGACCAATATGAGGTCGGAAGGGAAGCGGCAGAACTGATAGGACAAAGGAAGTAGCTCGACACTTACATAGCCTCAGTGCTGCCAACCTGCAATGCATTTTGGATAGCTATCCTCTAACACATTCAAATATATTAAAAAATCATATTATATTATCTTCACAATTCTAAAACTGTTTCAAATATTTTTCACGTTTTAATTAATAATGTATTAAATACACTTAGAGAAGGGTGGGGGCAGTATACCTTATTTGGTGCAAACTGTTACTGGCGTTAAAAAACAACATAGTTTTGAATTATTAAGGATAAAATTTGAACATGGATTTGAATTAACTTATCCGGGTGAGATACCTGGGTAGTTCATATTGGAATGTATTGTTGAGCATATCAATATTTCTAAGCAAATTACTTGCTTCATACCTTATTTTACAAAAAAAAAAAATAATTATAAAACAAAATTTACACTAATTAAAAAAGTAAACAACTTATGTGCACAATTGCCAAAAACCAAATAGACGATGAAATATCGCGAATTTTTATTTCAGGCCTCCCGCATAACCCCCATTCCCCTTGGAACCTAAAATTTTTAGTATAGCTTATAATCATGGAAGAATTAATGCTAATTTACATACCGAGTGTTGTTAAGTTCGGTTCTACCGCTAGTGCCCAATAAAATAGTTGCCCCCGCTTTAGTTTTTAGCGTATATCTTGTTTATACTTTGTTATAAAGAAAAGTGTATATAACAAAAGTTACTCTAAATAACAAAATAAACAACTTTTGTTATGTTCATATTTGCCAAGAAACCAATACGAAACGAAATATCGCTATTTTTAATTTCTGGCATCCCTCATAACCCCCACTCTTGCCCGTCCCTAGAAATGTTGGTATGGCTTGTTATGATGAAAGCGTTAGTGCTATTACATATGCCGAGTTTTATTTATTTTGGTTAGATCTTTTGTCCCAAATAAAATTGTTCACTTCCGCTATAGGTTTTAGCGTATATCTCGTTTATAATTCGGTATACGAAAAAAGTGTATATAACAAAAGTTACTCTAAATAACAAAATAAACAACTTTTGTTATGTTCATATTTGCCGAAAAATTAATAGGAAACGAAATATCGCTATTTTTAATTTTAGGCTTCTCTTATAACGCCCACTCCTGTTCGTCTCAGAGCATATTAATATAGCCTAAAGTCTAAGTTGGGTTAGTAGTAATATACATACCAAGTTTCATAAAATTCGGTTTAGCCGTTTATGCGTGAAAAGGTAACAAACAAACAAACAAATAAACAAACAAACAAACAAACAAACAGACACCAAAGAAACAAAATGCAGTTATGGTGTCTATGACATGTGAAACGAAAAGTTATCGTGAAATTTCGCGAAAAAAATCAATGTACAGACAGAGGTTACAATTTTATATATATATAGATATAATATATATATATATATATATATATATATATATATATATATATATATATATATAAGAACCAATAAGATTCATCAGTGCCGAAGTACGTAATATCTGACAAATTTAATCTAATCCCTATTATCTTAATTCTTCCATGGTGATTGACAAATGTGAAGGTAAGGTGAAAATAGTGCAATGCCCTAAATGCGATTATGGATCAGATCTCAGACTATACAATTAATAAATAATAATACAAACATTTATTTGTACTATTGTTGTAAAATAGTTGAGTTGAATTGTATGTACCCAGAGGTGATGGGTGCTGTCGACCAACAGAACACCAAGGGTTGAATGCATCCCTAGATAACACAATCATTGCTCGTTATTTATTGGTTTTTGAGAGTTTTCAAAAAAATACCTTTGTTTCGTGCAAAGCTATTTCTGGTTGGAGAACATTCTGTCATGGAGTTCTTCGTGAATGAGTATAAGGGGATGGAATTGTTTAATTTGCCATTTCATTTACATCATTGGAGATACACATTCGTAGAAATGAAGGCATATTATACTTCTTAACCACAAATGACGATTTATTTTGTGTGCTGTTATTGACTCCGTTCTTTTTTATTTATGATTTCGACATTATCGGATTGCTTATAAATTTTCATCAATGAAATGGGGGCTGAAGATAGGTTTAGGATATTACCAGGTTGCTACTCTTTAGGTCCCGTTGAAGAAGCTCTCAAGATTCCATATTCCAAAGCACTCAGGCCTTCAATGGGAATAGACCGTGGTTCTTTCATTTCTATCTCCAAAGGAAAGGATTATGGGAATTCGTTCATCTCTGCCATAATACCGGGCTTATAACTGTGGCAGACGTTCCCTCTAATATGTTTCCTATTTATTGTAAGAACATGCTTGTAATCTCCACATTAGATTAGCTTAATACAATTGGACCTTGTGCCATAGTTTCGATAGGCAGCCAATTTTATACAATTGCTTCTCAGGATTTTTGAAGCTTTTGAATTACTTGTCCAATAACTTGACACATCATTTTCTAATTTACTTAAACACTTTTTCAAACTAAATTTGGTAAATAGTTCTAAAATGATGCATTGGGTTGACCAATTATCATAAAAAATGTTTCATATCTTACTTAATATCTATTACTATTAAACTTGTAGAAGGAAAAGGGTTATTATTTTTAAAGTTGACCACTTCTGTAATTTTGCTTAATCTCTCAAAATACACATTTTAGTTATCTTCCTTACATGTCTATTGATATGAGATATGCTTATGGATATTTGTTCAGAGAGTCTCTCCTGGAATTGATATTGCTTGAATGTCGTGCCAGCAACGAAATTATATTTAGCTTCTGACTCGCTACTGAAAAATTAAATTACCTCATATATGTAATTATTTTAATTACTAGCATACATTTTCTTTCTAAAATCCTGTCTCAGAACCAATACTAACATTAGCGAATATTAGGATACTCAAGAAGTTCTGAGAAAACAGATTTTCAGTACAGGCACGGATGTGCGTCCATGTTAGATGCAGTAGAACTGGTGATCTAATTTATTTCCCTTAAGCACTGCCTTTGAATGCATAAGCCTCAATTACAATTCATTAAGCTATGAACCATTCATAGCCACTAGAGCTAGAATTGTCCAATTCGGGACGCCAAATTCTCTGCTTCTCGTCGTCGAGCCAGTATGTCTGTGCTTAGCCACTTCGCCGCACGCTCAAAGTACTTTTAGCTCGTCGTATGTTCATTTGTTTTGTTTTTTCACACTATTGCTTCCTATAACAAACCTTCCCCGGTATTACTACGTCCTTTATCTAAAAAAAAAATGAATTTTACAGGACTAACAATGTTTCAATATATTTGGTCCATACCTTTTCTTAGTTATCGGCTATCATACGTCCCAGATCTATGTCTGCTCGTACTATCTGCGTTCCCCACACCCACTGACAACTCTGAGATATTTTTACCAGTTATCAAAAAATCGCCAGTAAATGATTCATATTTTACATACTAAGACAGGCTAGTGTACACGTTGCGACACTGCTTTGTGCCCATTTTTCTTATAATTACTTCAATGGTGAGTATGCCGGTGAAAACGGTCTCGTTATTTTAATCCCGTGGTCCACTATTGATGTCAACAAATGTTCTTCGAGCTTCGTCCTAGTCAGCGATCCTACACTTGCTAAATATCCCCACTGTGTGGAACACGTAAAGAAATTGTAGCCTATCCGGATTGTCATATGCTTTTCGGAAGTCAATGCAGAGTTCATCGTCTGATTCTGTCTAGTAGAGATAGTAGTAGTAGTAGTAGCTGATATATGGCCAATCCTCTGGGGCAGGATTCGCTCATGTTCTCTCCCAGAATCTCTTCATACTTCTCCATTATACTCCGACAATGCTCCTTTGTTTGTTAAGGGACTATATTCCTATTCTGCTAAAATCATTCCTTCATAGTTTTTTTTCTTTGTAGTAATCTGTGCGTATACCGTAGTTTTACTTCTCTTTATGTTTTTTTCTTCTTTTTGTTCAACAATGACGTAGGCCTTGCCAATTTTGGATCTCTAGTCATGGCCGGCGATTGTTAGAAACAGCTGTAATATAAGGAGATTCGATTGAATTCGTAGAGCGAAATAGGAGCAAGAAGAAAACAGTCTTAGCCTTGGTGTGATAGCTATCCTAATAAAAGCGAGCTAGGCTAGCCACTGTAAGGACGGGCGTAAGTTACAATTAGGGCTGGCCCGTTATGGGTTCCACCCATTACCTACCAAGCTAAAAGGCTTAATTCTCTTCTCTCTCTCTCTCTCTCTCTCTCTCTCTCTCTCTCTCTCTCTCTCTCTCTCTCTTTCTCTCTGTCTCTCTCATCTATCTGTACATCTTCTTTCCTTCCCTCACTCTCTACCTCCCTTTCCCTAACAATATAAGACTTCATCAAAATCCTTATATTCTGTATGATATTGCTGGTAAGAGGTGGGGCACAGTTGATGGAGTGGAGTGACTACACCTTTTTCCACAGAAATTTCCAACATATCCAAATTTTGTATTGGCCATATCAAGATTGTTTGGAAGAATTTCCGAATTACACTTATAATATATTAATAATTAGATTACTTAACCCTCCGGCGGGCGCGCTGCGGCATTTGGACCGCAATCTGAACATCTGTCAAAATACTAGGAATAGAAATGACTTCAGCGGGCTGGGGGTTCCAAGGTATTTGTATATCAACATGTTCTGACGTGTTGAGTCGGTTTTCTCAGGGCTAAAAAAAGTTGCTACCTTTGTGGGACACATCGAAATAATAGAACAAGCGTTGTATGCAATATGTGCAATATTACCGAAATCGCAGTATCCATCAAGTAACGTGCAATGATTGTCAGGGAAATGCTTTATACGAGGAAGAAGTTTCATTTTTTTCTCGCAAATTTTGAACCGAATATTTTTTCTGTATTTGATCATTTATAACCTTAAAGTCATTTTTTTATTATATTACTAATTTACTCTGAAGTTATATTACAAAATTTTTGTTCAAACTTTATGAAAATAATTAATAATTTTACTCTATTTTTATTCTGCAAAATAATATTATAAAACATAAACTTATTGTTCCTATACCACTATTCCTACGTACCTGAATATCCTATTTTGGTGGTTATTTATAATAAACAATTTATTATTAAAATATGTCAATCATTATTCTACCTATTGCAAGGTCGTTTTTTATATTCCAAAGCTATTTATAAAAAAAAAAAAAACTTTTAGCCATACTTTTCTTAGCAAAATGATAACGTATAATTGTCATGCATTAGAATTACTGTAAAACCAAAGCAAAAATGAATAAACAACATGAATAAGTAAGTGATTGCTAATTTTCTAATAAAAAATAGAAAAAACAAAATGCGGTCCAAACAGGGCAGCGCGCCCGCTAACGTAACTCAAATAGGCGCGCCCGCCGGAGGGTTAAAAACTAGTGCGTTAATGGCATTAATTTAAAATTACAACCATTAGAGCGTTAACATAATACATGTAATGTTAACATAATGATGTATTTATCTATCTGTCTCCATAGTTGATTTCCCGTAAGAGTTAGTCTTTTGAATCGATGATATTGATTGCATGCTCATTATGTATACTAGCAGCTGGCCGCAATTTATATCAAAGACTCATTGAACTCCATTGAACATGCTAAAAGGGTGCGTGAGTGATAGGTAAGGGAATCCTTTATATTTAGATATATTAAGTACATTAAGGCGCTTATATTTGCTAATTTTGTTGTTACATTATTCACTTAAACAGTTTATCATATTGAGGGCTTAATTAGTTATTCATAGTATGAATGAGGTGCACTAAAAAGAGTGACATGAGAAAGGAGTATCTGATTGTAAAAGGCGAAGGGTTGTGTGGAAGAATCGGTTTTAGGAAGCCATTCAAATACTTATCCCTTTGAAAGGGCCTCGCCTCGCGGCTTACCGGCTTATTGAATTATGTAAATATTGATTCTTATTAAATGGCCTCACAAAAAGGAGCCTTCTGAAAATTTTCTGGTTCGCCACTACACCATTATAGCGCCAGTCCATTTTCAATAAACTGTCATTATCCAGCTACCAGCTCCAATCGCCTTTTGAGGGTTCGTTGTCTCAAAGTTTTTAATTCGTAGTACAATTTATATTGTACTCAAGTAAATTAATGCATAAAGAACAACATCTAAAGAGTCGTAGTAAAGTAAAACATACATGAAAGAATAAAGAGCTAATTAGAAAAATCTTAAGACGATAGTTCATCTTTTGGTTTGATTTCGTCTCCATGAGATCCCAAGGCTCTGCTGTCTCATATTTATATTATTTATATTTTATTTATAGTATGTATCACCCATTACTCAATCTCCTTTAGGAAAGAGGCCATTGTGGTTGCTTAAAAGATAAAACTACAACAAGCATTCAAATCTTCGCGATTATACATGCAAAAAAGACTGCATTTAAATATGAAAATGTTCACATGTATAATAGAGACATGAAAACAATTTTGGAAAATCCCGTCATGAGAAAGACCGTAATACCTCAGTAGCCGAACTAAAATAAAATAATGCCACAGTGGATTTTACTTAATATTAATATTTAAAGTTAAACAGAAATTACACTAAAAATGTCTTGTAGCTGTACTGCACAAAACCCTCCTACATCCCAGTTTAGAGGAAAATAATACAATAAAATAATAAATTGTGTAGTTTTTATAGTTTCTGACTGGAAAAACAAACTTATTAGCGCTGTATTAATTTGATATGATTCTCTCTACTTGAATCAATGAGCTGATGAAAATCAGCTAGTACAAATGACACGATTTTCCAAAACATTCCTCAAAGTCCATAGATTCTACCCAGACGATGAAGAAAATGAGGCTACTCTTTGCCAATCTGTCTATATGTCTGAAGGTTTTGACTAAAATGTTTTAAGGAATCTTCAGGCAGTCTTCAATATTTATATCATTTATCTAGTTAAATAATTACAGTTATATTAATTCTGACTTGGCTTTCTATTTTAGGAGCTCAGGTTGAAGTTTGCGAGATAATGTAAAGTAAACCTCGTAAAACTAGAGCTGTCGAAGACGAACTTACTAAATAAAATACTTCGTTCCATCTAGGCTAGAAAAGGATGGCAGCACAATGTGCGCGTTAGTAAATATCATGCATAGATATATTTTAATGTATTACTTTCAACAATTCATTATATTAATTATTTTTATTTTATTACTAGCTGTGTTACCAGTCGTTGGCTGGGTTATGCTCCCAAGGCCACTAGGAACACTCCGAGTTTTGTTAAACTTTTTTCCAGCGGTTTACATTATTCCAGTATTATCTGAATCGTGGAATCTCCTGAAATAAGTAGTTGGGTTGTCGTACAAATTGCTTGGACATATATAAAGATGGAGTGGGTCCGAGTCCAAGAGGAAATAGCTAGCACAGATTAATGTTCCATCTCCTGACTTATCATTACACGCTCCGTCGTATATAAAAACCAGAGCTTTTTCTCTCTGTTAACATCTTGGGAAAAGATCGTTCTCAGTGCATTAGTCATTCTCCGTCGATATATACTGCAACTTCTTCATTTATTCTATTATATTACTACTGCTCTTCGAACGTATTTAAGAAGAGCAATAACAATCAGTTACCTTTGAAAAATATTATTATTTTTTTATTAATGAGATTGCCACTGGGTGGAGTTCACAAAGATAAGTAGCTAAAAATAACTTTATTTCATTGTGCTTTCTGACCTATTCATAACTTGTCAATATTTGGCAAATTGTGAAAATATAAATGACCAACAAAACGGAACTATTTTCTTCTTGTCCTTTTTGGGAACAGACAATCAATTGCTAGAAATTTATCGCCCGAAGTTGCTCCACTTTTGATGTCCATTTTTGCGTTTACATGAAATCCATAAGTTGCTGTTCAAACAGAGTTAAATTCTTGTTGCCTGCTCTGCTTGACTGTGAATGGCAGAAATTGGCCTTGTTTAATTATGCAAATGGTTTCTGGTTAATTATTCCCAAGATTCAAAAAATATAAATAATAGTTACTAAGAAATTCTTTCAAATCATAATTTCTATAGAAGGGGCTCAAGTCAGCCATGTAAGTTACCTTAGCGATGGTCTACCTGATCTTGGAGATCCATTGAATCAGCGGTTCAATTTTCTCATGACCAATTGGAGTTCTTTTAGTGAAGAACATAATAAATAAAATTTGTTCTACTTTGACTAGATAAGAATAGTAACCTATACGTAACCCGTCCCTATTTCAAAGAAAACACAGAAAATAAGTTCAGTATATTTTTTTAACACATTTCCCCTAAGGTTTTCCATAGAAGAATTGGGAACTATGAACGAAGAAATAAATTCATTGAGTAAAGTTGTTTTCTGTGGTAAGAGTAACTCAAAAATCGGACAGTTTGAATGTCTATTGGAATAAGTATCTACCTATTAGTTTTCATCTAACGGGATTTAAAATTAAATCGAAAAAAAAAAAAAACATTCGTAGCTTAATATTTGATAGCATTATTAAAACACTTTAGAACGATGGAGTAGTCCATAAATAACAATAGTTCCCCTTGAAATAATTCCATTTCGTAAGAACTATCTTAATAATTTTGTCATACTTCATTCTCATCGTTTAGTTAAGTAAGTTTCGTTTTGCTGCATTTTTTTTTCTTTTTTCGAATTTAAGTTTTTCGACTACGATTTGGGAGGAAAATACGAGGGAATATTGTAGGTGTTGAGCTGACTGGACTGAATGGACGAATAAGCCCTAAAACGATGTGAAAGAACAAACCCCATTCAATATGTCGGCACGTCTTTAATCAATATTCTATTCCAGGAGACTGTTTCCAATCTATTTCTCTTTGACGACCTTCTCTACCGACGTTCCTACAATATTTCTCCCTTCAAAGAATATACATGGTTTTCCTTCCCCGCCCTCCCTCATTTTCTTTAATATTTCCTCTAATCATGAAATGTTATTGAATTTTCAATTTTAAACTGAACGATTATCTGATGAAACCTAATACATTTCCTTTTCTTTTCTTAAAATTCAGCAATGGATTCTAATAGGTTTTGAATGGAATATTAAAACACAGTCTGAATATTTTATTTCATTCTGTTTCTGTCATCTTAGCCATTAACGTTACGGTTTACAAACGAATTTCTACAACATATTTTTAAGCACACTTAATGTTCCACGTGTTTTCCCGAGAATTCCATTTGGCACCTTTAAATAAAATAGATTTTGAAATTTAGTAGGGTGATTTAATCATGTAAATACAATTATGAATTTAAATATAACCCACACGTTCTAAGTGAACCTTGTCCTATTTTTTGAATCGATAAAGTAATGTTCTGTTCTTTGAATAACCGCTTGGAATGGGTGAAATATAGTTAATAATTGAAAATACTTTAATATTATTTAAAATAAAACTGTCAAATGTATGGATACTAATAGGTTTTCTTTTTAAAAAATTGTTTTTTTTTGTAAAGTAAATAGTATATCACGTTTAATAGTAACTTATTTAAACTACCAATCACGAGCAAAACGACAATGTTTATATTGCAACGAAAATATATAATATAATAAAACAGTTGTTTTACTTCTAATTGACTTCCATCTTCTTATGAGGTTGCACATGGCTTAGTGGTTGGGCTCAATTTAATTGAACTAATCCAGTTTGTATTGATCTTTTAATAATTAGAATTTGTTAATTTTCATTTACCATTCAATATTCTGAAACATTTTTATAATACTTATCTCTTTTTTTTTTCTAGGTAAGGCTTGAAAAGTTCAAAACATTGATTTGTGAGTATAATAGTCCAAATTATATTTCGCAAAACTAGAATTATTTTTATTTATAGCTGATTTGTTGAAAACTTGTTTTTTTCAATCAACTCAAAGAATTTGCTTGTATATTTATGTGTTGAATTAAGCATATGTACTTAATAATATAGTACCCACCTTTTTTTTAGACTGTACCACTTGGTTTCCTCAAATGCCTATGAATTTCTTTAAATCTTTTAATAAAAAATATGCGATACACCATTTATTAATTGACAATTCTAAATTAGTTTATTTAGGTAACGGTTTCCATTTATTCCAAAATCGTTTTTGCTCCATTGTAATTCATTTCAAACGAACATAAATATTAGAAGAGAAAGAGATAGTCAGCTGGTCGATGAGTGTACTAGGCACCAAGCTCACCTATTGAATCTCATTTGGAAGGGAGAGTCCTCGATCTATATTAGGGCACTTTATCATTGGTAAAGACTGTCAATTCAAATTCATTATGGTTATGAAACTTATCTAGATAGAAATAGTAATATTTTAAATTGAGTTATGAATGGAATTGTTATAAAAATAATGTACTGAGAAAATATTATTAGTAAAAAAGAAGAATGCATATATTAAAAATCATACCTACTCGCGTGTTGAAGCGCACATAAAGAACGAGAGTAACGTATATGATGTCTAGAAATGCCGCTAGGAACTACCTGTAAATGTGAAATACCACAGAATAGGTGAAATTAACAATTATTGAAAGGCTAAATCACCTTTGATGTGATGCTCATAGATAAAAAAAATCTGAATTTTAAGTTTGGCACATTTTTGATGCGCAACTTCATATATAACCGAAAGTACAGTGGCTGAAGGGCAAGTCAAAATTGTAAAAACCAAAAGGAACATTAACATAATTGAAATATTAGTAACCGACGACTACATTGTTACAAAAACAAGAGTTTGCAGAACTGGAACAAGAATGAGTATCAATAGATTGCAAGTTAATGGAAATCAAATACACAACCCCGTAATGTTCATTAAGAGAAGAGGTGGCTCTTGTTCGGCTGCGACATGGCCATTCACGAATATCGTACCAGTGGGAGGAGGAGTATAGAGGGGGAATTTTGAAAATACGAAATATCTCCGTAAATTATACCTCGGATTGAAAAGTTGTGTAGAACCAATCTTATTTCATCTCACATAAACAATACTCATTTAAATAATAAAGCTCTTTATTAGAACCTTAATTATCAAATATTTTTTTCAAGAGACCATCATTATAAGATATATATCCAAATACGAACTGTTGCCCCCCGCGTTTTTTTTCTTATATTGCTTAAATTGGAGTGATTGGGATAAAAATATTCCCATTCATTATTCATTACAGTACTGGATATAGTAAATAGTTTTCAATAAAGTTAATATGTTATATTCAGATATATTTGGCATATCAGAGAGATTGAATGGCCTGTTTGTTTACACTTCAAACACTTTCCGTAGTAGAGGTTGTTAAAATGTAAATTGACTGAAGGATTACTCATTACCGCGTTTATTCACTTAATATTCACAGTGGTGTTAAGTGTTATCAGTATGTAGATTTATCTATTGTAATACATCACGTGGGAAATCTGCATAGTTTACGCACGCGTCTGCGTGACGGATTTTTTGAAGAAAGGTCGCATTTGTTATACCTACTTTAATTATATTATTTTACATATATTTTTAAAGATAAAATATTGAATTAAGCATATAAATGACATTTTTTTAAATGTACTAGTGGTGCTATTTTTCTTTCAAATTCCTTTTTGAGTTGTTCTCTGCTTTAAAAACACCCACGAAACAATCTAGAACATACAAAGAGAGATTGAGATAGATAGATAGAGAGTGTAAAGACAGAGCGAGAGAGAGAGAGAGAGAGAGAGAGAGAGAGAGAGAGAGAGAGTGAGTGAGAGAGAGAGAGAGAGAGAGAGAGAGAGAGAGAGAGAGAGAGAGAGAGAGAGAGAGAGAGAGAGAGAGAGTGAGAGAGAGAGAGAGAGAGAGAGAGAGAGAGAGAGAGAGAGAGAGAGAGAGAGAGAGAGAGAGAGAGAGAGAGAGAGAGAGAGAGAGAGAGTGAGAGAGAGAGAGAGAGAGAGAGAGAGAGAGAGAGAGAGAGAGAGAGAGAGAGAGAGAGAGAGAGAGAGAGAGAGTGAGAGAGATCTGTAGGTAGAGGAGTAATTTTTCGGGCTTGGTTCTAGTGGTGAGCGTCGGTAATTACTGAGGCCGCCTGGTCCTCACAGCCCTAATAGGGGGTTCTAGTCGAGAGCTGAACCCTGAGGGCGCTGCCGTAATGAGCACAGCACTGCCTCACTCATTCCTACAGCTCACAACAAACAATAATAATACCTTACCCTAGTTCCCTTTACAGCTAATCAGCATCTTGTCTCTTATTTATCCCGGGAAACCAAGTCCTAAACAATTAAAAAAAAAAAAAATTGCCCGACAGGCGATTTCCCAATTAATAAGAATGAATTTGAGCTTTGATGTTCAAGCTTGGCAAGAGATGTTTAGTAATACAGATGCTTTGCGCATAAATCGTACGAGCATGTGTAGGTGCTTTATATGTCCATTCGCTTCTTAATAATATTGGCCAAACAAAATTTTTAGATCGGAAATATACATGATATTGTATTTGTGCCCTCCTTTAACTCCATTCCACTTGGTTCACTTTTAACGAGTAGTTAACTTTAATGGGAATGTTAAATAGTGAGTATACTACTAAAAACAGAGGTACTGTTCTCAAATCAGTTAATACATTTTGGGGTTACTTGTTGACAGTCGTGTGGCATTGTGCTTGACATCATTTTCTCAAGCCTATCAGTAATAATACGGGATAGCCTCTTGAAGTCTACTGAATTTATATTGTCCTGTGATCAGCAGTTTCTTGGTTACTTTCAGTGTTTGGGATGTTGGATTTTCTTGTGGAATACTTGTTTACACGTCTGTATAGATGAACTATCCTTACCTTAACCACCCACACATTATCGCCGTTGTAATCATGGTTTTACGCAGGTAATGAGATCTTTGATTGTTGTATTGGATGTTCCACAATTCAGAGTTTTTTTTAGGGAGTATTCCTATTTTCTTTTTATTTAGTTTTTATACAAATAAATAACCAACACCTCATTTCCTGAAATCGTAGAACGACTGCCCTTCCAGTGAACTATTTCTATTCTTGTTCTGTAGCAAGGGTTTCAGTGGCTTACATATTGTGGTTGAACTAATGTTAATTTTTTTATTTATAATGTCCCACATGAATGTCACTTATACAATTAAAGGCAGACAAAACGATGAAAAATATGGAGATATTTTATTTAAAAAGAAAATAACAAATAATGAAGATAAATACATAGAGAATAACAGTAATTGTTAAGACAGTTTCCAAAAGGGAAAATCTAACAGGGCATATAAAAATGACCTTATTATATGTGTGGACCCGAGACTACATTGTTAAGGAAAACAAAAAAAAAAACCCAGACAGAAGGTAACCTAGTAATTGTTGCCCATAGAATTACATAAGTACAGGAGCCTTCAAGAAACAACGAAGTACAACTTTCGAGGGGCTTGAAAATGGTCCCAACGCATCGAATAGTGTCATGTGCACTTCAACAACTAGCTGGTAGTGACGGAATCTATAGAAAGATTTGAAGACAGTACTACGTATTTTGTGGCAACCAACCCTCTATTTGGAATCTCAAAAATAGAGGCCTCAAGAGCATAGAATATTCATTCTCTGGACGTGATGGCATCACAACTACCGCCGCTCATTTATACACGTATCTTACATAACTACGATCATTGAAAAAAAACACTCGGTATTTAAACTTAATAAAATCTTTCGTGGCGTATTGTCTTACTGTAGTGAGTTGACTAAGAATGGGGCTTTGTTATATAAGGGTGAAGCTGACAAATGCCAATAACTACAATACTTTAATTTAAACTGAGAGAAAAAGGAGAACAATAGAGAATATCATAATAGCTCGTATGTTGCTGGATGTGGGAGTGCAGCTGGGAAACAGGTCTTCTTAATAAAACGAAGTCTTCCCACTAATTTCTTTATTAACGCACAAGGCCTTTGGCGCTAACGTGCCATCATCAGGTGCTAACAACAAAACAAGAAGAGAGACATGTTTAAGGCCATGTGATAAATCAAAAACTTACATTTGAAATGTTTCAACTTAAATAAAATTGCTAAAAACCAGTTATGCACATTGTCTTAGCTTAAAAACATTGAAATTCATTTCATTTTCATCAAAATTTCAATTCCTTTCTTAGTACCCGACTCATTTTGAACCTTTATTTAAATTATCTTTGGAGGTTGTTTTCGATCTGATTTCTAAAATTAACCTTTTGTTTCACATGAAATGTTTCAACATTTTCTTTCGTAAAGTCCAACAAAAATAACGGGCGCTAGAGCGTTAACAAACACTATGCTTTGATGATAACTGCTTTAATATGTATATACCAGTTACAACAATATTTCAGGAAATGAATTTAATTAATGTTTTTTAACTCATTATGAATGCAGTCTCAATAGCTGATTTCCCACGAGGGAGATCAACTAATACGTATTGGTGTTTAGAACAAATTTGACTGCCTCAAATTGAATTAAGCTAGAGTTGCAACCGTTGCCTCCTTTGACAGAACTAGAGTCAGTTGTGAGGCTACCGTAGTCTTGTTACCTCATAGCCGAAACTTCGTCAAGGGTCAGGCCAAGTGTCAATTATTTTTCCTCCCTTGTTAGCCAGCCCTGTTTGCATCCCTCTACAGGATCTTCTACTTCATTGTAAAGACCCTTATCTTTAGATTAAAACCTTCTTTCTCTTCCAGGATTCCTCGAGGGAGTTATTTCTGTATTAAAAAAAATATATAAAGGAAGAGTAAAAAAAAAAAAGTCAGGAGAAAATCCCTTGAAACACCCCTCAGGCATCCTTTTTACAGTAAACAGAACGACAAAGGAAAATATACATAAACTGATTCCACCAACTTTATTCAGTCACTGATACAACTTCTAACAAGAATTTTTCAATGAATAAAATTCTTCTTTAACGTGCTATTGTGAAGGTCTTTTTCATTCATTATGACGGAGAGCTGAACTTGAATATTCTTAATTATTATGAGCTTCGTCAGTATAAAAAAGATATAAAAAAAAAATTAGTTTAGATCAAAACTCTTATTTTAGATCTCCATCTTATTTTTTTTTCCTTCCCCTTCTTTTTTCTTCTTATTTTTTTTTTCATTTCCGTACATTTAATTTTAATTTTCAGGATTCCATTCAAGAATTAATTTTTAATGAATAAATTTATGTTTAGTTAAGACGATTATAGATTTATATAAGTTAAGCCACTATTCTTCGGACTAAGGGATCTCCTAAATTTCTAACTCGCTCGCTGAAACAAGATAGTTGTTAAAACTGTCTTAATACGTATGTAACATATGCCAAAAATTAATGAAAATTATCGTGGGAATTCATTAAATATTCAAAGGTGGTGGTTTTATAATAAATCAAACCGAAAATCGGATTTTGGTTTGCCTAGGAAAGAATCTATTTCTCTAAAGAAATTACTAGAACTCTTATTTTTTTTTTTTTTTTACCTCAGACGAATGATGAGAAAATAGTGTCTCAATAAAATAATTTTGAAAAAAATTGGGTTCCGTTCCGTTGTTTTAATCTCCTATCACCACCATTGGTGAAACTTATTTAATATAAATTACATTGAGATACAGTAAAATAATAAACAGCTTGAGTACTTAGACGTATTAAAATTAAAGTGTTGTATTTAAATATGTGCAATACGTATCTTGGAAGACATATTAATATGTAATAATTTGGCCTTCAATGAAAATAAAACCTAATAGATATTTCTCTTGATACTTAATATCTTTGATTGATCATCCAATTAAAAAAAAAAAAAATCAGTCTTTTCGGTAAACTATACAGTTTTTAACATGTACCAATGACACAAGAAAATAAATCTAGTGCTGTTCTCTATTTGTAATAAAATTAGATGTTACGAAAATTTGAAATTTAAGCTTGACAGATATTTAAGAAAGGCCCGGTAATCTGCAGGTTAACACACTTTTCTAGTCAGGGTGGGACTAAGGAAATTATTTTATGATTTTGTCACTGAATAAATTCCTATTTCCAGTTAAACCCACCAGTTTACCAAGTCTCTAAGTTTAGGAAGTAAGAATAAGACAATAAGTCTTAACTTTCGTAGTTAACCTGAGCCTCTATAATATACACAGTTGTAGTCGAGATAGGCCATAATGACAGAAATTTGGTAATAATGATAGAGGTATTTACGATTTTATGTTGAGCTACTTTCCTTCACTATCTCTCACTTTCGTCCCTTTCCATCCATTATCAAAGTTAAACGAGAAAAGGTAAATTTAAAACTAAGTAACGATCAAATAATCATATGTAAAAAGCAGAAAACCTATCCCCAAAAACGGGATAGGAGGCCCTGAGAATTGGAATTAGTCATAAAAGGACACATTGAAAATATTCAATGTATGTGTGTTTGTGCGCGCGCGTGTCAGTTTTTATATATATTTGTCAATTAAAAGAGAAAACAAAAATCCTCTTTGCCTACTGATCGAAGGAGATCAATTATAGGAATTTAAATGTTTACAATTCGGAGGAAAGCACTCAATGAATAAACAGAGAAGCTTAACAAAGCCCGGGAAATATTTTGATTCTCCACTGAATATGCTGCGAATACTCTGTATTTCAGGTATCAAAGTTTTTTTCAATCAACGGTATGAGGGAACAAATATTGAATATTCTTTCTTCCATTTGTTATCGGTAGAATGATTCGGGTTTTTATTTATATTTACACAAGAGCATGTGAAAGTATATATTCATTTATTGTTGTATTTTACTAACAAAATAAGTTTAGGTGGTCTTGTTATAACAATAAGATAAAATACTCTTTTTCTATGGCCTGTTAGTTGCCATTTGTTGAATTTAATTGAGATTAACAGGCGCTCTACTTATTATATATCAGGTTACTACATCTAATTGTGCAACCTATCCCCTTATCCCTTGTACTATATTTATGCGAAATGTAGGACAAAGTATCTTGAGCAAGACAACTCCTTATGTAACATTGATTCTTTTTATAGAAGCTGTAAGGAAGTTCATTCCTCTGCTAGTCAAAAACAACCAGCTGTTATTCAACCATTGCATTTCCCCTGCACAAGGTGTAGTAATTATAAGAAGTTTTAATTGTAATCAAGGATAATCTATTTTAGTTTAGTTATAATATCTTACTTTAAGGTATTGAATTTTAAAAAGTCCGTCATGCAGGGGCTGCGTAAACTAAGTAGATTTCCCACGTGAAATTTTACAATAGAGAAATTTCACGAGAGCCGAGCAGTTAAGGAAACGGCGAACTAGCTTTTGGCGGGAAAGTCACCCGTCTGTTAGCCGCCCAGATTTAATAAAAATGCAAATATCTCGGTTAATATTCAAGATAGAGAATAAATGTATTAACAATATTTATAGTAAGTTTAATTTTCAATACGATTGATTCTATGCAATTGTTCGATACGACGTACAGTAACAAAGATATTTCGAATTTTCGAAAATCCTCCCCTCTAAACCCCCCCCCTCCCACTCTTCCGATTTCAGCCGTTAACGAACTTGATCTTTTTCTTTTACATAAAACGACTAAATATCGAGTTTGGTAACGATCAGACAAAAATGACGACCGCTAGAGCGGTAACAGACAAATATATACATACATACATACGGAATTTTCGAAATTTTTCTTCAAATGTCCATCGATCGGACCTAGTAGATGACGAAAATGAGTTCCGTTCAAATTTATATATATATATACAGTTTTGTATGAACAAAATAGCTTCGAGTCATCAATTGATATATGACATTGTGATATTTCAGAAATATTATTAATAATTGTATCAAATGAGACAACTAAAGCCAATAATAACCAGACAGACCTCTTGGTATTGAGGGTCTATCTTACAGTTCCGTGGCAATCCAATTATTAGAAGTTCCTCTTCTTCATAGGTTCAATACCTTCCAAATCAACGTATTCAATCAGCTGATGAATGAAGGTAGCACGGCAGCTATGCAGTCATTTCTAGTTTTACCCCAAAAATCGTAATTTTTACCTTATTCTACATTATAAAAGAAGTTTAGAAATAGTAAAAATCTTTATTTTCAGATATCAACGGAATAATACGTTTTGATCTTCTCTAAACCCATTTTGATTACTTCCGGCTTAACATCTAAATATTCATATACATGGAAATCGTCACATCAGAATTTTTATTATAGTTTACAAAAATCATCTGGTATAATAATATTCGATTTTCAGTACAGGGACACAAAATATCTATACAATAAAATCACTTTTGCTGAAGAAGACTGTCACAAGGAGTACTAAATATGAAGGCATTTCTATGAGATAAGTTAACATTACCTTGCCTCATTTAATTGTAATTATAAATAAGTGTATATATAGAAGTTTAGAACACGGCTTCACTAATTATAACCTTTAGTGTGGACTACTGTTAATGAGACTGCCCAAATATATATATATATATATATATATATATATATATATATATAATAAAATATAATAACATATTGTTTAAATATCTAAGGTTTTTACAGTAAATAAACAGTAAAAGAGAAAATAAAGTGAGATGCTGTCACTAGTGTGTAATGTTTTGTGTATCTTGGAGGAAAATATGTTTGCTTATGAAGGCCCTGCGTGACGGGTTTTATTTTTATTTTTGTCGATTCCGCATCCTTTTTTATTTGAAAAATGAGTAGAATAAATTATTAGCAAACTCTGGTTAAATATTCTTTTTCATTAAAAAAAAAAAAAAAAGTAGAGGGAAACTTCTTACAAACAACGAATTATCCCATAAATAACCATGTAGTACGGGGAGTGGTTAGAACATAAAAGTCTTACAGAAGACTAAATAAATATGTCAATCATTCACTTCAATAGATTATTATTAATCGATTAAATTTTAGATTGTACGATAATAATGAAATAAATCAAGTTTTAGTAACCATTGATAACTCATATAAAATGGAGAAGTGCCAGCAGCTCTTTAGTCTAATCTTTCTTCCTCTGGGCAGTTCCTTTACAGTTGTTTTCTGATTAGTATGATGCTGAAAATAGGAAATGTTTGACAGTAACTACATAAACAGATTCTATATTTTAAGAAATACCAGTTGACGTTTACAAAACGTATAAGTGGAAGATGAGAAGGAACAAGATTGTAAAAACAGAAAGACGGCAGAGGGTTGGTAGAAAGGAGGGAATTGTTAGCAGCTATGAGAGGCGTGGAATACTAACTAGAAGTGTTGTCCCTGTTAGCCTGCCTCTCCGACTCCTCTATCCCTTATATTCGCATCTTATCAGTCTCCTTCGAACAGCTTTCTATAATGCATCAGTCTCGTACGAGCTTCCTTTCTTCCCTTCCGCTTTCTCCTGCTAGAAGTCTTAAGATAATTTATACGTTTTGTATAAGTAAAACATAGAAACTCCTAGACTCGTGAACTGATCACGGGTAGCAAAATATTTTCTGACCAAGTCTCGTTCTTCGTATTCCAATGGGTTTTGCCATTTTAGGCCGTCGGTGGCCATTATTTTCCGACAATCCTCCTTCAAGATACTTATGCACCTCCCCTTCCTGTTTTCTTTCTTTCCTCTGCGTCATTCATATTTTCGAAAGGTGGTAGAGATAAAATCTCAAAACATGCCTTAAAATCTGACAGGGCTTGACGAGTCTAGGTGCTCCTGTTAATTATTTCACAAATACTTCTTAGAGCTCCGCTAGACTGTTAGAGTTTTGATACTGAATGTCTACTCTTTTATAAAAATGTGATTTATAGTAGAGTTTCATACATTGTCATCCTCATATTTCAATAGGTTTCATATCAAATATTTTTATAAAGTTAAAAAATCTTATGTGATCACCACATGACTTCCTCGTGATGTTATTAAATTAAATAAAAAGTCCGTCACGCAGGGGCTGCGTAAACTAAGCAGATTTCCCGCGTGAAGTTTTACACTAGAGAAATCTGCCCAATAACAACTGTAATAGTAAGGGATCTCTAAACCTATTCACGAGGGACAAATAGTTACGGAAACGGCCACCAGAGCTCTCGTCGGAAACTACCGAACATAGCCGACTCCTGCCGACCAAACACAGAATACAAATGCAAATATCTCGGTTAATATTCAAGATACAGAATAACTGTATAGAACAATATTTATAGTAAATTTAATTTGCAATAAGATTGGTTCTATACAAGTTTTTGATCCCATGAATAATAACGGAGATATTTTGAATTTTCGAAAATGCCCCCTCTAACCCCCCCCCCTCCCTCTGGTCCGATTTCTGCCAATAACGAACTTGATCTGTCTTTTTACATAAAACGGTAAAATATCGAGTTTCGTAACGATCAAACAAAAATTGCGGCCGCTATAGCGTTAACAGACAAATATATATATATATATATATATTTATATATATATATATATATATATATATATATAAATTTGAACGGAACTCATTTTCGTCATTTCCTGGGTAGGATCGATGGTCATTTGAAGAAAGTTTTCGGAAATCGCGTCATGAGTACGACCTCAATAGCTGATTTCCATTAAGGGAAATCTGATAACAAACTGCTTGGTACCACTTCACTTAAAAATATTTTATTAAAAAGTGATATATCTCCGTCCCAATGCTTCTTATCGAAAAATGCTATACATCCAGTTATAAATCTTTTTATGACAAACAACTTTATCTCTTACACTTTCAGAGTAATTCATTTTTCTTTAATTTTTACCCCTCCGGCTAAATCGTCCTAAGTCGATTTTGGTCAAAAATGGAGGTGTACACAATTTGATCATAGTAATTCTAAATTGAATTCCGAAGATTCTAATGCTAGCCGTTTTTGACTTATGTGAGGTACCTACGTGCTACATTCGTCCAGACGTTTCGTTGAACCTAGTCAATATGGGTTCAGGAAATATCATGATCACTTCCGTTGTAATCTGAGAACTAAAAATTTTGTCATTTCAATATTTTGCAACTAAAAAAAACCCTATGCCTTCAGTAATCCCCCGTCCTACTTATATCATAATAATAATAAGCAGTTATATTATGAATCTCATAATTTGAAGCCTAAATACCAAATATTGTTTTCATTAAGAATTTGGTCACGTATTGAGATAAATGAAAATACATGACGCACGTGGAAAATCTGCTTAGTTAACGCAGCCCCTTCGAGACGGCTTTTTAATTTAAGTGGCTAAATGTGTGAATAAAGTAAGTGCAAACAAATAGGAGCTGCATGGGTTGCTTGCTATTGTGGCAACTGTCAATTTAGCATGAGGTTTGTAGGAGACAGGAAAGGTAATTATTGGTGATTGGCTGTTGTACGGGCTTGCTACAAAGCCAGCATTAGAGCACAATACAATAATGAAACGTGTTCTCATTAACCTCAATCTGCAAGTTCATACATCGCACTCCTAGTTTGATGGCGGCTTTGATAGCTACGGTTCAAAGTAAATCATTAATGGAGATCAAATCTTGGCTTCTTCATTTTAGACATTAATTGAGACTGAAATTTCATTGAAATCCGTTTGTTTTTTGTTGTTTATTTTTAATTATATCTTTATCATATCACTACTATATAAGTACTACTATTGGCATAGAGCGTCTAAGGTTTCCCACAAAAAAGAATGGAGATTTTCTCGTTATAGATATTACTAGCTAATAGTTTTTCATTTAATGTATGAAAACAATAATTATTGAATACCGATTTTTCTCTTTTGTTATACTATTGCATACCTATTTAAAACCATGAAAGTAATAACAATTCACCTTGAATTATTTTGTTAGGCGAAGCGTCGAAAAGAAGCCACCTTTCATGAAAATCAATTCACTATCCGACTGAAACATTTAGAATTTAGAATCCTAATGACATGAAAGAGATTGCCACAAAATAATAAATTTCATTTATAAATATAACATATATACATATATATATATATATATATATATATATGGCGTCACAATTGTTCAGGTTTGTCATACTTAATAAAGGCTATAATCGCTTTAATATCCTATTTCAAACAAAGTCGTTCATATAAATGATGGACCGATTCACAGATTTTTTTATTATTTATGGCAAAGAATAAATAGTTCTGATTGAGAAAAGATCTCAACCTTTACATTGCCTAGAAATTAAAAAAGGTTATGAAATTTAGACGTGTATATTTCTACTTTGAGAGTGATATACAAAAACAAAAGTTTAAATAATAATATGTATAATGCTGAAGAAATATTGTGATGACAAGACATTACTGGGACCAAATTAAGCTCTAACAATCTCCGAACAGAGAACTAATAAAGGTGATATTCGTGATTGTGGGTTTCAACCCATTTCTAATGCCAAATTCATTCGCTTTTTGCCATTCATTTTTTCAATCTTTAGTTTCAACACCATTTGATTAGATAAAACGGTATTTAAGGCCCTTTAAAGTATAGAATGAACCTCGTGAGACTGACTATGTATTTGTGTATCTTTCATAATAGTAAATGTCTAATGAAAACAATATGTAGCTTGTTAAATCAAATAAAGGGTTGGAACCGCCAGTATAGATGATACACTTGAACTTAGCTGAAATAGAAACTTAACAAGAAAGAATTCAGTATGCCACAACTAGTATTCAATTCGCATTACTAATAATCACTTGACGTCTTACTACAAGCCAACATACTACATACTGTTGTCATATCTGTCAGTGAAGACCGTCGTCACTGGCTGATGGTCGAGTACAGCTGGCAAGCACTTTCGATGTAAAGGCACTATCTTCAAGCCGTCTAGAGTTGTACTGGAGTATGAACGATTTGAAGATGGTGCTTTTGCATCGAAAGCGCTTGCCAACTGTATTCGACTATCAGCCAGTGACGGCGGTCTTCACCGACAGATATGACTACAGTATGTAGTATGTTGGCTTGTTGTAAGACGTCAAGTGATTATTAGTAATGCGAATTGAATGGAAGGGTGTCATACTGAATTCTTTCTTGTAAAGTTTCTATTTTAGCTCAAGTAAATTAAGGAAATCTTGTTTGGATAAACTACTTAATAATTAGAATTAAGTAAATATTTCTCAGACAACTATAATTTAGCAATTCTCTACTTCATACATCGAACGGACTTATTATATGTCTATAAAAACAATGAGTTGGTTTGCTTGCTCCACAGCCTCATGCATTAAAACAGAGAGAAGCAGTGTCCGCTATCTAATGCTTCCAGTTTGTCTGTTATCTTAGCCATTGTATTGAAAGACATTAAAGAGGGCAATTGTGAGATCACTTGAGTTGCCAAGGAGGCGAGGCAACACCCAGCCTTCCTCTGATAACTGTCCCTTATCCTTTGTTCTAGAAGCCCTAAGGGCAACGTGACTTCAATGATTATTTTATTATCATTGGCTCATCTCTTTCACGCTCATTTCAAAGATTTCGCCCCTTTATTTATTTCAGCAGTTGGCCACTTTCTTTTAAGATAAAGTTGTTTTAATATACTAAATACCTCGATGTAAGTGTCAGTGGGCCAGCGGTAAAGCACTGATTGGGATTCTATGCTAGAAGTTCCCGGCACAAACTCCCGATATCGTTAGGAAATTCAGAAGATGCTTGAATATAGACGATGATCTGGAGTGTCACCATAATACAGCCTGGAAACGCCTCAAGCTAACCAGCTTTTGACAAGGTTTGGCACGACGGCTTACTCTATAAGCTCAAGCTACTCCTTCCCAGCACATTCTACCTAAAACTTAGATCCTATCTTTCCAACAGATTTTTTCGAGGAAACCGACAGAGTCCGTCAAGGAAACGTATACTCAGATTACTATCCTTTGGATGCAGGAGTTTCCCAGGGTAGTGGCCTAGGGCTACTTCTATATCTCATATACACATTTGACATCCCTACATCACCAAAAACTCTCCTAAGTATATGATACAACAATCCTTTCATCCGATCCCGATCCTACTACTGCTTCAAAGAATCACTAATTTCACTTAACCGAGATCAAAAAATGGTGTAATGCTTGGCGCATAAAGATCAACGAAAATAAATCTCACCATATCACTTTCCCCTCCTGCGAAGTTCCTGTCCTACCGTTCATTTCAACAATACCACCAGCTGATTGTGTTCGCTCACTTGGACAACATTTGGACACCAGACTTACTTGGAAATCCCACACAATAATTAAAAGACAGGAACTAAACAGACGATTCAGGCAACTTTATGCACTGCTAAATAGAAGACCTCACTTGTCTACCGAAAACTAACAATATACAAGTTACTACTTAAATCAATATGGACATACGCAATAGAAGTGTGGGGTACAGCAAATCCTTCTAACATCATACGCATCGAGACTTTCTAATACAATCCATAGTAGATGCTCCATTTTATATCACCAACCACACCCTCCGTAAAGATCTTCATATCCCATTTTTAAAGGACTTAATTCCCCTAAGATTCAAAAAATTCCAACAGCAGGCTATCCAATCATCCTAATCCAGAAGTCCTAGCCCTTTCTAGAACCACTTAATTCCCTCCAAGGCGCCTCAAGAGACAGTGGCCCCAGAGATCTCCTATAAGTGTAAAGTGAAGTGATAGCAGTGGGTATTTTCTTATTAAGTGCCATTCCTTCTTAGCTCTTGACTTCCTTGACAGGCAGGGAGATGCTGCTCCTCTCATTGAGGTGAAGGGATGTAGCTTCTGTCGAGAGTGATGGAGGACGATTGAATTGTACATATCACATTACAAAATGCATTTAATTGAAGACTAATATTCCTAGTAAAATAAAATAATCTAACTAACCTTCGTCAAAAGACACGTGGAAAGTCAAAGTCCTTCGTGGATTGTTGATCAAAAGATCTGAGAGAATTATATTAATACTAAATATATTTAGAAAAATACAAAAAGAATTGTTAACCTTATTTTTACATTCCAGTTTTTACTAATTTTATTGTTTTTAAAACCCAATTCCCCTCACTCTCTCTCTCTCTTCGTCACTTAATTACATCTAAAATATTACTTGAAAAAGTCATAATTCAGATAGAAAATTAATTTCACCGTTTTTTTTTTGTTTTTTTTTGTAATTTATTCCGATGCAACTAGTACAGTTGGGCATTAAGTATTTGTGATGTTGATATAACGGAAATTAGGTAGTAAATTCTTTGAATGTCTGCTTTCTGAGTCAACTGCATCGAATAGCTCATTTCAATTCTCTTTTACTTTTATTGGAAGGAGCCTATAGTCTCTAAAAAGAATAGCGTTTATTCTTATTTAAATGAGATAAACTTTATGGGTATTCACATGATATTATTTTACAGGTAGAACTTTACAAACCTGTCATTTACATTTAAAAGGGGGGGGGCTTATGAATGCACCTCAGAGCTTTTCCAGTCTCCAGTTAAAGGACTATTCTTCAACCAAAATTTACTGTAGATATCACAGCAGACCTCTAAGGGGGCCCTCTCTTGATAACGTTATCATGGACTCAAAATCCCAGAACGTGTATTTGTCCAGACTAGGAAAAGTTGTACATTTCCTTCCATTAGCTATCTAATGTAATCTTGGCTGAGCAGATGTTTCTAAAACATGTGGACATGCGTGAAGATGCTCAAGTTCTAAGTGGGAAGCTTTAGGCTAAGCCGTTCAAAACTGTTGGCTGAGTAAGAACTTAGTATAAGTTTAATCACATCCTTGCCGCCTCCATTTTCCCATTAAATTTTTATGAAACTAGTGTATATATTTTGTTATTAATTATTAACGTCTACTTTTTACTAATACGGATAATTCGGATGGGTTATCTACAGAATACCAGACTTCTCTAGCAGGGATTCTGTTGTGAATTTCATTTAGTGAGTTTGTCATTAATCCATGCCAGAACTGGATCATCACTCTAAGTTAGCTTATTTCATTTAGACCAACTCCTTAACTAATACAGTTTTTAAATAAAGCATTAATCATAACTATTTACAAGCATTAAGATTCCATGAATTGAATGTGAGACCACATTTGCACTTTGTCGACAAATGGGTTACATTCCTGTACCCGAAGTTTTTATCCATTATTAAAGTATTTATTAATTTCACTAACTGGCTTAATTCAGACTCGACTTTTATATTTCTTTGCAATTCGAATTTTTGATACAAGAAGTTCCTTGTTCTTCATGCCAGTTAAAATAAAAGCCAACGCACCCCATTCTACAAATAACTTTGTTTGCAGAATATTTCGATATCCTTAACCAAACATATATCATGTCGCTTAAGAGGTATTCCGTTAAAAAGTACTTTGAGAATTATCGCGCGTTCCATTCAGAAAATAATATCTAGACACCTTTTGGTTATTTTTAAACTGAACGTCAGAAACTCTGAGAAGAACATGAACCAAGGCTTATTTAATCTCTTTAATGATCTAATTATTTTCATTCGAAGTTTATTATACTCCACAATTTAATATTTAATGTAAAAATAAATTTGGGTAATTACCAGGATAGAAATATATTCTTAAAAGCTATGTTTTAAAATTACTGTTTTATATACATAATTTGGGATTAAGTATCAATGGAACTATATTGCTTTATTTATGTTAGTGAGTGAATATTATAAGGATCGTTATATTTAATATCTTTTTGGCTAAGATATAGGTTAGGTGTGAACAAATGTTTTATGAATTCATAGGATATAAGACATTTGTTTTTATAGGATGTGATGAAGAATAAAAACACTCATTCAGATAAAACATGCCAAACCGTTTTTTTATACTTAAGAACAATTTAAAAACAATCCTCTAATAAACACGTTCTCCCTTCAGATATTGGCGATAAGTGAGAGGGGTTGCAGGGAAGAATTTCGAAAATTCTAAACATTTCCGTTATTATATATATATACATATATATATATATTGACAACGTAATAAACTATAATTAGTGGCACGTCCTAATCATCAGTGTTTCATGTCAATAAGTGGGAAATATGCTTAATTTAAGAAACCTCTGCATGACGGGCTCTTTAGCAGATTTCCCTTAAGGACCTAGCGATCGCAATTATTGTTTAATCGTTACCGAACTCGATATTTACTCGTTTTATGTAAAAAGAAAGATCAAGTTCGTTTACGGCTGAAATGGGACGGAATGAGAGGGAAGAATTTTGAAATTTCGAAATACCTCAGTTACTATACGGCGGATCGAAAATATGTATAGAATCAATCTTATAACAAATTAAATGTACTATAAATATTGTTACATAAATATATTCCATATCTTGAATATTAACCATGATATTTGCATTTTTCAGTTTTCAGCCTTCAGCAAACCCCTACTTCTACTTATGTTACATAATGAATACTCGGCAATGTATTAAACGACATCATTTGAAGCTTAAATACCAAATATTTTTTTTTCAAGAGACATTTATTATACGAGATACATGCATATATGTTCTGGTGACACCCCTGCCCTTCTAAAGTTTTTTGACTACTTAAATTTGATTGAGATAAAAGTTATTCTGATTCATCATAAATTACAGTACTAGGTATAGTAAATACTTTTCAATCTAATTAATACGTTATATTCAAATGTATTACAGTAATTGTTTTCCTTTCCGGTAAGAAATTGGCAGACCTGTTTGTTTTCATGTCGGGGGGTTTCTTATTATCGTTTGTATTTATTCTCCTAAAATTCACGGTGGTTTTGAGTTACCGGTATGTAGATATATCTGTTATTAAACTTCAAGAGGGAAATCGGCTTAGTTTACGCAGCCCCTGCGTGACGGACTTTTTTTAGTAAACAGAGTGTATTTGGAGTAGAATCGTTGGGAAACTGGATAAAGGAGTTTGAACAGGCCCTAGAGTTGTGGACTAGAGGTAAGGAAGTAGATAGAGCCTGCTGACCCCCCTGGGCACATGTATAATGAGAAGGCAGCCCACTCCAAGAGGCATTGTCTCAAGCCAAGTAGGACTTCACCCCTCGCAACCCTCTCCCCTTACACTTTCATCCTTACTCTGATAATACCCATTAAATATCACCCCCTGCATGCGACTTCATTAAAACATGCATTTAATGCATTCCCGCCTCGTTATGTTGCACAACCTGATACACCTGCTTACTTACTACGAAAGGAGAAGGCTTTCCGATGTTTAGATGTTCAGTATAGGCAACATGCAAGGTAAAATATTACATGAAATAAGATAGACAGAGAGAAACATCTCCGTAGCGTAGAAAAAGCGTAGAATACAAAAAAAGCACTGTGAAGAGTACGGTGAAAAAAAAAATATATTATTCAAGGTTCAGGGGTTCAGTACATACCAAATTTAACTTTTGACATTTTACTAGAAGTAGAAGTTTTGTTGGAGGATTTAAAACGCTTCCTAAAAGAAACATCCATTGACTTTTTTGGAATAATTTCTGAATCCAGATTCAGACCATAAACATTTTCCACTATGTATACACAATTGAAGATTTGGCAGTGGGAGCAAATGTCATTGCAATACGAACAAAATAACGACGAAACCTTGAAAAAACCCACCACGCAGGGGCTGCGTAAACTAAGCAGATTTCCCATGTGATGTTTTACAACAGAGAAATTTGCATACTATTAACAGTAGTAGTAACGTGCCTCACGAATACCATCCAATTTTACGAGAGCCGAACAGTAACAGAAACGGCCGAACTAGCTTACGACGGAAGCTCACGACTAGAGCCCAAATCAGCCGATCTCATCTCATCCGTTAACCTCTCACACTTAATAAAAATGCAAATATCTCGGTTACTGTTCAAGATAGAGAATAAATGCATAGTAAATATGTATAGTAAATTTAATTTGCAATAAAATTGGTTCTATACAAGTTTTCGATACGACGTATAGTAACGGAAACATTTCGAGTTTTCAAAAATCCTCCTTTTTAACTCCCCTTCCAACTCGCCCGAATTCAGCCATTAACGAACGTGTGCTTTCTTTATACATAAAACGATTAAATATCGAGTTTGATAACAATCAGACAAAAATTGCGACCGCTAGGGCGTTAAGAGACAAATATATATATATATATATATATATATATATATATATATAATTTATCACAGACCTCATTTTCGTCATCTCCTGGGTAGAATCGTTGAACATTTGAAGACATTTTTAGAAAATCGCGTCTTTAGTGCGATCTATTTAGCTGATTTCCCTGGAGGGAAATCTGCTAAAATTGATAGTAATAATAACAATAATAATAACAATAATAAATTATTGACATTGCAGTGCCCTATGATGAGAATATTCGAAAATCCCATCCCGAAAAATTAAGATAATATCAAGAATTGGCTATCGAGCTCAAAGAGTTATACAAACTCAAATCTGCCATAGTTACGCCTATTATAGTAAGTTTAAATGGACTCGTGCCAAAAACAACGATAGCAGGCACCAAGAACTTAAATCTCCCAACAACAATTGTAAAAGAAGCACAGCAAGGAGTAATTCTTGATGCTGCCAGAATCGTGCGAAAATTTTTAAATTCCCCATAACATGTCACGATCACAAACTCCATATCGGTTGGATTTTCCCCCCGATATGGATTTTACTCCAGTTTTCACTGAGTATAAGCCTCCCCCCATAATAATAATAATAATACATAAGTTATAAAAAATAACGGGGGAATAATGACTGATAAAGAATACGTAAACCCATAAATAATAAGTGATGAAAGCATCATAAGTTTTGGCTCTGGTGAAGGACAACCGGACTGAAAAACAACACTTATGCAAAAGTGTTTTCCTTCTAATAATATAGTCTTACTTCTGCACCAATTGTACCAAGAAACTGTCAAATATAACATCTATTTGGGGAAAGAATTAAGGATTAAAGGAGAGATTTTATTAAAAATTTGGAATCTCTCCACTCTCCTACAGTAGACTATTCCAGGCAGAGTTATCAGGTGAGTAAAATTTCCACATGGCAGAAGAAAGTGTCTCGGCCAATCAGCTGCATGAATGCACAGGGGGCTTGATGAACTAACATTCCTAGGGTCCTGTATAGGAATTATGTAATATAAGTAATTAGTTGCAGTTTATTGGGACTTTTTGTTTTTTTAGTGTGAAGCATTGACCAGATGGCCATCCGGTCTCAGAAGGAGAATAACCCATACTTTCTATCTGACACATTTCTAAATTGATACCTGATCAATCCTCTAAAGCATTGACTCTTGGGAAAAATGATAACTAACTTGGTAGAAATGTTTTTGTCGTTTAAAGCAGTGACAGCAGTTTTTGCTAAAATCAATAGTTTTCAAGTTACTTGAGGAAAGTGGCACAAAAACAACACCCTCCCCGCGCCCAACCACCCCATCCAGAAGTTTTAATATGTAATTTATGACAGATTCTCCCAAGCTGCATCAAACCCTAGAACACTTTTTCTAATCGATTTTGTTTTTGCTCGCTAGATATTAACACTGATTTTCAATAAAAAACAAACACAAAACTGGGCGTTGGGTTGCCCATGCGAGTTAAAGCGATTAGTTTCAATTTACTTAGAGACACATTGAATCGTTGAAGAGAATTATTTCATCAATAAAAAACGTTTGTGGTCCAACCATGGCTCAGAGAAAAGTCGTCTCAAACGATATTAGATGTAAATAGTTCCTTTAAAACGGGAATGCAATAATAACATAAAATACAATTGACGGCACGTTGAATTTTGTTGTTTTTCAAGCTATATAATTTTGGTTACTACTAAAGCAGTGCTACATTGCCAACCCAAGGAAGAGAAATGACGGTAATAAATAATGTTTAATAACGATTGAAGAGAGCGGGGGGGGGGTCAAGAAATTTGGGAGAATGCAAAGAAAGGATGCAAAAGTTATGGGGGAACTAATAAGAAAAATCAATATCAGTAACTTGTAATGGGAAACTAATGTCTTAGTAAGTAATCTGATATTTCAATATGATAAAGTAAATGGGCATTGTCTGAATCTGAAACCTAAATATGCAAGGGGAAGCAGATCATTTTCTGGCTGGGAAAGTGACAAAACTCTTTTATAGCAGAATTTCCCAATTTTGAGAGTCTAAAAACTCCGTACCAAACGTTACTCAAACAGCTGTTATTTCAAAATAAAACATACCAAGACTAACTTTACAAAACTAGTTTCCTGACCTAACAGTCAGTCAACTAAGTCAGCCTGATTGGGTAGGCAAGCGAGAGTCTTTTTTCTCCGTTAAATTAAAAGTCTGAATTTAAGTCATTAGAAAGGTAAAAAAAGTAGTAAGCTCAGAAATTTAAAGTCTTAGTGTCAGTAGAAAACGCTTATTACACCAGGAACCATAATTAATTAAGTAATTTTTTTTTAATAATTGTATTATAGTTGTAAAATATGCATGATATGATAAAATATAATATGTATCATTTCCCTGCACTTCAAGGGATCATAAGCTCGTCTGCTTGTACGACATGTAAATCATGTAATAAAATCTAATAAGTGGAGTCACGTAGGGAAAAAACGGAGAATTGCTTTCAATTTCAAGTCAATAAGCTCCAATGAAAATGTTAGATGAATTGTTATCTGTCTGTCTCATGAAACGAATCAAATTCTTAAATGTCATTCGAACAAGAAAAAATTCATTATTTTGCCACTAGTACTTATATATTCCGCAAGCCATGTAGGTTTTAGTCTTATATAACCTTTACAAGACATTCCCTACATCGAAATTTTAATCTGTAGGATGGTTTGCACAGTTAAATAAAATTATATTTGTATTTTCGCGAATCTTGAAGTCGTGATACACGTGTTTATGCAATTTATTTATTTATTGAACCATATAATTTGAATTGTTTTGAGCGTGGTGTAGTTGGTAGTTTGATTGTGGATGTAGTGGCGACACAGCCGTGTGAGTTTGCCAGCTGATTATAAGATACTTGAGCCCGATGACAATAGGGCTGCTGCAGGATCCGTGGTCTATCGCCCCTCCTCTAGAGCACCTCTTCACTAGTAGAACACTCCCTCTCTCTTCACTGTCTTATAGGGCTCTTCTCTACTCTCAACTCCTACTCCAATCCTTTCCCTTGTCAGTCATATTCCATACGTGTACCTCCATTTCGTTCCGCGCGGCGTACAGAGTCATCTGACTTCTTGCACGCCAAGCCTAGGAAATAGATGTGTCGTACGGTTTTAATAAATTGGGTGGAAATTAAGAATTTCCCAAGGACAAGCTCTTTCCAAGAGAAGTCATCTTCAAGTCTGACCTATATTGAGCTCAATAGTTGGTTGTTTCGATCAAGCAGTATTCAATGATCACAAACGGTAGATTCCAAATAGAAATATACTAGTAAAATCATTGATTGAAAGCATTGTACAGCATTACAATATGGTGCATCTGATTGGAAAGGCATTCCAAGTGAAGACCAGTAAAGACCACTACAATCCACTACTTGATAATGTTTCCTAAAACATTCTTTAAAACATTTGATATTCAAATCTTTAGCGGGCTGCATTTTGACTGAATGGAAATGAATAAAATATGATTTAAAAAAAAATAATAATAATATTAAAATAAAATATTTATTAAAGTAAAGCCTTGGCCTTAATCGCACATGGTAAACCTAGAGTGGCGAGGTCATTCTTTATTTTATTTAGTGACGGACTCATTAAATAAAATCCGTTGTCCTACCCTTGCTGGAAAAGGGGGGTGACCCATAGTTAACCCGTCCCAATTAGCTATTACAGTAAAAAGTGGACGTTAATAAAAAATAATATTAACTAAAATAAAAAGCTTCGACCGTTATAACCGAATGATTATATATTCTGTGTTGTGACTACTTTTGCAACGATTCATTGTACTGGCGATGTCTTATATTACTTTCAAACGAAATTAATTTAAATGAAGTGCAATCAAAACATTTGTTTGTTTAATCTATTGGGAGCACAAAGTAGTCATGTGGTTCCCAAAGCAGATTTCCTTCTCAATATAATGTCGAACAATTTTTGGACATTGTTCATAACTGTTACTACGGGTAACGTAATTTCCAATTTTTTTTTTGGCTGAGTAATAAAACCTTGCTTATGTGTAATGAATCGAAAATGAAGGGTTGGTTAGGCTTTGGTATAAGCCGATAGGTCCAGCAGGGGGTTGATGAGGGCCGGCTGGGTCCTGATTGCGAATTTCCTCCGGAACTAAGGGAAGGCTCCTTCTAGGGTCCGTCGTTCGCCAGGTCCTTCCTTCCTCCCAATACAATTGTTATTCCTTTTCAAAATTTTACTTTCATTCATTTCTTTCTGGCCTCAATCGCTCTCTCCCTCTCCCCATTCACTCCATTCCAAATACTCAAAAACATTAATTTCTATATCTTTTATATATATATATATATATATATATATATATATATATGTATATGTGTGTGTGTGTGTGTGTGTGTGTGTGTGTGTGTGTGTGTGTGTATGTGTGTGTACTGGCAATTAGCGACGTAATATCCTGAACCACATGCTACTTTCAACAAAACTTTTCTATGCTACTTACTTACAAAATTTTCTTGGATCAATACTTGATGGACTGGAAGGATGTTTAGAAAATAAGTGATGACCCTGGTACAACATTATAATAAAAGTGGTAGCAGATCAACTGAGCAATTCCACTATTGATTCATCAAACTTTATCTAGATTATTTTTTTATAGAGAGACAAAATGCTCAAGGAACTCTTTCACTTAAGCTACAAATCACCTGAATGAATATTTATGAACCAGTTTTTACTGTTTTAAAACTTGGTGGTTGCTAATTTGGTTTATTTTTTCGAGGTGGGGTGCCAACTAGGTTGTATTTCTTTTAAGTATGCGTATCCTTCTTTTAAGTATTGTATTCTAAAAAATGTGTATAACGAATTAATTTTAAATTATTGAGAGATGGCAGTAAATTAAAAGAGTTTACCTAGATCATTAGATAGGTTTTTGGGGATGCAGTCGGTCCTTATCAGTTACCATCTGAAACCAGTTTCACACCTGCAAACACAGCTTTTAATACTTTATTTAAATAAATGTTTATTTTTTCCTGACCTCAGATTTTCCCTTAAGGGAAATAACCTATTGAGGTCGAACTAATGACGCGATTTTCCAAATGAGGTCCGTTCAAAATTGTATATATATATATATATATATATATATATATATTTGTCGGTTACCGGTCGCAATTATTGTTTGATAGTTACCAAACTCGATATTTAGTCGTTTTATGAAAAGAAAAAAGAAAAAAAAAAGGGGGGAGTATTTTGAAAATTCGAAATATTTCCGTTACTATACGTCGAATCGAAAAAAATGCATATAATCAATCTTATAGCAAATTAAATGTTCTAAAAATATTGTTATATATATTTATTCTCTATCTTGAATATTAACCGAGATATTTGTATTTTTCAGTTTTCAGCCTTCAGCAAACCCCCACTTCCACTCATGTTACACAAACAATACTCGATTATGTAATAAACCCCATCATTCGAAGCTTAAATACCAAGTATTGTTTTCAAGAGGCATTTATTATACGAGATACACGCAAATATGTTCTGGCGACCCCCTCCCTTCTTATGTTTTTTGACTAAATAAATTTGATTGATTGAGATAAAAATTATTCTGATTCATTATAAATTACAGTACTAGATATAGTAAATAGTTTTCAATCAAATTAATACGTTATATTCAGATATATAACAGTAGTTGTTTTCTTTCCGGTAAGAAGTTGGCAGAACTGTTTATTTACCTTTCAGATGCTTTCAGTCGGGAGGTTTCTTATTATCGTTTGTATTTATTCACTTAATATTCATGGTGGTGATGTGTTACTGTTATGTAGATTTATCTATTGTTAAACTTCACGGGGAAAATCTGCTTAGTTTACGCTGCCCCCAGTTGTATTACTCAGTCTCACACAGTTAATAGTCGTATTTCTGTAAGTAATTATTGTGTGGATACCTTTTTTACTTCTAGTCATTTTCGTTTGGTCCAATACAAGTTATCTTGTTTATTGTTATTAGTCCAATACAAGTTATCTTGTTGATGCGAATGCATTATTTTTGTAGTATAAATTGCTTTTGGATTCATATTTACATCTGTATGAGTTTTATTTACATCCATAGTAATTAAGACAATTGTTATATTCTGTTTTTATTTATTACTGCTAGATTTTTGTTCCTTTCCTGCCATTAAAAATGGATTTGATGCATCACTGGATTGGAAATTTATGAGAAGGTCTTATGATCTAGGCCTTCTCACTTTCCAGTACCTGAGTACCAAGAGTTTTGATGTGCAGAAATTTCAGAAGAGGTAGTTGAGCTACAAGAATTTTCCAGGAATTCCTCTCATGCCGAAGTAATTTTTAGGGGAAATTACCTAAAGGGAGACGGTGATATGATAGAACCTAATGTCGAGCTGCGAAAACGTATTCTACTCGGTTTTAATAAGATTTTGCGATGGGATATAGGGAAGCTCTCAGGACTCAGCACCGGCTGGCGTACACTTAATCTCATCAAGACGAAATGAATTTTGGCCCTTCAAGTGTAATAACCATACTATCTACACCCACTTCATAAGCACCCTTTTGCGTCTGCGTACTTGACACAATCTCAGCCATCTGAGCACATTTTACTTACGAAGAATTTTGAAAAAATACTATCCTATATCAGTTTACTATCCTACATCAACTCAATTCACATAGTTACGTAACAACAAAGCTACTCGGTTTAGTTATAATGCCTATATTTTTTCAATACTTACCAAGGCTGAAAAACGTTTTAATCAGTAGTTCACCTTCTAAGACCATAAGACAACCTCTTGTGGGTTATCCGTGACTAAAAATGAATGAACTTTTTGAAGTTCTTGTAGGTAAAAGTACGTGTTGTGTTTTTTTAAAAAAGAAAATCTAATGAAATAACATCATTCACAGGACTTCTGAAGTATTACATTTTCCCTTCTATATCCATTCTCTCCTCTACTTAATGTATCTGTTACTGAACATAACGATCCAAAATTTAATGCTCCTGATTTTAGATTTATACTTGTTAGGGTCCGAAAATATTTAAAAACAGTTTTCGAAATGCACCATTCCAAGAAATGAATGAACCATAGAAACCTTCTTGTGAATTTTATGTCAATAAAGTTTAAACTATCATACTTATTTTCACAGAATTTCCAATCAATTGTTTTGTTTCCTTTATCTCCCTTGCGCACTCTAACGTACTGAAATTTATTTTTATATGGTGTTATGATAAAAAAAAAAAAATATTAGTAAACTCTTATTGGATACTTTCAAACTTTATTTGAACTCTTTGATAATATTTATGGTTGTTTGAGGGGGTCATTAAATAAGATCTTTACGCCAACTCTTGCTAGTTTAGGGTGGTAATATGTAAACAACCCTTCCTAATTAGCCATGTAACATTGAGTGGCCGTTAATGTCGGAACCAATAAATATTAAAATGTCAGATGATTAGTAATGATTGCAGTCCTCTTCGTGAGATTAATTCCCTAAATAGGACTCCTGATACATTTTTATCTTCATAATCAGTTGTAGGAACGAAGGATGTTCATTGGATTAAAAAGCCTTATGCAATAATTACTAAAATCTAAATTATATATATTTCTATCAAACGTATATTCATTTATTTATAGAAATTTGTTTGCTCAAAAAGACAAACAATAAAAAGAAAACCGAAGAAAAGAGAAAAGAAATGAACAATGGTATACGGTGGTCCCTGAAGCAGTCATTGGTATATAAAAGTCTATATGTAGGAAAATTTAGTGCGTATAAAAAAACATCAGGGTAATGAAAGTAATATAAATAAAAATATAAGTATAGAAAGGAGAAAAGAAAAACTTACATTCATAACATATAGTTATAAACTGATTAAATTAAAACATAATTATCATGTATTTTGATTACACTTAGCGGAATATTATCTTTCATTCATCAAAGAAATTCACTCTCCTTACTTTGATGGCTCGGATTTAAAGAGAAAAAATTATTTTGTGAAGTTGATGTAATAGAGACGCCAATTAAGCCTCACACCACTCGCCTAACCTGCTTTATTAGTCAGACATGTGTGTTTTATTTTTTTTCTTCCGAGGGAGAAAGACCATTTATATCCAACTTCGTGCACTAGAGTGAGTTATAGCCTTGAAATTTTAACTCACAACGTCTGCTCGATTCATCAATACTGAGGAGTGGATTCTTTATTTCTTCTACATAATATTTTTGTTTCATAAACATGTCATTAAATGATTCATCTCCATGCTAATATAAATGATCTTTGATCGATGGACATTTGTGGAATTTTTTCCAAAATCACGTCATGATTATAACCTCCTTAATAGGAATATGCTAAAACTGCTGGAATGTTCATTGTCTGAATTGCCATCAACCTGGCAACGTTCCCATCTTCACTATTGAAGAACATCGTCATGAATCTTTGCCAACGTGTTACACGTTTATAGATCGATTGCAAATAACCTCTGGCTTGATAGATTATTATAAAATGTTTTGTTCTTTCGAAATCCCAGAAGTGTAAAAACAAGTGAAAATAAAATCGAGTGAAGCGAGTGATGGAAGATGTAGAATTTCTAAAATATTCTCTAGTTGGTAAGAGTGCACTGCCATATAATCTCCAGTACTCTCTCAAAGTCATACTTTGCTTCACAAGTTTAGGAATATGAAGTCTAAAGTGCATTTATTTCTTTTTCTAAAGCTTTTTATTATACGGTGAAGACCATTCATGGATTCAAGAAGTAAAATATTGAAATAAGCTTATATTTTAAATTTGAAAAATAAGAAAAAAAAGTTATATTTTTATTCACCTAACTATTTTTTTATCCAATACTATATCTTTGTTGAGCTTTCTCGGTATTTATATTTAGAAGAGCCTACCATCTATTTTCAAATCCATTCAATATTAGTTTTAGATAATTATTTAGTATAATTTAAGCAAAGACCGTATAACATCATTACTGAAGAAAACTTGTAAGATTCTTGACTATTATTCTCTTCAGCCAAAAAAAATGAATTATCAATTGTCATCGTAACAAAGACTATTTAGCTTTATTATAAAATTAATATATTTATTAATTCCTTAAATTAAAGGCCTAACTGGTTAAGATTATATTCTTAGATAATTTCAAGTCGTAATTATTCATTTCATGGAAAAGGGTCCAGTGATGAATGATCTCTGAAAACAAATAACTTTTGGGGAAGTTGAATAATTGTGAAAACTTTCCGAATAACTTATCTTCTCACTTAATATAATTTGAATTCTATGGCGGGTATATTCTATAATTGTTGTCATATTTATTTCGTTTTTCCCCTTGTATTTTTACAGGCATTGCGGTTAGAAAGGAAAGCAATATTTCTTAATTTTTTTCCAAATTCTTTTTTATTCTTTTCCTCTAAATTCGAGAACCCAAAGGTCCGTTAAGTAAATTAGGAGTATTTGAGTATCACTTCTGAGATTTGCTTGATTAATGCCTCCGTTAAGTGGATACGTGACTTTAGTTTAGAAAAGGACCAATGGTGAAAACCAATTTCTTTCACTAGTATTTTAATTATGAATAATATCAAAGTTTTAAAATAAATAAAATATATTAAATAAGGATGGGAGTAACTCAAAAATTACAGACCATTTATAGGAAACTAAAATATATTGGGTTAAATAAGCGTGAACAAGCAGTTTTTCGTGAAGGGAAATCGGCTTTTTTTTTTTTTTATGAAAAAATGTATATCGATAGTTACAATTGGTATCTTGGATTGGCGCTATGGACTATATTGTGGTAGTTAGTTTTGGAAGATCCTGTTCTCAAAATCAATGATAGTGAAGTATATCAAACTTAATGTAGATACAGTCACTAAAATGTTCATTCGGTAATAAAAAATACACAATAAGACTTTGGTTACAGACTAGGTACTTGATCAGGTAAAGGGCTTTTCTTTTAACTAGAGAAAATAAAAACTCAACTAATATGTCAATGGGGCTTGTAAAATAAATTACTCATATAAGTAAATAATCGTAAGCATGTAATTACAGAAGAGTAACAATAGCGACGATTTAAAATGTGCGGAACCCATTTATTTTAAATTTTTTGAGATATAATTGATATTAATTGAACTAACCTAGATCAGTAACGTTACTGATCTTCAAGGTTCAACTATGGGTGAAACGTTTAGATTAAAAGTATAATAACAAATGATAATTATAGTAAATTAGTATTTATATTAGAATATGTTTACTGTGTGCCTTCTTAATTAAATGGAGTTGTAAACCCAATGTAGTGGCAATCAAATATTTTTTTTTTTAAAACAAGCGTAACATAGGGTCTTTGTAATAAAACTTCCAGTGAGATGATATAGCTTCCGCTGATGATAATTAAAAAAAACAGCTTCATTTAGACCTAAATAAAATAATTAGGACACTCATACTTAATGACAAAGACTGACAGACCTACTTGCTCAACTTGTAACACTTCCTTGACGATAAGACATATACTGACAGAATGCCGAAAACGACAACACCAGGACTTCCCCTACGACTTACAAGAACTATTGACGGAAGGCAGCCCACACATTAACAATATATTCTCATACTTACACAAAATTGAAATATATGATAACATTTAACATGCATTAATCATCCACCAACTGTATACCTATGTATTTTTTTTTTTTTTTTTTTTTTTTGTTTTTTTTTTCTTTTTTTTGTTTTTTTTTTTAGTATTACTTGTTGTTAATGTATTTGTTATTGTTGCTTGTTGTTAAGGTATATGTTATTATTACTTGTTGTTTAGGTATTTATTATTGTCCCTTGTTGTTAATGTATTTGTTATTATTACTTTTTGTTAAGGAATTTGTTATTATTACTTGTTGCTAAGGTATTTATTATTGTTACTTGCTGTTAAGGTATTTTTTTGTTATTATTTGTTGTTAAGGTATTTATTATTGTTACTTGCTGTTAAGGTATGTTTTTTTGTTATTGTTACCTGTTATTACTTTTGAAAGGACAAATCACCTTCGATGTGGTGTCCATTAATAAATAAATTGAAATTGAAAATAATTAGGAATGTTTTATTACGTGGTTTGTAATTTGAGGGACTCATGAAGAATTATCATCTCCAACTAATTTTCACTAAGAATGCATCCTAGCAGACAATATCATATTGCCTTTACATCTAACTTTCGAAGCTAATATGTTAAACACTAATAACATTTCTCTCATTAGCGGCCCTATTTTCCATGGCAATGAATTAATTTTATGTTTAAATTCACTCAATCCTCTAGCCTGTATTGGTAAAATAATTCTCGTAGACACAGAATTATATTATTTCAGTTTGTATTGAACTACGTTTTTTGGTTTCTCTAACTGAGAAAAGATATACAGTAAAAAGTAATATAGGCCAATAAAAAAACTATAAAATAACTACGGGACATACACAAATTTGAGGTCTTATGAAAATCACCCTCATTCATCTCCAAATGATTTTCACAATTTTCTAACATTTACAAGATTTGTAGAGGTTTACTTTAATGTCTTGAAAAAGAAGGACTGTTCTGAAAATAAAATTAACCTAAAATCGGAGGCAACAGGGAGTTTAAAAATACGGGCATTTTATTAAAATGAAACTAGCTATACGTTTATAATAGACTCCATACGTCGTTGTAATTATTACACTAGAGGGAGAAAGTGAAATATCCAGTCAGAAGCCATAGCTAATGTGTCTAAATGGGGAGATGAGAGAGTAGCTAATGGTTTTATTCTGTATGTATACAGCTGGCCTCGTTTTCATGCAAAAACTTCCCCGAAATCAAACCGAAACCCCTCGTCAGCTGTTTAAAAACCATATAATGACAGAGAGGTGGCGCTAATCGGAGACACGGCAAACCCATTCCCTCTGTCATCACCTCCCGCCAAAATATTATTCTTCCATTCCCCTTCACTGATATTAATCAACGCTTATCATTCGCTCAATATCCATTCCTGGGGTAATAGCTGTGAACAGCCCTACATGCCGGCTCAAAAATAATAATGCTCTTCTCAAAGTCTAGCCACTTTTCTTTTGTATTATGAATCGGAAATGGCCGTCAAGCGGGTTTCAGCGTGAACCATTCATATTTGCCACGCTCTGGAATATGATACGCTGATGGTCTCATCTCACCATATATTCTCTGGATGATAAGAAGGGGGGGGGTGTACAAAAGGCTGAACTAAAGAAACAACAAATAACTCCATAAATATTCGAGTAAGATAAATTATGCAAAACAATAACTGTAGAAAATTAAAATTCAGTCAACAATGGGTATATAACCTTTTTCGATCCGTCCCATAGCTACCGAGATATTTTCAATTATTCCCGCCTCCCCTAAGGTGGATTTCATATACCTACTATAATATATATATATATATATATATATATATATATATACTCGTATATATAATCGTGCCTTATTTTCGTCATCTCCTTTGGACATTTGAAAAAAAGTTTTCCAAATTCGCCTCAAAAGGCCATAAGGTATACCTGCTAAAAGCCTTTAGGCCCAAAAATAATCTAATAAATCATCGTATTTCTTGAAAACCTTGCTAATCCTAAGGTCGAGAGAGAATACTAAAATAATAAATATTTTTCAAATTTTATGGCAAGGGTCTCCAATAAAAAAGATTTATTTCGGTGTAAACTTTACTGCAACTGCCCTATATGTTTCGTAGCTTATTTGCCACCTCTTCAGGGGCAATCCCTTTAAAAAAATACAACAAAATTTTAATAACATTAATTTAACACATCCCTTAATAATTCTTTTGCAATTATTAGTAAGTGCCTACGTTTATGATATATTTATTAAATCTGATTATAAATTGCTACTTACATTTCTGAAGTGCTCGTTTACCTTTTACATTACGTTGCAACTGCCCTCAGAGAGAAGGTAGATGGTACTGAGAGGTTCCCGAGGTGGGTTAAGTCAGCTGGCTAAAAATCTATTATTTGTTAGTCAATCTTGAACTCAATTATTTCGCGTCGTTGTGTTTTTTATTGGAGACCCTTGCCATAAAATTTAAAGAATATATAAATAATATTGGGTCTAGAATAAGAAGTAACATAATAAAGGAATGAGCTAAACATAAAAGTCAATTTTATCTCCTTAGACGCTTCATAGCACCGAACACACGTACAGTGTACGGTACTAGTTGACCCAGAATTGAATGCATATGTAAAATTAATAATTGATATATAAAATTGGTTTATTCATAGAAAAGACATAATTTGCAAACACTTCGGTTTTTTTTACGACAGAGGTCAGGCCACCATTACCCAACTTAACAAACGTCGTTTCTGGCCTTATAGACTCGTAGGTTACGTCGTCTTTTCCGGATTTATTATAAAGACTATCCTCTTTTAGAGTTGATATCCGTGAACTGACGGAGGCTGAATACACGCTATCTTACTATCTCCGTATCATCTTATCATAGGATATTTACGTCATTTGCATATGTAAGAAATTCATGAGCCGTACCCTCTGAACTCACTTTCGCCTTGGTTGCTTCCCGTATTACCTTCTCGAAGGCTAGGTTTAGGAACATGGGGGACACGTAATTATTTACATCATGTTGAAAGTTTCATTCATCTCACATTCAATCGATATTTGATAGGAACTGATTGATATATGATTTTCTCTGGAAATTAAAAAAAAAAAAAGTGAAATTTTCTTATGACAGCCTCTTTCAACTAAAATATATTCTGCTTCTTTATAAAATCCTTAGTCCCACCCTGAATAGTAAAGGTGGTAACCGGTAGAAAACCCGCCCCTATTAGCCGCAGTAGCACAAACTGGACGTTAATAAATAACAATAACAATTTATTGGTTACAATGAAGAGAGAACAGAGAACTTGATTAACCTTCTAAAACATCTCCAGTGTCTATTGGAGGCTAGTTCCTTATCCAATTTGCTTTTGAGCTACTTCTTGCCCCTTCTGAAGCAAGCGCAATGTTCTCAGGGCTCTTATCTAGTACTGCATATCTATTCTGATAAGCATTATGTCTTGAGGTTTGGACGAATAAGATAATATTCCATCAGTCATGAATCTGTACTCCAGATCTTCTTTAAAAACCTGTACATTCAACTCATTAAGTCAAGGAAGAAAGCTGACGCCACTGAGACTTTAACATTTATATAATTTAAAGACCATAGACGAAACTATAATAATAAAAAAAAGCTCTGAGATTTGTAAGGATAGGAACACGTGTTGAGATAAGATGAAGAGCGGATGGTATAAAATACATTGATAAGTGGGACCCATGGGAAGACCCTGGAGGACGCCTGATAGCAGCGAGTCCAGCATAGGGTTGCCCCTACATCCTCTGCCGTGATTTACAGCCAAAACCCACTATCTGTCTGCTTCTACACTCCCAATGGATTTAATATACCTTTACTCTTGTTTCACATTCCTTTCATTAATCACCACCAACTTTTTCCTCTGTCATCCATACAGCTGGCAGAAAGCGAATCCTTTGGGAGCTATAAGCACCTTTTTCGCATATTTCAAAAGAATGCTGGCTGTGTTCTGTCCCTTGTATTTGATAATAATTCGGTATTTTAGTCTTCACACAGGAGCTGTAATAAAAGCCAATTTCTTAATGCAGAGAGTTTAGAAAATATTGTTCTTCGCTTTTATTTTTGTATTTTACGGCTTACCTGGCAAATGATTTTTCCTGTCTTTCAAATAAAACAATAATAGTACGTAATGCATCATCTACTTTTTGGTTAGGGGTTGTTCATATAACTAATTAAATAATGAATGTAAAGATTTCAAATAGTGGTTTTGTGCAAAAACACTTAAATACAAGATGGCCACGAGTATCATGGCTTGTGTATTATGGAAGGGTAGTTATCGCCCAATTTTGTTCATTTTTGATCTGGTCGCAGCTTTTGAGTTTCTATTTGATTTTCTTTTAGTTATGCAAATTCCTTTTTCAATATACTGAAAACGTATTCTCAGATCTTGATCCCGAAGCAAAATTCTCAAGAAGAACTCCATTACTTAAGGCGAAATACTGAGTGAAATTGCTTGTATAATTCCCCACAATACACAAGACCCTCCAGCAGACTATGTACGTCGATGACATAGCCTCAAGTTCTGCTAATGAGCTTGCAAGTGGTATGAAAGTATAAGAATTGCAATCAAACCGATATCATTCTAATGATGGAACTCTTCCAGCCTCACCATATTCATATTACCATCACAGTTCTATCAACACAGACAGAACTCCAGTTTGGAGCCATTCTCCACTACATTAACGGGTAGCACACTAATCCATGGAACAAGCATTCAGTGTTGTCTTTCGTTCCTCGAATCTTTATACCACTGGGTCTTTGATGCCCTAGGATACAAGGGAAGTATATAAATTCCCTCCAATATCGTCCATCAAGCATCTGGAATATAATCGTGAGCTATAGTTTCTGCTATTGGTATTTTGAATGATGCTTTCAGGTACCATATCCGATCGGTGGGTCTTTAATGAATACATAATTAAATCCTGCTAAACGCATTGCTGAAGAGCATTTTCACATTTTGAAATATTAAACGGCTTTTATATTTTCAGCCAACAGTCACTACATAATAAAACCGACTCCTCCCAATTCTTGTGAGTTCTGTAAATGTAATCGATATTTTGAATATGCCGCAATGATCTGCAATGATCTAGATTTTAGAACAAAATAAACATTCATGTCCATTCTAATAGATATCTCAAATAATTACTACATTGCATAATTGGCTGATCCTCGTTAAGAAACAGTGAAATAAATATCACTGAAGTATAACAATTTTCAAAGTAGCAAAAATTCAATCTTTTTGTGTGGTTTAAGTAAAAATCAGAATTATAAACGACGTTATATTTTACAACGAATAACGAAAATTTAAAGCTCTCCCCAAGCTAAATAAAAAATGGGCGCAGTCGTTCATCACTTAAAATATACTGTTTAAACATTACAATTTTATGCATTCATCCAGTTAATGCTAGCCAAATTCCTCCATAATGTAACAGTTTTATGCGCAGCTGACGGAAATTTAAAGGGTTGAGTCCACCCTATGGGAGGAAGGTTAGGGAGGCAGAGAGCCGTAACATTACCTCCCAGAGGACGGAGGGGAAGGGGTATCTGTTATTCATGGCAGTAAGCCTGGCCCATTTCAATATCTCAGCCGTTATGGTTCATAAGTTAGCTCTTTTACGGATTATATACTCCTCTTATCGGCAACTCAGAATTGCTAATCATCTCTCGCTCAACGACCAACAACTTGTTCTTCCTAAACTATAGTAGAAGCGAAAAATATTTTTCAACAATAATTGCTGAGCACAGTATTTGTATATGTTTAACATCTGCTGATAAAAATTTACCGGATATGAAAATAACTAATAATAATTGCTAATGAACCAAAACCAAAAATAAACATCAATTTTTGAATTTCGTGTTATTTTTTTCTCTGATACACGTGATTCATCATAGTATTATTTTTATCATTTTTTTTAGATATACTTATATTAGCGAGAAATGAGAATTTGACATCTTTGAAGTTTGAAGATGCGGGAACAAGATGAATCATTTCGCTTTGGTCGATCCAGTAGCTCAGAGTGCCCGCCACTATTGCAGGAACCCAAGCCTTCCAAGTTATTTATCCGTATTATTCCGCCGATTTACTGAACTCTCCGATAATTTGTTTAAATCAAACGAATCACTGAAATTATCAGCTTTCTTATTTATTTTTTAAAGCAAAATAATCAAAAAACAAACAAATAACACTTGAATCATGTCAATACATCTTTCAGGTTTGGACCGATTGGCCTTAGTAGCTGAAAAAACATGAGATCAATTAAAATATAATTATATTTTTACTTTTCCGGCCACATATCCCCATGCCCAAACAATATAGACAGTAAAAATTATTTTCACAATCCACTGTAAACTACAACAACCAGAATCAATCCCAAAATTAAGGTAGAAAGTAGCCCTTGAATAATTCCCTTTCTATTTCATACATTCAAATCTGATTCAAAAAATTTCTAGACTTTATAAATACTCACATAAACTGGACCAAATGGGTTTAAAAGGATTTACCAATCCAAGAAACTGAATTATTATATTAGGGAGAATTTTTTTGGGTGTGAAAGTGTATGACATTTCTAACTGTTTCATCAAAATCAAGTATTTCTGTCTTATCAGGGACACCCGAAACATTACTAGTTTTAATCAAATATCATAATTGAATTTCTGACATATAAATCTTTCTTTTTCAGGTGAGTGACATTGTTTCAAGAGGTAAAACGTTTGTTATTTGGAAAACCTAAAACTATGTTTTCAATTCAAGATTCAAACAGGTATATTCATTACAAACATTTTCTTCTGATGGCTTATTTTATAGGCTTATGCAATAAAAACATAACACACAGCATGGGTTTGAAATAACATTACACTTCAGTTTATAAAACCATTAGCTAATTTGAATTTGATTTTGTAGAAAGGAAAATTTAATTTAGCGTGCAATGGAAAACAAGTGTTAAAGCAAATGCTGTTTGTTAACAATAACGCGAGGGCCGAAATGAAACTCTGAGGAATGTTAAGCACTTAAATCTGAAATGGCGGTACCTCTCTCCACAGTTACTGATGTCGGTATTATTAAATTAAAACAAAAGTCCTTTTAATTAAAAAAAAAAAGTGCATCCAATACTTTTATTGAATTCTACGAGTGCTTCTACGTTTTTCTCCAGTTACATTGATTAAGCAAAGTAATTTGAATCGACTTTTCATGTTGCGTCATGGTTTGGGTTTACTCTTCAATATTTATTTAAAATTGTAACATGAAGAGAAAATTAATTACTTCTGCTTTTCAACTTTATATGTTATAATACAGTATTCATTCCGCTCGTTGCTATTTATTTTCTGTAAGTGATGTAGTTTACAATTAATTCCTCATTTGTTGTTGTTTGTCCTACTCTGCCGTTCAAAATCGTATCGCCAATTAGCATTTTCGCACTTTCATACACTTGATCTCTGCATTTCATATAGAGAGCGAGAAAGACAATGCATTTCACAATATTGTGCGATATATTCCAGCTGAGGGTACAAATGTTCCCAAAAAAGTAACGAGATAGAATTAGGGGGCACCTCAAGTATTTACGATTTCACAATACATTCAATAAATTAATAGTAACGCACAATATTGTTATTTTCATTTATTAACGTCCACTTTTTGTTACTAAGGCTAATTGGGACGGGCTATCTACAGCTTAGCACACTTTTCTAGCTAGGGTGGAACTTAGGATTTTATTAGTTATGAGTTCGTCACTAAATAAATTGATATTACCCAGATGAGCATCGAACTCGCCACTATTAGGTTTACGATGTGAGATCAAAGGCAAAGCTTTAACTCACATTGCTGTAATGCAAATAGACAAATAATATGATATACATTCACTATATAAATTATTACTAATTTGTTTGTGATTTATTAAAGATCATTCATTATTAGATGATACTAAAACCAATTGGAACTAGTTATCCAATGAAATTCAGAGATCAAGTGTATGAAAGTGCGACAACCATTTTCTATCCAGAGTGGGACTAACAATAAGTATTTTATTTATTGATAATTATTTAAGTATTAAGGCCTCTTTCTAGGATCCTTAGTTCGTTTTGTTATGTGATTAGAAGGAGCAGTACCAAATAAATGATAAAATATCATGCGGGAAATACTCTGGAAGAAAGTAAATGATAAAATATCATGCGGGAAATACTCTGGAAGAAAGTAAATGATAAAATATCATGCGGGAAATACTCTGGAAGAAAGTAAATGATAAAATATCATGCGGGAAATACTCTGGAAGAAAGTAAATGATAAAATATCATGCGGGAAATACTCTGGAAGAAAATAAATGATAAAATATCATGCGGGAAATACTCTGGAAGAAAATAAATGATAAAATATCATGCGGGAAATACTTTGGAAGAAAGTAAATGATAAAATATCATGTGAGTAATACTCGGGAAGAAAGTAAATGATAAAAAAATATCATGCGAGAAATAGTCTCGAAGAAAACGTTTGTGGATAAATCAAGATCTTGGAAAACCGAAAATGGCGGCACTCAGAAATAATAATAGAGACTCGAAAATTAGAACAAATTGGACTAAAATAAAATCCAACATGGAACTTCTAGGTAAGTGAGAGCAAAAGTCTTATAAAGGCCATAGAAAATAGGGGAGTGAAAATTCTTGGAGAAATCATAAAGCACAAGGACTTCATTACTAATATATTTTAAAGTACGATTCATAGGCGTAAGGAAAGAGGATGGCCCAGAAAATCCTATTTTGAAGACATAAAGCATCTTATGGATTTCGGTGAGTATTGCATTATGAAAATAGTTACATCTGATAGAACACAATGGTTGTATCCCTTAGATCATGGGAACTCTAAGAAACCAGGGATTAGTGCATTCTTAAATGGCTAAGGTGGTACTCTGAGTATTTGCACTGTGCTTCATTGCTTTAGAAAAAGGCACAAGGTCTGTTGTACCTCAATACTAGAAGATGGACATCTGGAAGTACGAAAATTCTAGAAAAACCTCCCCGATGAATTGTTTGCTTTTTGTGTAACAGCTCGATTTCTAGAGCTGGTTAGGCTGGCCGTTTCTTTTCACTCAAAATCTCACTTCCGTTTCTGCGATTTAGTTTGCCTCCTAGAATCTCGTACGTTGCGATATATGTTGCAGTATTGCAATAGAGAGAACGAGAGTGGCGGAGAAAGAGAGAGAGATAGAGTGATAGATAGATGAATACATATTCAAATTGAAAAGTATTAATCGAACTCTAACATGGTTGACTGAGCATTTAACTAACAATGGTCTCTAGAATAGCTGCAGTGTTTAGTTTTGTTTTAAATTAGCCAATGCTCAACTGCTCGTGAAAGTTTTTAGCCTAAGATAAAATAGGTTGTAGGAAGAAAGAGAGGAGAGAGGGCGGGAGAATTAAAGGCAGAAGGATTATAGTTCTTTGTTGGAGGTGGTGGAAGGACAATGGCGACAGGACAGCTTGTATTTGTATCTTAACAGTCCTAATTGAGCTGGTCCCACTGCCTGCAATTTGTGCTACCTCCCAATGCAAATTAACCTATCCTCTTTCAACTACCTTCCTCTCTCCTTTCCTCTGCCTATCTATTATTATAACCTGGTTTGGATGTCTGAAATTGGATTAAATACTAATACCCACAGGGGCTAAAGGAGTATTAGACACCACAAAAATCGATGATTTCATTTAAGAAACTCTAATTTTAGCAGATTTCCCTTAAGGGAAATCAGCTATTGAGGTCGTACTCATGAAGGGATTTTCGAAAAATGTCTTCAAATGTTCATCGATCCTACCCAAGTGATGACGAAAACGAGATCCGTTCAAAATTTTTTTATATATATATATATAACCGGTATGTATGTATATTTGTCTTTCAACGCTCTAGAGGTCGCAAGTTTAGCAGATTTCCCTTCAGGGAAATCAGCTATTGAGGTCGTACTCATGACTCGATTTTCGTCAAATGTCCATGGATCGTATATATATATATATATATATATATATATATATATATATATATATATATATATATATTCGGCTGTTAAAGCTCTAGGGGTCGCAATTTTTGTTTGATCGTTACCAAACTCGATATTTAAACGTTTTATGCAAAAAGACAGATCAAGTTCGTTAATGGCTGAAATCGGACCGGTGGGAGGGGGGTTTAGAGAGGGGGATTTTCGATATATCTCCGTTACCATACGTCGGATCAAAATATTGTATAGAACCAATCTTATTGAAAATTAAATTTACTATGAATATTGTTATATACATTTCTTCTATATCTTGAATATTAACCGAGATATTTGCATTTTTATTAAATTTGGGCCGCAACGGACGACTGAGTTTCCCGCCAAAAGCTAGTAAAGCGGCCCTTTGCCAAAACTGTTCGGCTCTCGTATGGAGATTTCTCTATTGTATAACTTCACGTGGGAAATCTACTTAGTTTACGCAGCCCCTGCGTGACGGACGTTTTGTTTAATCGTTACCAAACTTGATATTTAATCGTTTTATGTAAGAAGAAAGATCAAGTTCGTTAATGGCTGATACTTGACCAGTGGGAGGGAGGGGTACAGTTGGCAAGCGCTTTCGATGCAAAGACACCATCTTCAAGCCGTCTAGAGTTGTACACCTCTACTAGAGTAAAGTACAACTCGAGAGGCTTGAAGATGGTGCATTCGCATCGAAAGAGCTTGCCAGACGTACTCGATCATTAGCCGGTAACGACGGTCTTCTCCGACAGATATGACAACAGTATCATTTATACTGTCGATTCTAACCGCCAATAAATAAAGATTTGACTTATTAGAACTTATTATAATTTGTATTTTTTTTTTTTTTTGTAAAAATTAATTAAGCAGAAGGGACTAGGAATATAGTTTGCGGGAACGCTAAAATTATGTTAATTTTAATTTTCCAGGGAGGTGAAACAACAACACAAAAGAAAAATAGTGCCTACACATACAGAATCAATCTCGGTCTGAGGATTTCTTCTTCTTTTTCAAGTTTCCCCTCACACAGTCTTCCTTTTCCCCACCTTCTATTCTCCATCCCCTCTCTCACCCTCTTTCCGTTCTCTCACCCTCTCTCTCTCTCATTCGTAATCCCTATAGTCAATCCGATCTTATCGTGTTGCCGATTACTCCTTTAATCTTACATAATTGAAATTAATACATTTTGATTATTCATTTTTATTTTCAGCTGGTGGTGAGGGTGATGAATCAGGTTAAGCAGTAACACTTTTTTTGTTGCTCCTCACAATTTATTTACTTTATTTCATGCATTTTTAATAAACGCTTAGCGCTTTGGAGAATTAAATTCCCATCATCAAAGCGTAGGGCTTGCCTGCAGAGGTGCTACTGGGCACAACTTAGCCGATGAACTGACACAAAAAAAGTGTTTCTGATTAACCTTAAATTTTGATTAGTTTTAATTATTACGAATATATAGTAGTAGAAGTATAATGCTTATGCATTCTTTCTTAGAATATAGAATTTTATTCTTATTAAATATAAAAAGTCCGTCACACAGGGCTGCGTAAACTAAGCAGATTTCCCACGTGAAGTTGTACAATAGAGAAATCTCCATACGAGAGCCCAACAGTTACGACCGAACTAGCCTCGTCCGTTACACTTAATAAAAATGCAAATATCTCGGTTAAAATTCAAGATAGAGAAAAAATGTATAGAACAATAGTTATAGTAAATTTATTAGTTTATGGTAACGGAGATATTTCGAAAATCCCCCCCCCCTCCCACTGGTCCGATATCAGCCATTAACGAACGATCTGTCTTTTTGCATAAAATGTTTAAATATCAAGTTTGGTAACGATCAAACAAAAATTGCGACCGCTAGAGCGTTAACAGATAAATATATATATATATATATATATATATATATATATATATATATATATATATATATATATAATTTAGAAAGGACCTCATTTTCGTCATCTCCTGGGTAGGATCGATGGACATTTGAAGAAATTTTTCGAAAATCGCGTCATGAGTACGACCTTAATAGCTGATTTCCCTTTGGGGAAATCTGCTAAAAATTTGGAAATAAACATTTTTTAGCACATCTAGAATGTTTTGAATTGTAAGCCTAAAAGAGAAAGAGAACGAGGAACTTTCTAACAAATTAGATATAATAGCACGCTTCAAATATTTTTAGATAAAAAGTATTGAATTAAATTTGATAAAGATTTGCATGAAGTAAGAATAATTTCAATGCAATAGTTCAGCAAATTTTGACCGTTTACAATCTCGACGTGCTCTGAAATGAGCATATTCCTAAATAATGGCTATAAAAAATTAGAGGAACTCGTTTCTGAATATATGTAAAGGTTAGGATGGTAGGTTATTGATGGCTGTAGGCTATAGAGAGAGGTTATATTGAGGGGATTAGGTGTCATGCCGCTGCTTTTAGTCGATGACCCCGTGGCGGGCAGATCAAAGCTACTCCTATCTACAATCTCAGGGTATACCATCTCTCTCCTAACACCTTAATAGCCTTTTCAAATTTTAATCCCTTATTATTGCCAACCTGTGACACAAATATTAATCTTCCATTTGCCGATCAGATTTCTCCTGAATAAACTATTGTGGCACAACAGGCACGCTGCAGGGTAGCAGCCTTCAATACAAATCAGTATATCAGCGTGTACACTTTTTTTCTTTTCATTTTCACGCTCTTTATTAAATCATTACCAGGAAACTCATATTTTCTGGGGTTAACGGTCCTGAACATTATTCATGAGTCAAAAATACAAAAAAAGACTTACAGCTAATTACTCCATTAGTACAGGTCCAGCACAAACACGTATTGTATTCTTACACTAAGTAAGTAGACTTCGGGAGTTCTAAAAACAATATCCAACCTGTTTGAACTGAATTGTTTTTCTTAGAACCTCCCCATTACGGAATGAATTTGCTTTTTGAACGATCCATAGTGTTACTTTATTAGCTTCCAAAGCTGCAATTAAATTTATTATCAAGGATAATACTATATTTGAAACGGAACCACCAGAAATTATTTAATTCCTCTGAAACTGGAATATTTGTAAAAAATATTGTATATATTCCAGATGTTTCTCTAGTATAATAATTTTTGGCAGATTTCCTTTAAGGGAAATCAGGTATTGAGGTCGTACTCATGATGCGATTTTTGAAAAATTTCTTCAAATGTCTGTCGATGCTACCCAGGAGATGACGAAAATGAGGTCCGTTCAACATTATATATATATTTGTCTGTTAATGCTCTAGCGGTTACAATTTTTGTTTTATCGTTACCAAACTCGATATTTAATCGTTTTAAGTAAAAATGAAGACCATGTTCGTTAATGGCTGAAGTCGGACCAATGGGAGGGGAGGGGTTTAGAAGGGGATTTTCGAAAATTCGAAATATCTCCGCTAGTATACGTCGGATTGAAAAATTGTATAGAACCAATCCTATTGAAAATTAAATGTACTATAAATACTTTTATGCACATTTATTCTCTATTTTGAATATTAATCGAGATATTTGCATTTTTCAGTTTTGAGCCGTCAGCAAATCCCCACTCCTACCCATGTTATATAAACAATAATATGTTATGTAATAAACCAAATTATTCCAAGCTTAAATACCAGATATTGTTTTCAAGAGACCTTTATTATTATATGTTCCGTTGATATCCCCCCCATCGTCTTAAGTACTTGCACTACTAAAATTTGATTGATTGAGATAAAAATTATTCTGATTCATTATAAAATGCAGTGCTTGATTTAGAAAATAGTTACCAAAAAAAATAATATTTTATGTTCCGATATATTTCACTAACGTAACTTAAAAATATTTAGGTAGTAAGCGAGTTATTGGTATTTTCATAGAAGTTTGACATTCCAACGCGTGGAAAATCTGCTTAGTTTCCGAAGCACCCGGAAGTCCGCGACGGACTTTTAATTTTTGACAAAAAATCCTTGATATCCATTATATCGTGATAGAACCAGCCTAGTTATATTCTACGAGGTAAGTGTAAGGGAAGCAGGATCCGGTAGTTATTCAAGGTTTATTCCTCGCTGGGCAGAGAAACAGTGTTGGCCTAAGTTTCCAGCTGCCTCCAATCCATCATAGTGAGAGAAGTCTCCCACGGTACAGGGGCCCTTTCTCTTAATTCAATTACTTCTTCCCTCCACGCCACTTTTCCCCTGCCAAAAAGTTTTCACCGCAACTTTTTCACCGCTCCCCCTTTTCATATTATACTTTCACCGCTCTTAATAAAGTCTTGTATTTAGTTTCACACTCCTTATTTTCCCGTGTGCGAAACATTTTGAGGGCAGACGGAATTTATTACAACTTAACCTTCTTAGGTAATTATTTTATAGTAGGAGTCGAAAATCATTTGCGTAAAATCACAGTAACTTGTGTTTGAGGCCTATTTACATAGCTTGCTGTAAATGTTTAAGTTCTAATTAATTAATTAAATTACACTGTACTTTGCAATTAAACGGAACACATTTTATTTGTTTAGTAAGTGAAGTTTAGTAAGATTCAATAAATATTATTAAATATCGCTAAATATTTTAGCAGATTTCCCTTTAAGGAAATCAGCTATTGGTTATATAGGTTATACTCAATGCTACGATTTTCGAAAACTTCTTCAAATGAACGTTCCGATGACGAAAAGGAGGTCCGTTCGAAATTATATTTGTCTGTTGACGCTCTAGCGGTCATAATTGTTGTCTTATCGTTACCAAACTTGTATATAATCATTTTATGTAAAAATAATGATAAAGTTCGTTAAGTGCTGAAATCGGACGAGGAAGAGGGAGGGGTTTAGAAGGGGAGAATTTTGAAAATTTAAATATCTCCATTATTATGAGTTTGATCGAAAAATTGTATAGAATCTATCATTTTGAAAATGTAATTTTCTACAAATGTTGTTTTATATATATATATATATATATATATATATATATATATAGTTTTCAACCTTGAGCAAACCCCCACTCATACCCATATTACATAAACAAAACTATGTTATATAATGAAACACATTGTTTTAAACTCAATACCAAATATTGTTCTCATTCAAGTTTTACTTTTTAAGATAAAGCCAAATACTGCGTGCACGGGAAATCTCCTTAGTTAACTCAGCCCCTGCGTGACAGACTTTTTCCAAGTTAAGAAGTTACATTCTGATTACTGTAATTAATGCTTGATAAAAATTTGGCATCGGGATACTTGAGCAATTATTGTGGCATCGACTCTTTTATACGGGAATTGTACATAACAGTTCAATTGTGGCTGTGCTAAGACTTTGGATTATTTCATGGTCTAGCTGTTGGTAGACTCGCAGAAAGTTCTAGACTTAGTTAAAATACTTTAGAGTTGGGCAGACGGGCGTGTAGCTGGTGTGAGTGGTTAAGCCTGCAGTGCGATAAGCTGTATAAAATATACCCTCCATCTGCAGTGGAAACCTTTCCTGTTCTACAATGCTGTTAGTATTCCTCCATGTTCTGCTTTCAGCAATATCTCTTATTAACGTTGACCTAAGACAACATACCCACGCTTCGTTGCCATTAATGCAATGATAGTATTATTACAGTACCTATGCTCCTTTGCCCTTCTCACAAGCTAAAGCTTGGGTCTGCTTATTAGCAGATTTCCCTTAAGGGAAATCAGCTATTGAGGTTGTACTCATGATGCGATTTTCGAAATTTTTCTTCAAATGTCCATCGATCCTACCCACGAGATGACGAAAATGAGGTCCGTTCAAAACTGTATATATATATATATATATATATATATATATATATATATATATATATATATTTGTCTGTTACCGCTCTAGCGGTCGCAATTTTTGTTTGATCGTTACCAAACTCGATATTTAGTCTTTTTATGTAAAAAGAAAGATCAAGTTCGTTAACGGCTGAAATTGGACCAGAGAGAGGGGAGGTTTAAAGGGGAGGAATTTCGAAAAATCTAAATATCTCCGTTACTTTGAGTTGGATCGAAACATTGTACAGAGACAATCGTGTTGCAAATTAAATTTACTATAAATATTGTTATATACATTTATTCCCTATCTTGAATATTAACCGAGATATTTGCATTTTTATGAAATTTGGGCCAATACCGGATTTTTGAATTTCCCGCGAAAAGCTAGTTCGGCCCTTTGCCATAACCGTTCGGCTCTCCTATGGGATTTCTCTATTGTATAACTTCACGTGGGAAGCCTGCTTGGTTTACGCAGCCCCTGCGTGACGGACTTTTTTTTCATTGCAAGCAGTCTTGTGTCCGATACACAAGAAACGAAAATAAAAGTGATGAAGTAGGTAGGATGAAAAAATGTTGGCTACGCTTCCACTATAATTATAGCGATTATAGTGGAAGCGTAGCCAACATTTTTTCATCCTACCTACATTAGAAGTATCTTCCACCTGCCAGAATACCAACTCAGAAGAGTGATGAAGTAGTCATGCCGGCATTCGTAGTAAACACCACAACGTTGACAAAAGCAGAGTACAACGAGAGTATAATCTCTTTTCTTGAAATTATTAAGAATGGATGTTCTCCTTCATTATATCGAAAGTCCGTCACGCAGGGGCTGCGGTAACTAAGCACATTTCCCATGAGCGTCAGGTATTTGTATTTACCTCGTAACGTAAAATTTCAATCGGAACAATATTTAGTATTTAGGCTTCAAATAATGTGATCCATAATATAAGAGCTTATTGTTAATATGACATGAGAAGGAGTGGAGATTTACTGAAGAGCGAATAAAATGCATATATTTCTGTTAATAATCAAGATAATGAAAAACCATGCGTAATAACATTTATAGAAGATAATATTTGTAATAAGATTGGTTCTATAAAATTTTTCGACCCATCTCATAATAACGGAGATATTAAGCATTTTCGAAATTCCCCTCTCTAATCCCCCCCCCCACTGGTCGGGTTTCCTCTTATAACCAACATGATCTTTAGTTTTACATTAAACGTTTAAATATCGAGTTTGGTAACGTTCAAAGAAAAATAGCGACCGCTAGAGCATTAACAGACATTGACCTCATTTTCGTCTTCTCCTGCGTAGGATCGATGGACATTCGATGCAAATTTTCGAAAATTGCGTCATCTTAATATTAATAGATGATTTTCTTTAAGGGAAATCTGATAAAACATATTGAGCAACATCTGAGCAATTCCCATAAAATCTTTGAAAGCGGGAATGCAATAGATTGTGCATTTTAAAGTTATAATATAACAAAAACTTCAAATAGTTTAATGTTCCCCTGTACTCATTTTTTTTTTTAGAGACAAGAATTATTTTTTTCATTCTAATATGGAATACAATGTGTTCCATAATTAAAGCAGCATGAGGAACGACGTTATAAACTGCATTTAATGTTATAAATGACATACATATTTCTTAAGTTCCTCCGAAAACATCGAAATAAAACAAATGCTTCTGTTTGCAACTATTAACTTTTTCTATCATTGTGTAACAGAAAATGCTTTACGCTCTTCCATAGTTCCATACTTTTTTGGATGAGTTTTTATATTTTGTTGGATGAAACTAAAACTAATGAATATGGTAGTTTATTTAATTTAAAATTTCCGAGTAGTGTGAGCCTTAGATAAATGAGGTTTAGTTTGGGGGAAAAAAAAGGGATAGAGTAAGGCTGTAGACAAGGGTGCTCGCATGGTCTGCGTTAGGCCAAATTGGATTTCGTGAATGTTTTCGTAAACAGGGAGCAAAGGAAGGAGGAATGACTGAGGAGGCCTGGCCTTCTCTCACGTGGCCCATCCCTTAATCATTAAAACTAACGACACATTATCCCCTCTCTTGGGCAGCATTTTAATTTTAAACACCTCTCTCTTTCACTTTAATTCTTTTGAATGGTTTATTGAAATTCCGTACAGTAAACCGTTTAACTGTGACAAAAAAAACGATTGTTACTAAATGTTAAGCTTCAAGGAAATATCTTAAAATTTGTTGCCTTTGTCAATAGTTCATCTTCAAAGAACAGGGTCCACATAACTTATTCTAGAGTGGTGCAATTCAAAATTATATTATACATTTTAAAGGAAATTATAGATATAAAAATAAAATGGCCCTGTGGCACTTCTTATTCAAGAAGATGTATTACAATATACTAATGTTCTAATTAAACAATCCAAAAACATTTTATTGAATTGAACATCTGACAAAGAAAGAGAAAATGGACAGTAGATGGATTTCCCATTAGCATCTTATTACTTGTTAAGGACTTAGTTCCTTTTGAAATACTATCCGTTATTATTATTATGGGGCTCAGGTTAGCCATGTGAGTTATGCGTTGCCTTTAATCTCACGTGGTAATCCTAGAGTGACGAGTTTGATTCCCGCCTGGGCAAGGGAATTTATTTAGTGACGTAATTCATATAATAAAATCCTTAGTCCTACCCTGCCTAGAAAAGGATGGTAACCTGTAGATAGCCCGTCCCAATTAGGCTTAGTTGCAAAAAGTGGGCGTTAATTAATAATTAAAAAATTATCCGTTTTTAACCTAGTGCACACGGATTAATTACCTTATATGTGCTAGATTTTGCAAGACCTGAACACCTGCAACCATTTTAAACTAAGTCTTGCACTCTGCAGCTAGAACACTCCGATTTCAGACGCTCATCTCCCAATGCCCTGAAATCAAGAACTCTTTCTCGCCCCATTTTTCTGGCTAGGCTGTTGGGTTTCATCCTCTCATCGTGCCCTGATCAGTGCTATCTGCTTTTTGTAAGTAGCGCGGAGTATAACAAGCTTGTATATATCGGGGAGTATAACTAGCGTTAGAGTGTCCTGGGATGAAGTGTTGTCTACAAAAACAATATTGCTCATCAGTTTGATCCTCTATGCAGTGTAAATTGGGCAATATATGAATGAACCCGTTCAACAGTTAAAGTTAATCCAATGAATAACATATTAGATTTTTTTTTTGTGTGTTAATCTTCTAGAAATGCAATTTGATGTAACGATTGAGTGTGCAATTTTGTCTAAAAATAAACTTAGGCAAAGCTACTAAGAATACTCCTTACTTCTACTAGCTTTTATGTGGATTAATGTATTCTAGTTGACAAAGCCAATCCATTCCATATATTAATCTAAAGCTTGAGAGAACTCAATACCAAAAGCAAATAATCAACTAATGTGTATGCTTTGTTCAAAGGCATTCCCAGACCAAGGCCTTGGGGCTCCCCTTACATAAATTTTGTGCCAATTATAGTGGTTATTAATTTTCCTGGAAATATGGAAAATATATTTTTTCCATCGTAAGACACTGAAGTCAAGATTAATTAAATGTAGCAGTACTACACTACTAGTAGTTCTTAGACAGAACGTGGGCGACAATTTTACAGTTATTTGGTAAAATATAATAATTAAAAATTCCATTTCATTATAAAACAGTCCGTCTCGCAGGAGCTGCGTAAATTAAGCAGATTTCCCGCGTAAAGTTTAACAATATATAAATCTACATACCGGAAACGCAACACCACCGTGAATACTAAGTAAATAAATACAAATGATAATAAGAAGCCTCCCAACTGAAAGCATCTGAAATGTAAACAAACAGTTCTGCCAGCTTCTTACCGGATAGAAAAACAATTAGTGTAATATATCTGAATATAACGTATTAATTTGATTGAAAACTATTTCATATATCTAGTACTGTAAGTTATTATGAATCAGAATAATTTTTATATCAATCAATCAAATTTAAGTAGGACAAAAACTTAAGAAGGGGGGAGGGGGTGTCACCAGAACATATATGCATGTATCTCGTATAATAAATATCTCTTGAAAGCAATATTTGGTATTTAAGCTTCGAGTGGTTGTGTTTATTACATAACCGAGTATTGTTTATGTAACATGAGTAGAAGTGGGGGTTTGCTGAATGCTGAAAACTGAAAAATGCAAATATCTCGGTGAATACTCGAGATAGGGAATACATGCATATGCCAATATTTTATAGTCCATTTAATTAGCTATAAGATTGATTCTATACATTTTTTCGGTCCGACTTATAGTAACGGAGATATTTCGAATTTTCAAACCCCCGCTTCTCCCACTGGTCCGATTTCATCCGTTAACAAATTTGATCTTCCTCTTTACATAAAACGATTAAATATGGAGTTTTGGTAACGATCGAAAAAAATTGTGGCCGCTAGAGCGTTAACGGAGAAATATATAATTTTGAATGGACCTCATTTTCGTCATCTCCTGGATAGGATCGATGGGCAGCTGAGGTAATTTTTCAAAACTCGCATCATGAGCACGACCTCAACAGCTGATTTCCCTTGAGGTAAATCTGCTGAAATCCAAGAGGTCTGGCCCATACACGAAGCAGTTGGCTAAATGATTGAGAATTATGACAATCACTGATATTGGGATAAACGGCAACTCTGTCTCTTAGTTTATTCATGACTACTGCAGTGAGAGCTCGGAATCAATAGCTATGACCGGCGTGCTATTCTCTTCCTCTCTATGGGTGCAGCGTGACTCTTTTACAACATCTAAGCAAATTGTAACAACTTGACTAAAATATTCCCGCTCTCATTGCTCCTTCTTTATTCATACCCGCTGCAGGTGGGCCTTACAATCGATATTCTGCAGTCAAACTGTACGGTCAGTCTACAGTGTTATCATTAATGTGATAAAAACTAGCGATATAGAGGGTAACTGGTTCATTTACTTTCTTAGGAAGCGATCAAAGCGCAACAAAAATTATTGACGAAGGCTGTAGTCATAGAGGTTGTAACAATTCGAGAACAAAAAGTTCTAACTCCATTGATCCTATAATATATATATATATATATATATATATATATATATATATATATATATTCTTATTCTGAACACGATATCTTTGTATATATTCTTCATATTTTATGGCAAGGGTCTCAAATAAAAAAAAACATTTTTCGGCGCAAACTTTATTGAAACTGTCCTACATGTTTCCTGGCTTACTTGCCACCTCTTCAGAGGCTATCTCTTTACAAAAAATAAATAAATAAATATATATATATATAAATGAATAAAATTAATTTAACAAATCCCTTAATAATTATTTTGCTAGGTATTGTATTAATAGGTGCCTACATCTATGATATATTTATTAAATATAATTATAGATTGCTACTTGCATTTCTGGAGAGCTCGCCCTCACTGTCCTCACTGAGGAGGTAGATGATACTGAGGTTCTCGAAGTAAGTTGTCAGCTGACTAGAAGTCAATATTGAACTCGATTATTTCGAGCCATAATTTAAAATCGATTAATTTATGATAAAATGTTATAGAACACACACACACACACACACATATATTTATATATTTATATTTATATATATATATATATATATATATATATATATATATATATATAAATTTAGTCCGTTAATGACCCTAATTAAAACAGGAGGAGAAGTATGGGGAGGTTATAGAGAAAGAATAAAATAATATCATTTATATCTCCGTTATTATGCTTCTTATTCAAAAATGTTATAAAACTAAAATTATTCTCTAAATTGCAAAGTCTTCGAAAGTCGTTGAGTAAACCGAGTTGTCTTTTTTTTTTTTTTGTTTTTTGTTCAACATTTAGTCAACCCTCACTTCTAGAATGATTTATTCTCTTAAAGTAACTGCACCACTTAAGATATCATTCCAGCTTAAATTTCATCTTATTTTTTTGAGGCATGTATATATAGGATTCTTATGGCGGGAGTACTAGAAAATAGAATGTGTAATGACATCCAAAATGCCATTTCAGCACTAGAGAAATATGATCAGTTTATATAGCACTGGCGTAGCAGATGTTTTATATCCAATACTTTGTGCCAGAATATTTCCAATAAGTTAGTTGGGTGTTAAACAAACACAATCCCAGAAAATACAGAAGTTAATTTAAAAAAAAAAAAAAAAAAAGAATCTTGTTTTCCTTATTTCATTCAACCGTCCCAAAGTGGGGGGCATATAAAAATTGTGATATATATATATATATATATATATATATATATATATATTGTTAAAGCCTACCTAGCACAATCATTTCTGATTTCCAGTCAAAATGATGAAAGCACCGTGTGACAGAATATATATATATATATATATATATATATATATATATATATATATATATATATATATATATATATATATATATATATATATATGAGAGTGTGTGTGTTAAATGAATTCTAAGTAGCTAGTTATTTTCAATAAACTTAAGACGTGATGTATTTTATCTGTGTAAAGCTCAATCATTAAACTTTTTTAAAAAAATAAAACGTGTTGAAATCCGACTGACCGCATGTTAATTATAAAACAGCAGTCCCATTAGTTAGGAGGAAAAACTTTTTCCATTACCAATTAGTTTAAAACAAACTTGTTCCTCCAACGTGTATATACTCCGAGTCGAAAGCGGAACGTTTGTCAGAACGAACAACTCCTATTTTAGCCATTAAAGTATTAGAGGTGGAAGTATTTAGGGGTTCCTGCATTTAGTGGTTTTACAAACTGAATGAGAGAGCCTTTATTGATCACTGTACCAGAGCAAACAATCCAATATGTACAACAGAATCGAGAAAATGATTGTCCCCTATTGTTTTCATATATTAAATCTTAAAATCAAGCATCTTTACACGTCTTCTTTCATGGATACACTTTATGCTTAACAAACAAAAAATATAAAATAAAATAGAAATGTAATCTAGAAACAACTTCCACTAAATGCTACTAAAGCTAATCGACACTGACTTTCTAAAGGTCACCACCCCAGGGAGAGAATAAGAAGTTCATTAATTAACTTCATCTGTAAATTAATTCCTATATTCTTCAATAACTTTAGTTGGAATTCAAACTTTAGGTTTACCAGTAATAAGTCTCACACCTTAATGGAGCAGAGCAAGTTACCGAATTTCAGTCAAAACAGCCTATTTTTGGATACTTATCTTCAATTGGACTTAATCATTAGCTTCATTTTTTTTCATAACGATTAGGATGTATTTTTCTTTATTTTAATCTAAGCTAATTGAGAATTATGAACTAATTCTTTGCAACTTGACTTCAACAAATTTTGTACTTATTAATTCCAATTTATTTTAAAAAATAACAATTTATGCACTGTTTATCTGATTTTTTTCGACATTTCTTTAAAAAAAAGTTCTCAATTTCAAAAAAACAGATATAAAAATGATTATTTTAATGTTTTCAACTTGCCCTACTCCCTTAAGCACGTAGCTAACCAGAGTACCAAATATAAAGCTAGTAATTATCATTGTATTCATACAGGACGTGTTCAATTTTTGTTTTTAATAGACCTAATATAATGGGATGTCAATATGGGAGAGTGAAGGGCTAACTGTTAGTATTATTATTGAAACTAGGTTCAATGAGAACCTTAGGAAATTAACAAAAATATGTTTATTATAAAGCATGTATTAGAGTCAAATGAATGCAATGAGGTGTATCAATGATGAAACAGATTATTTCGTACGTCTCTATTATATTGTTACTCATCAAATAAAATTCTTAGTCTCACCCTCCTTAGAAAATAATTGGAACTTGCAGATAATCAGTCCCAATTACCTGTAGAAGCGTACAATTGACGTCACTACCTTAGTAGTGTAGTAATCATTCTAATGTAAAAATTACAAAGTCTATTCTCTCTGTCTACTAGAGATAAAAAATAAATGTGTATGATATTTTTAAATGACAAATATTATTTATGGAGGTCAATTTTATGCTAGTAGGGACGGGGAATCTTCAGGGTTACACAATTTTACTGGGAGGGCGGGAGCAAGAATTTAATTTAGTGAGATTTCCACTGCATAAATTCCTATTTCTTCAGTGGTAATCAAACCGTTGATTAATGAAATTTTTCATTATCATAGAAAGATCCACAAATAAATATGCATTGGTGATAAATTGTTGGTTTATCTACAATAATTTTTAAGGTCATAAACTATGTGAAAAACAATTAATAACGAAGTGTATAAATGTATTGTTTGTATTGGTGTTTAAAAGCAATAATAAGCGTTTAATAATATAAATAATAAATTTCAGTGCTACCTTAATGTTGGAATACCCCCATAATATATAATTCATGAAAATGGCGGTGGGTCGGCTGTTATTAAGAAATATTTCAAGGGGTTTTATAGCAAAGGGAGCCTTGGCATGGATCCTAAAGATATTTTCTCGACGCTCTAGCTTCCTTTTTAAGGAATTAGTTTTATTCAAGAGTATATGACCTAAGAGTGGGGGGGGGGAACAGCAACAAGTAAAGAATTAAAATTATGGTCTGGCCCTTATAACCGTAAAGGAGAAGATTAGCTTTTGTCTTCGATAAGTAATCCTCTTACAAACCTCCTCCATTGGACCTGAACCAACATACCCGCCCCCGTTATTTTTTTTTCATACTTTATTCAGTAGCTCTATTCGGCCGATGATAACCCTTAATGTTTTCATCCTTATACCCACTCGTCCATCCATCCACTAGCTCTATAAAAATAATTCATTATTGATATTACATTTTTTTGAGCGCTCGAGCGGGAAAGCTTAAGGGGGTATTTTAAAAGCAGTAGATTGTGTTGTGATCCTCTTTCAAAACAATTATTTTTATTTCCATCACACGCCCTGCTCCAAGCCAGCAAAATTGTATATTTCCTATAACTTCAACAAATTTTCTGTGTAAAGTTAATAATATACTCTTCATAGTTCTTAAAAATCTTCCTTTAATAATAATCACTGACATTGCAGATCCCAATGACGAGAATATTTGTGAAAAAAAATTCTTACAATAAGCTATTGAGCTTAAATAATCTAGTCTTCTACAGTTACGACTTTTATCGTAAGTTAAAATGGACTAAAATAGCAATAATAGGCACCAAGAAATTTGTCCTTTGATGTAATAAAAGAAGGACAGGATCGTGCCCTTCTTGATACTACCAGAATATTGTGAGCATTTTTATATTCCCACTTATGTCACCTAAGATGCTTCACATCGGTTACATTTTTCCCCCATCTGCATTTATTTTCCGTCCGAGTTATCGGAGAACTCCACCTCCCCTATAATAATAATAAAAACCTCTGCGAATTTTGTAACATTTTCTAACAGGATGTGATATTGTAATAATTAAATCACCATTACTAATGGTTCGAGTGGCGTGTTCTGGCTAGAAAAGGGTGGTAACCTGTAGATAACCTGTCCCAATTAGTCTTAGTTGCACAAAGTAGACGTTAATAAATAAATAATTTTTAGAAAATGATTGCGAGATATTGAGGTTTTAAGCATATGTAGTTTTAAATTTCACTTTATTTTGTGATTAATTCATAATATAATACTTTCCTCATCCTGTTAATTATGGCTGTGGGTGCCGAAGTGAAGTGAAGTTATAAATGGTATATTTCGTACATTGTACCTGGCCAATATTAACCCCACAATTCCCTGCAGTGCCTTTGTTCATGCAGCGGTTGGCCTGTCAGTCCCCATAGATTTTACCAACTTCCGAAATTCCGTCTCCTGACAAAATAGCTTCTGAGGATGCTTCCATTTCCACATATTCATTGTTTATCTATGGTAGTACATAGTGTTTATCGCTTGTTACATGGAATCCAGTTCATGAATCCTTAGTGGAAAGTTAAAGGTTCAATGTCATGATATCAGTAGAGATCATATTTCTCGCATAATAATATGGGAATTCGTATCTCAAACTATAGAGTAAGCTCCTACGCTTCAGAGGACTGTAAATAGAAATTTCCAGTTTTCACAAAATCCACAAATTTCACACAAACCTTTATCACTAACATTAGAGTTTTCAAATTGTTTTAACTGATTTCGATCTGTCTTGGATGATATCAACTTTATAAATTAGCTCAACTTAAGGATTTTCTTGTCATTTTAGTACATTTTACTTCAGAGACATGAGCCATTTAGTGGCGAAAACAATTATTTCTGTAAATAACACAAATGTTTGTAAATATACACATATATAAAGCTCAATGTCAGAGCCTCCGATTACAGACCTCCTAGCCAGCAGTACTTGAGTCAGATGGTGACATCTCAATGTCAGGAGGCTGACGATCTTTAAGGGCAACAATGCCAAGTATACATTTTTATTTAGCTCTAATGGCCCCAAGTCTTGTTTCATTGTTACCATATTGTATTCATAAACATTTAAGTGAATCATAAAGGAAAAGACTGAATTCAGAGAGGAGGGTTTTCGATAGGGATAAATTTCAAAATTATTAATATCTTCTCTATTATGGATCGGATCGAAAAATGTTGCATGACTACTCTTATTTATACAGTAATTTCCTTGGCATACAGTTTAATTTTTTTTTTAAATATAATTCTCCAAGTTCCATTATAATATATTTATTTCTATTTTTACATTTTCGCCCATCAGTAATCACCACTCATTCGCATGTAATTTTTACTTCATTGAGCTATCATAACATCTTCTGCCCAGCTTAAAATTCGAATATAATTTACTACAGGAAATAATACAGAATTGAGTTTGAAGTGGTGGTGGCCGAAAAAAAGTACTAACATATATACCGTAAGCTGGGACTTTTATGTTCTCATTTCTATAACTCATAAGATATTCATCTTTTAACACAACACAGCTTGATACAGTAAAATGAGATGGTACATATTCACAATAGAACTACAAATGTGTTACCACAGGAGCAATTGGGATTTAAAGTAACTGAAAAGTTTTGTTTTACTTTTTTTCACTGATCCAAGTTTGAAAACGCTCATATAAAAATCATAGCACTTTAATTTGTATTAGGGATGAAAGAAGAACTTTTATCTATTTTTACCTCATGCCCCATAACTCACAACCTTATTTCCGTTGCTTGCAGTTATCAGCCCATTCTAGCTAATACCCCGGAGTTGATATAATAGACTAGATGAAGTTGTTGCCTGAAATCCGGATTGTGGCTGGTATCGTTGGCTCAGATAAGAGGACTGCTTACCGCGAAGGGTTGATATAGGCTCATTAAAAAGCTATAAAGGAGTCCTGCTGATAAGGGGGTGAGTATCCTTCATCTATCCTTCCTACCTATAGACTCTCTACCTCAAAGGGGGGGACATTTTCCTTCACCCTTCCTCCAAAAAAAAATCAGATAAGTATTTTAAGGTTGCAGGAGGCCATATGGAGTTTGACAAACGCATTTTAAATTTGCACATTCTTGTATGCGACATTCATGGGTCTTCCGCTTCACGTATCCAGTTGCTTAATTAAAATTTGATTTAAAACTGTTGTTAAATGAGCTGTAAAATCTAAACAAAAATTATTGAAATATACATTCTTTGTCTCTTTTTATCATTCTTTGAATCCTCAATTTGTATTGTAATTTAGGATGATTTCGTTGGCTGCTTAAGAAGATTGTTATCCGTAATTATTCTGCTGCAACCAACCCAAGCTGTCGTCATGTTAACTAGCGGAAGTTTTTTATTTTATTTAATGAATTAATTACTTTAAAACATGCCTGTAAAAAAACAGTGTTTAAAAATCACAAATACAACCGTTTTAGGTTCTAAAACCCCTTCTAACAATAATAATTATGTTATAAAACGCATTTATTATAAAATAATAATGAATTTAAACATCATGAAAATGAGAGATTGCGTCATATTGTAAAAAGCATTGCTATATTAGGCTCTTCATTTCACATAACTACATCCACTGAAATCCGTAAGATGTTTGATTGCTTTGAATTTGAATTTGGCGACTTTTTGGACCACCCTCTTCTCTTATTCCCAATAATCAGAACTGAAAATATTCATATTAAAGTATATTTTCATAATAAATTTACAACATTTACAACTCAGTATTTGAGTGTCGGTACCAAAAACGTTCACTAGTGAGGCTACTACATTATTTCTGTACTTAATTTTTTTTGTAATGAGTTAAGAAGTTCCCAGTAAGAGATTAGTTGAAGTATGGTTGAAAATTTTTATTTTCTATGTAGCTTTTTCTGCTGATTTGGACATGAAATACATTTTTTCAATAATAAAGAATTTGCGATTTGAAAAATTGGTGAACTATCGGGAGTAACTTAAGTGGCTTTTCTAATCGTACACGTGCTAAATTTATTATTGAAATTATACAAGAACCAACTAATCTTCGGATTTGTATTTATTTTCGTTTAATGAAATACAGACTCACGCCACTAAATTTCTCAAGAATCCATCAAGTTGGTTCTAATGAAAGATTCCCGACACTGAACGTTTTACTTAAAGAGATCTAGTTATTATTGGAAAACTAATGAGAAACATTCCAACTCTGAGATGTTACACGAATGTGGAGTTACGCTTCCTTCACTAGCATCTTGAGTATTTCATTGGAAACTGAAGTGTGAGTAAGTGAGAAGATGAGAGATTCTATCAAGATATAGAACGATCAAAGATACAAACCGTGGTGATTGCAAAGAATACTACTGCTGGAAATCGAAGGGAGACCAAGAACCAAGAAATAAGAGGAAGAAAGTCAGAAAATGATATTTTGATAGTAGTAAATAAAATAAATGACATTATTGGACATTGAAATTTCGGATAATACAGTTGATAATAAATTATAATATTCATTCTGGGTACAATTCGTGATGTTCTCTCATAATGAAGAGGCGTGATCATAAAGTACAAGAGATGTCATCCGTGCTGGTGTAAGCAGCTAATACATTTTACAATAAGAGTCCAGTCATCGTTTGTTGAAAGTAGAGAAGAACAGGGAATTCGAATTCTGGATAAAAAAAAATCTTTAAAATTGACCAGTCTTAAGCTGGTACCAATTACCAACATGGTATAATAGATCGTCTTCAAGAGAAACAATATTATTCCTCTTATAAATATTGTTTATTTGTAATTCACTATACCGCGTTATGTCTGACATATTCTGAAAATACGTCTATTGGCGAGAAGATGAATTCGGGGAGCAAGTAGAGTTGTTTGTATATTCAAGAGTACCCCCCCCCCGGCCTACTTTATTGAGGGTTGTGCACCGCCGTTATTGGTGGCCTACGAGGAAGGGGTGGGGTTTACAGTCTGGCCCGTTCTCCGTATTTCATTTAGTGCCTGTATGTATGTCTTTTATACCCTTACCAGCCGCTCTCTATCTGCATATTCCGGACATCCGTGCCAACACATAAAACAGAAGCTGATTCTAGTTCTAAAACCTAGCCCGGCCGTTGAGTTTCTTAATGTAATGAAGGGAATGTTTGAAGTAAGCTTGCTCGTTTGAGCTTGGTCTGCTTAATATTAAATTATATGTTTATCCGAAGTAAAATCAATAATGAGAAAATTAAACTAACCTCCACTTCATCCGGCTATGGTTAAACGGAACATGTTGCTTACAGGTTATCTGGCCAGAATGAAACATTTTATTCAGCCATTGTCACAAACAAATTCGATTTTTCCTAATGGGTATTAGACGCAGAGATCTCCTTAATAAACATGGCTATCATACATCCCTAAGGAAATAATAACGAAAGTAGTGATGTTTAACCGGCATCAAAGAAAAGAGAAAAAAAAACAGATTAGCTTGTCAGGAGAAAATTAGGTTGCCACTTGGATGGTAGCAAAAGAACTGAAAGTTCCCTACCTTTAGTTTAGTTAGCAAAAGAATAGACTCCAAAGCAAGGGGGTTGTATGTGAGATGAGATAAGAATTAACCTAAAGCAGCTGAAATAATGTCAGCAGAATTGCCGCTACATCAGTGTGTCACTACGTAAAACAAAAATATAGAAAAAACTGAAATTTACTAGAATCCGATGCCTTCCTGAATAAAATTGTCTAAAACCTGCAAAGAAGAGTTGGACTGCGCGTAGGTGTAGATAAGGATAGGAGGAAACATGGCGAACACGGGGGAATTCCAATTAGTTCATCGAAATGGCGTAATACTTAACATGAAAGGAATATTTCCCACAGAATTTCATTTATAAGATGAAATGCTTACGAGAGAGAAAGCCGACTGAAACATTCTTTCGACTCCTTGAGTGGAGGGACTAATGAAGAAGTGAGTATGGCCCTCTCCCAGCTGCCAGGATCCAAGTAGCAGGGAGAATGGAGGCTTGAGCCTTTGAAAGCGCTCAGCGCTCAAATAAAGATTTTCTGGAAGAGCCCGTCTCTTATCAACAGCTGTTCCATCTTAACACTTCCTGCCTCCCCACTCCTTTCCTCGCGTTTCTCTCCTATCACTCGCTCGATATTAGACATATGCTTCTATCGTATTATAATATTAATGAAGTGTACCAGCAGGTTTCCCTTAAGGGAAATCAGCTTTTGAGGTTGTATTCACGACGCGATTTTCGAAAAATTTCTTTAAATGTCCATCGATCCTATCCAGGAGATGACGAAAATGAGGTCCGTTCAAAATTAAATATATATTTGTCTGTTACCGTTACCGTTCTAGTGGCTGCAATTATTGTTTAATCGTTACCAAACTCGATATTTAATCGTTTTATATAAAAAAAAATGAAATTTGTTAATGGCTGAAATCGAAAAAGTGGGAGAGGGGGTTTAGAGGGGAGTGACTTTCGAAAAGTCGAAATAACTCCGTTACTATACGTCGGATCGAAACATTGTATAGAGTCAATCATATTGAAAATTGAATTTACTATAAATATTGTTATATACATTTATCCCCTATCTTGAATATTAACCGAGATATTTGCATTTGTATTAAGTGTGTGCGGATAATGGGAGATGAGATCGACTAACTTCGGGTCTAGGTCTAGTCGTGAGGTTCTGTTCGGCTCTTGTAAAATTTCTCTATTCCAAAACTTCACGAGGGAAATCTGCTTACTTTACGCAGCCCCTGCGTGACGGACTTTTTTAAACTTTATGCTAAAATACCTCTCTCATCTATAAAATATTAATTAAACGTGTACTAGTTGATTACTAAGAATTGGTAGAAGGTATACATATAAAATGTTTACTGTACAACGTGTTGCATTAGTTGAATGCATACACACATTATAGAGATAATAAACATTTTGTACTCATTGGTCAATCAACATTCGAAATCGAGAGTAAAGTGTGTTCATTCCATTTAAAATTGGTTAATCTAAAATTGGAAGATTTGAAAATCTTTATCTGTGCATCTCCTACATGACGAACGTTTTAGTCACTAAGGCAATTAGCCATCGTGTAATCGTGTATATATATATATATATATATATATATATATATATATATATATATATCGTATCTATATTAGTCTGTTAATGCTCTAGTGGTTGCACTTGTTGTTGGACCCCCAATATTTAATACAAAATATCTTCGTTGGATCGAAAAGGAAAATGTTATATTAATAATCTTGTTGAAATTAAATATTCTGTAATTGTCTTTCTATATGTTTCTCTTCTTTCTCAAATAGGTATAACCCCAGGATATTCGCATTTGTTTTCATTCTTTAGCAAATTTCTCTCCTACTCATTCCAAATTTACAATAAGGTAATACATCTCGTGACGCCATAACCAGGGCTAAAGGCCTCATCAGAGAATGTTACATAAGGTTTTTTCTAGGTGTCCTGAATCATACACTACCTCTGTTATTATTCCTTCTATGGAAAAGAAATATATTATCAGTACTGCAGAATATGTATTGTAATGTTCTACAAATATTTCTTTTACTACTATCTAAGTTATTTCTGTTTTTGCCGTTTGCATTTAAGCGAATGTATCACCAAACATCTCATTTGGAAATCAAGCTTCAAGTGTTGTTACTTTAGATGTCCTAATAACGGAACAATAGAGATTTTCTTCTCCTCTGCGTAGGAAATATGCTTAGTTTACGCAGGTCCTGCGCGGGGGATTTCTTTTTCTTTTTCCTTTGCTTGAATGAGTTTGGAAAAGATTATGATTGAATGTTAATAAGGTTGGGAATGGATGTTGTTAAAGGGAGTGGAGAGAGGAGAGGGTTTGAGGTGGGCCAGGGCCAACGGCTCTATATGGACTTGTTTGCTTAGACCACGTTAATAATAATCACCTCATTACCAGGGCTAGGGGATGATGGTGGTGCGCATGCCCCTCCATATCATGCCTCCTCCAACACTCCTCTCTCCAAAGGACACCTTATCCACAGCTAAGAATAAATGAGTATAACCTTTAGTTATAATAGAAGATGCAAATTTAATATAAATGATAATATTCTTGAAAAAATGAAACATAAAAGCAATCAAAGAAGAAACAAATAATCCTTCTATTATCATGTAACTAAGCACTATTCAATCTTACGGAATCCGAAATTTAGGTTTATGGTCTAACCTCTCGCAGTGATCTAGTCCTGCTTTCCCATAACTTCTTTCATTAACTTCTATACAATACAATACTCATTCAGTCTATTTCATGTGATCATTCTATCTCTTACGTTATCTGGATTTTCCAACCATAAGGTTATCCAACCATAAGGTATTCACTCTGTGGTCAATTTCGTCCATCTATGAACTACCTGTAGAGCTACATGTCCTGCCCAAGTCCATTTATCGCGAGGATGTCGTCCTTCGAAAAAGTTTGGTTCTTTTTATTTCCTCACTCCTTGTACGCTGTTGTCAACTTTCTGTAATAATACATTTCTCCATTCATTCCTGTCATGTTTGCAAATTCCCTTGCTTGGGTTTTTGTAGGGGATCAGGTTTGAGAACCGTATGTGTGTATTTAGGATACATAATAAAAATCTCAAAAAGAAGAAGATACTTAAAATTCGCTTAGACATATTGTATACAATTGAAATACCGTATTTACTGACTCATGATGTCCCAATAAATAGTGGTGCGAAGAACAACAAACGAAAAAGGTTAATGGTTGAAAAGAGTTTTCAGCCATGCCCATTGTGATCTGTGGCACAATAAACGGGAAGTTTTTGCAATATATCATTAAGCATTTCGCATTCCCCTTGTAGTACGTGGAAGATGAAAAAATAGTATACTTCTGTGCCGTTCTGGAAAAGACGTACGTAGAAATGGTGTATGATGAACACCGCGGTGCGTTTTTCAAACACAAAATTATTAGGACACGTCTATGTCCATGTAGGTAGAAAGGAGTACTTAGAGAAACAATTTGACACATAGTAAACATGATAGGACCGGTAATTGCAGTATACGAACTCTAGAGTTTGTTTTGCTTAGAGATGTGAACGCCACCTGTCTTTGGAGATATAAGAAACATGAATGAGCCCGCAAAGTTGATACTCCAACATGAGGGCTAACTATGGAGCCATAAAGAGGAATGTGAGAAGAAGTGGGAGACCGTTCTTTGAGGGTCGTGAATAAAGATGTGAGACATGCGATCTTGGACCAGAAAACAGGACGAATGGAAGCCATTGTAAGATAATGAATGTGTGAAAACAACAAAGGAATGGATCAACAGCCGTCTGAGAAACATAAATAGAAAAAAAAAGGTTTTTATACATCAAAAATTCTAAATACAGAACAAATAGGCACAAAAAAGCAGATCGTATTTAAAAGAGAGCAGGAAAACTCGAGGAGATGCATGTGTATCTTCTGGCATGGAAAAAGCCATAATAATCGGTCAATCCTGTCCAGAGGGACAACATATCCTTGTAACCGGAAGTAATCTAATCCGGGAAATATGGGAACAATATTTGCATGGATATGCTAAATTCTGGGACCAACCAAGGGACCTATTCTGTGATAATGATATTGAGGAAGCTGAGTCAAGTAATCGAGATCGAAGAGATTGCCTTGTCTCAGAAAAATATCCATGCCCAGGACAGGGCGGGATACCTTTGAATTTACTGAAGTGTTCAGAAGATTTCATTATAAGCGAGGAGAATTGTCATTTGGTTTATGACATCCAACAATCAGCTGATATACCTGATAAAGAAAAACAGCCAGGAGAATAAGGGGAAGAGAATATTGTCTCAATATCTGGAAAAAAAAAATAAAACTAATTTAAATACGTAAATAACGGAGTTTCCCATTAAAAGATGAGATAATAAGGGGGTGGGGGAGTCAGAAGAAACTAGGGAGTACCTGAGGGACATCGCCAGACACGATGGGATGGGGTATGTTTGTATTCATTTCGATTTGCCCAGAAGACACAATTCCTTCACATATGTTTATTTGTGATTGTGTGTGTTTGTATAAGTTCGTGTGATCGTAAAACAATTTGTGGGGAATACCCATTTTCCATGAAAAGCAGAATGTAAAAACATATTTAAAAGTATGTTGATCTATGTCTGCCAGCCAGGGAGAACGGGAGAAGGATTTTTGAGAAACAAAATCTCCTTTTTCTATAGGAAATACAATAAATATGGATTGGAAATTTTTGTTTTTCATTGTAAATTCTATAATATCTGTATTACACTTTTCGCTTTGCCGGCTGGAAAGTATAATATTAATAAATTTGTTTATGAACTACCTACTTGAAAGCCCTGAGTTAAGGAACTTATAATTAGTTGGAAATCTGAGTACATTTTAAACTACTAAAAGTTTAAATAGTGAAGTTCATAAAAATTATAGGATTACACTGCTATTAGATATATTCCTTCATAATATTTTAGTAGTAAATGTAGCAAATTGCAGCAGGGAATAGACTGAGTGCAAAGGTTTGCTCAGACCGGGATACTTCAAACCTCATTTTATTTACTTGACAAGTAGAAAACCAAACGGCATAATAATAATGGTATTTTGGATATGTATGGATACTGCGTTTAGCCTTATCAACGTTGATGACGGTTATCAACGTTGGACATTTATAAGGCAATCGATTAGATGAGAGAAAGGGTTGGGCTGAAGTATTCAGTTGTATAATTAAGAGTTTGAGAGTGGCAGGTTCTCGATCATTCGGATCAGACCCAGGGGAAATATTTAGGTTAAGTGGCAGGCCCTTCACTGCTAGTACCACTTCCTCAAACTCCCTTTTCTTAACCATACCTACATTATGTAATTATATACGATAACGATATAACCACCTATTTATGGAATCTCCAGGTATTTATTTACTGTAGCTATTTATACACCCTTTTCCTAAATAAATAACTTTAGCAGCTTCTCCATACAAGTCATTTCATGTTACACCCCTAAATCACTGCTTAAGGATAACCTATCTATTTAGTGTTGATACCATTGCACTAAAAAGTAATTTCCTATTTCTTCAATTATCATGATACTTGGGTCAAGTGATTTTAACTTCAGAAAAAATAGAGCACTATTCATACGAATATATCAAAAAACATTCGATTAGAACAGGAATATACAGACACTTTTTTTTTTTTTTAGTTTCATGATACTTCTATCTAAAAATCTATATGTATAGGTACTAAATATAAAATACTTAGATAAGTGTAGTAATATAAAATATCGGTGAAATTATCAATGTAAAACAGTGACATATATTCTCACTAACTTCCAAACTCAATATCTATAGGATTTATACACGAATTATTATGTTTTATATTAATAATGGGCTGTTAAATAGTTTGCAGCATTTTATTCTAGTGATTTCAATAAAAACTTCAGATTCATGTAAATATTTTTAATTAATTATTATGCCCATTTTGAACTATTGCATGTTTCTATCTTTCAGGTAATTTTTTAATTCCTTCCTCCCAGAAATTCTCAAATTTTTGAGGAATGACCTCCTTTGTGTCCTCGAACAAATTAACCCATTAGTGCCCAGGAGCAGCTTTAGCTGCATCAGTTTTTGAAAATCCACCAGTAGTGTTGATGTTGTTATTTTTCTAAGTAATTTGGCTTAAAGTGAAGGGGGAACATTACTTGAGACAATAGGGGTGAGAGGTGGGGTACCTGTTACAAAGAAAAGGAGCTGTGACTACCAGTTTCACCCTTTTCCCATCTTAGGTCAGTCCTCACTCAATCCTCCTGCTGGAAAGAGCTAAGTTGTACTTGTAATCATTATTATTTTGAAATTTGGATTATATATATTTTTTCTATAATATTGGTAGTTAATATGTGTAAAATATGAAGAAGAAAAAAAAAAAAAACTAGCCCAAATTTGATGTTGAATTTTGCATGCGTCTAAAGCTGCTCGTGGGCACATAGTGTACTAATTATTTTCATATTTCTTTTTCAGACTAGAAAATTCTTTAGCAATTGCTGCTCAATAATATTTAATTATTAGTATACTATTGTTATCAGGTTATCATTCTCTTCCAAAAAGACTTTTTTTTTGGAGTACAGATGAAGATTGCAGTGTCCCATTTGTTAGTAATGCTATGAGACGTAATTGGTTTGACGACATTCTGAGATATCTCCATTGTGCTGATAATTCTAAAATAGTTCCAGGAACTGACAAGCTATTCAAAATTAGACCTTTATTTGAATATTTGAACAAAAATTTTAAAACCATTCCACCAGGTCCATTTTGCTCGGTTGATGAATCAATCATTCCATATTATGGGCGGCATTGCAAACAATTTATAAGGGGCAAGCCCATACGTTTTGGTTATAAGCTATGGTGCCTTGCTGACTCAAATGGGTATTTGCACCATGCAGAACCATATGCGGGAGCTCATACACATTTAGCCAATTCCGGACTAGGACAAGGAGGGGACGTCGTTTTAGGGTTAGTAGATAAATGTCAACTCTCACCTGGTACACAATTATTTTTTGATAATTTATTTACATCTGAAAAGTTCCTGAATGAACTTACCGAAAAAGAAATAGGTGCCACGGGAACACTAAGGGAGAATCGGGTTTCCACTAATTACTGCCTTACTGACAAAAAAGCTTTCAAAAAACAGCGAAGGGGGACTGTTCAAATTGCCACTAACGGAGATTTACTAATTATAAGATGGAATGATAATGCAGTTGTCACGGTAATGACTAATACCATTCAAGGAGAAAATAAAACAGCAACAAGGTACTCATCCGAACAAAAAAAAAATTAGTATTCCTATTCCTCTCGCATTATATGAATACAACCAGCATATGGAGGGAGTTGATCTAAATGATCAGTTTGTATCAACGTATCGGACTACAATAAGAACTAAGAAATGGTGGTGGCCATTTTTTCGGCCAGTTGATGTAAGCTGTGTGCAAGGCTGGCTATTGCAGCGAAGGCTAGGTCGCAATATTCCGTACTTAGATTTTCGACGAGAGGTCGTAATATATTTGTTGAAACATTTTGGGAGACCCGGAACTGGGCGAGGTTTTAAAAAATCGTATACAGCTCTTGACAGTATTCGAAAAGGTAGGACAGATCATTTGATTATAAAAGGTATTTCCAAAAATAAACTATGTGTCCAATGCAAGAAAAGAACCATATACCTCTGCAGAAAATGCAGCGTTTCGCTTCACCCTGAGTGTTTTGCCCCTTATCATGAGTAGAAGAATGGGCAAAAAATGTATATATGCAATTTGTTTTATTTTACCTCCTTCGGTTATTTGTTTATATATATTTTTTTATGTGATTTATAATTTATTTATCCATATTTCATTGTTTTATTATTAGGTAGAGTATTTGTTGTTATTATAAGATAGAGTATTTGTTTATATTATTAGATAGAGTATTTGTTTCAGGTTATTTATTTATATATTTTTTTTATGTGATTTATTATTTTTTTATACATATTTCATTGATTTACTATTAGACAGAATATATATTATTTACTTATACATATTTGATTGTTTTATTATTAGATAAAGTATTGTTTTATTATTAGATAGAGTATTTGTTTCACCTTAGTTTTGTTCCAAAAACATCTGAAAATTATTACATTGTATTATTTGAGTTTCTTATACAATAAAAGTGTTTTAAAAATTATATTGTTTTAATGAAAATCCTAAAATGCTTTTTAATGAGGCAATAAATGCAGGTAGTTCCAATTGAGTGCACCAAGTGCCCACGAGCATCTTTAGCTGCAGCCGGATATTCAGCACTTCCCTTACCATAAATTTTTTTAATTATTTTTCCCATTGTCTATAAAGTAAAACAATAGTAAAAAATAAAAAAAAAATAAAATCTATCGATTGGGCACTAATGGGTTAAAGTGTTTCCCGTTACAAGGGTTTAGAAGGGCCCGAAATAAGTGAAAATCTGTCGGGGCAAGGTTTAGTGAATAGGGTTGGTTGGTGGTGGATCACATCCCAGCCAAACTCCAATAATTTCTGCCGGGTCTGTAAAGACACTTGAGGTCGGGCGTTACCGTGATGGAAAACTATGCCTTTGATCTTCTCTTCCATTACGTGCATGCATACCTGTTCAATTTAGAAATTGAAGCGGTAATAATACTACACCAGCCCCATCTGTTATCAACTTGGCCAACCAAGGATGCCCCCTGAAGAGTGCTGAGCTCTATTGCCTACTTGGGTAAACACTACCTGAGAGGACATCCTTGGGTTCAAAGGGCAAAGATAAGGAACGGGATCAGAACAGTAGAGTGAGTAGGACAACAGGAGAGAATAGAATCTCTCATTAGTGGCAGCAATATTAGTTTCTTTCTCACACCCCTTTTAACAATATGAGTGAGTAAAGGAAGGAGCACCCAGGGGGAGACCAGGCTGGAGGGAGAAAGAGGGAGAGCACCAGAGCCGCATCGAGAACATCATCACAATTTTATCAGCATCCCTTGAAGTAATCATTAATCTACTAACACATATATGCCCTGCAATAGTCCACCCCCCAATATCATGTAATTATCCAATATAATATTAATAGTAATAACCGTCTTATACATCAACCTGGTCCTCCGGTAATTAATCATTTAAAACTCCCATGGACCAGCACCTCTCTTAAAATATTGCAAGCCGTTAGCGGGTAAGGCCGAAGGACTTGTAAATACAATACCACTTAAAGATAAGGAATATCAGTTGAAACTGATCCATACATGTACCTTGACTAATCCTTATCTATATATATATATATATATATATATATATATATATATATATATATATATATATATATATAAAATTGTAACCTCTGTCTGTACATTGATTTTTTTCACGAATTTTCACGATAACTTTTCGTTTCACATGTCATAGACACCATAACTGCATTTTGTTTCTTTCGTGTCTGTTTGTTTGTTTATTTGTTTGTTTGTTACCTTTTCACGCATAAACGGCTGAACCGAATGTTATGAAATTTGGTATGTATATTACTACTAACCCAACTTAGACTTTAGGCTATGTTAATATTCTCTGAGATGAACAGGAGTGGGGGTTATAAGGGAAGCCAGAAATTAAAAATAGCGATATTTCGTTTCCTATTGGTTTTTCGGCAAATTTGAACATAACGAGAGTTGTTTACTTTATTATTTAGAGTAACTTTTGTTATATAAACTTTTTTCGTATACTGAATTATAAACGAGATATTCGCTAAAACCTATAGCGGAAGTGAACAATTTTATTTGGCACAAAAGACTGAACCAAACTAAATGAAACTCGGTATGTGTATTAGCACTAACGTCTTCATTATAACAAGCCATACCAACATTTATAGGGACGGGCAGGAGTGGGGGTTGTAAGGGAGGTCTGAATTTAAAAATGGCGATATTTCGTTTTCTATACGTTTTTCGGCAAATATGAAAATAACAAAAGTTGTTTATTTTGTTATTTAGAGTAACTTTTGTGATATTTATTTTTGTCTTTTAACAAAGTATAAACGAGATATACACTATAAACTAAAGCGGGAGTCAACTATTTTATTGGGTGCTAACGATTGAACCGAACTTAATAAAACTCGGTATGTCAATTACCAATAATTCTTCCATGATTATAAGCTATATTAATATTTGTAGGTTATAAGTGGAGGGGGTGGGGTTATAAGGGAGGCCTGAAATAAAAATTCGCGATATTTCATTGTCTATCTGTTTTTCGACAAACATGCACATAACAAAAGTTGTTTACTTTGTTATTTAGATTTACTTTTGTTTTATACATTTATCCAGGAACAATGTGTGGAGCACGTAATTTGCCTAGAAATATTAATATGCTCAACAATTTATTCTAATTTGACTTATGAGGTACCTCATCTGGAAAAATTAATTCAAATCTACGTTAATATTTAGTCCTTAAAAACTGAAATATATGCTTAATGCACAGGAGACGGGAAATATGACAATATGGAGGACAGTGAAGACTTATTATTAACAAAGGCTAACAACGGGTATAAACCCTAAACACTGAGACGGGTAAATGTCAAAATCGTGTGCAAAGTAAGGCCTTGCCAAAAAAATACCATCCAGCCTCAAATCAATTCCCGGGCGGAGCCGGGTATCTGAGCTAGTTTATAATATGTAAACATTATTGACCAAGTAAACATGATTTTGTGAACACAGAGATGATTAAGTTGAAATATAGGTAAACGCTACGAACTCATTTTACAACCCAATAGCTCCAGACATTTCAAAAGGAACTTCTTATCAATTTCTGAAAAATAGCATTAGCACATAAGACGTTGTCAATTAATGAAAAACATTCTTTCAAAATATATACAAATTTGAATAAAGGAAATAAAATACTTATTTTTCCTCCTTCGTTTTGAAATATCTTTCTCGAATTTGAAACGAAAGGATACTCCAACCCGCGGTTTTTCTGATCAAATACCGTATTCCCGCGTATGGGAATATATTCTGTTTTTGAATGTCAGATGCAGGAGATTCTCTTGGAAAATCACTGTTCAGCTCCCCCAATCAGCAGGGTAACCGGCGAGAATTACAGTTGTATCTATTATCATCATCTGACGTTTAATGCCACAAACGGGATGGCAGTTGGAGAGCTTCCACGGATATATATGTAACGTCAATCCAGCTGTCCATTACTCCTGCTAGTGGGAAGCCATGTTCGTCGGTCTCCCTGCTGTCCCTCTAATATTGATGCGAGGTAAAAGCCGTTGCGGAGGGTGTACCCTGGGGGCGAGTCCCCCACCAGTCCTGATCAATGTCCATGTTCGCAACCCGACGTCTCCTGTCCTACATGTCCTGGGGCTCTGCACTACCGTCAACCGGTGGCAACCTTTCATCTCATGCTAATCCGCCCGGTCTCATATATTCTCGCTTCAATATTTTTCCAAATAGAAGACTCGCGAATTTCATCATTTTTCAGGAGCTCATCCAGTCCTTCCAAAGAAAATTCAAAAATTCTCCTCATTCTTAGCTTTTAGGCGTCTAGTCATTTTACGTGTTTTTTTTTTTTGTATTTATTCAAGTATTTGCAACAATATATAAATATTACAAGCAAATTACATGCATGGTAATAATAAAAATTGACTTGATTATTGGAGATGGAAATTTGTGCATTGACAATACCCACATTGGAATGCACATTGAATGATACCATATGGTTATAATTTGCACTACACAAGAAGATCTGATGTCAAGTAGTCTTAGTAGAAGTCTGTATGTACCCTTGATTCAATACAAGTCTTTTTAATGTGATGTGAGATTTCCAAGTTAGTCGCTTCTTTAATTTGAGTCCTAAATACCTTATTTGGGATTTTAGAGGAATTATCGCGCTATTGAGTGTAACTGGAGGGAAAATGGAACGTCGCAGAGTAAATGTTACATGACTTCATTTGCTACTGTTATCCTTGAGCCAGCCAAGATTCTAGCAGATGGCCCAATATCCTAGGTGTTCTTGTAGAGATGCGGATGCCACATTTGGGTCTGAGTTAGACGTTAAGATTGGAGTATCATCTGCATATGTAAGAAGGGAAGTTTCAGGATATGATGGGGTGTTAGTAGTATAGGTAAGGAATAAGAAAGGACTTATTTTAGACAAAATGCAAATTGTATCAAACCGATCCGGATGTTCTGGAAAGCAGACTAAATGGAAGGCTTTAATCCTTTTGAGCATCCTTAGAATTTGCGGTTGTTACCGCAGAGACACCAGCAATTAATATAATGAGAAACCTAATTACATGATCCTTACTGAGGCCCTGCCATTCTAGTTAGAGAAAGATGGTAACATTTACACAACCAGCCTAGGTGTCGTAATAGTCTAAAGTGGATGTTTAAAAATTACAATAAAATCAATCCACTCTCACCTCCTTGTTAAAGTAATGGTGGCTTTCCAATCTCAATAATTCCCGGTTTTTACATTTCAACGGAATTATCTGTTTCGACCTTTCCTGAACCCATTTTGGCTAGTTTCGGCTTGACGTCTACATCTATTTACTTATTTCGTATAAATCTATGATGACTAGGCTTAGAATATTGAAATTTTTCTATTTAGGACTTTTGTACAGTTTAGGTATGCTACCTTTTAATTTTATCAAAGATTTGATTCGAGCGAGGATTAGATGCGTGGAATAAAAACTAATGAAAATTTCTTCTTGCGAATTAGATACAAAAGATTGATATTAAACCATTTTTGTTAATCATGAAAATATCTATAAATTATGTTCTAGCAAATGTTTTGATTGAATGAATTGGAACGCATATTTCGTATGTTAATTTCATATGAAATCATGTTAAATGAAGATTATTTAATATTCATTAAGGTTCACTTGTTGCTACTGTTACGTTTATTAACAAAATAATAAACGTTGTTTATTAGAGTTCTTTTGGATTGCAAAATTAAACAAACACAGGCTTTATCAGTTTTTATCACTGCACAGTGTATCTATATATTTAACACTTGGTAAATTATTATTTTTAGTGTACTCACAGTATACTCTGACAGCTTCACTGTTCTTCTTATTACACAGTCCAGTAAATCACTCACTGAAGTTCACAAAAACATGGCACTGCACTGATCTTTGCAGAATCACGGCACAACACTGTACTCCACATAAAACACTTTACCGCACTGCAACTAAACCGCACTGTTCACTAAAGCTTCACTGAACCCACTGTTATTCACTTGAAGAGAGCTGAGAACAAAACTAAAATCTCGGGAAGAGTAGGACCGCTTTTATAGACAAGCGTTTACATCAAAAGTGAACGCCGAGAATAGGCTAGATCTTTAGTCTAGAAAGTTCCGACGCCAACAGTCCTTCCATTTGTCGGCTCCTTTCATCTACTCCGTACTTCTTAAAATATGTGATTAACTCTGTTTAATTTTTCATGTACTTAATTTTCGCAACACTACTATAGCTAATTGGGAAGAGTTATCTACAGGTTACCATCCTTTTCTAGCCAGGGTGGGGCAAAGTATTGTTTTTTCTGAGTTCGTCACTAAATTAATACCTATTGCCCAGGTGGGACTCCAACGCATTAACTCACATGGCTAATCTGAGCCCCTTTAAATGAACAGCATAAAGGCATTTTGTTTAATAGGTGTGTGTACAGGGAAGTCACTTGGTGCCTATATCAGATATTTTATTGTACATTTAGGAAATTGAAGAATAGTTGGAAACTGATGTTTTTGTCAATATATATTTGTGTAAAAGAATGAAAGAGTTTCTTATTTTTAGAATAAATTAAATACTGTTTCTGTGAATTATCACACGGGGCTGTGGACGCACAAAGATATATACTTTTTTTTCTAGATAGATAGGTAGGTGTGTTGAGCTGAATATTAAAACGAGTGGAGAATTTAGAGGGTTGGTATTGGATAGGAGGCAATTGTGATTGGATGAGCCTGGTTTGGGCGGGAGAGGGTTGCTGTCAAATAAATTCTTAGAATGTATAGAGCAGGGATTTCCACCCTTATCCCGGGATGTCAGCCTCTGATCCCCCTCAATCGAGCTGCACCTTGTATCGCCCCTGCATTCCTATACTATAGAACTCTTTAGTTTTCTTCAACTCCAATGCTTTATTTACCTCACATTTCATTACCAATAGAAATATCGCATCGAATCATATTTATATTGTAGAGATTTCTGAAACTTCACAGTCGATTTTATATTTCTCCCTTATGATAAAAAAGTCCGTCACGCAGGGGCGGCGTAAACTAAGCAGATGGCCCTCGTGATGTTTAACAATAGATAAATATACACACTGCCAACTCAATAGCACCGTCAACATGAAGTGAATTAATACAAACGATAATAAGAAACCACCAGACGGGAAGCACCTGAAACGTAAACAAACAGGTGTGCCAACTTCTTATAGGAAAGAAACACAATTACAGAAATATATGAGAATATAACATAATACTAATTTTGTTGAAAACTTTTTACTATATTCAGTACTGTAATTTATAATGGATTAGAATAATTTTTATCTCAATCAAATCAAATTTAAGTAGTCCAAGTAATTAAGAGGGGGGAGGGGTCAAGATAACATATTTTTATTTATCTTGTATAATAAAGGTCTCTTGAAAACAATTTATGGTATTTAAAATACGAATAACGTAGTTTATGACATCTCAGAGTATTGTTTATGTAACATGAGTAGAAGTGCTGGTTCGCTGAAGGCTGAAAACTGAAAAATTCATATATATATGAACGACTAGGCTATAGATATATAGTTTTGAACGGACCTCATTTTTATCGTCTCCTGGGTAGGATCGATGGACATTTGAAGAAAGTTTTCGAAAATCGCGTCATGAGTATGACCTCAATAGCTGATTCCCCTTAAGGAAAATCGGCTAATATGTGAACTGATTTTTAAGTAAGGATTAATAGTACAACGACCTGAAATAAACCAGGGCCCTTTTCTTCGTATTACTATAATACCAAGCATTGATTTTGGAGCTTTTCCTCTTAATGTCCGTTTTCCCTAATTCATACATGTACAGGAAAAGACCACCTGGCTGATTTCCTTTAAGGAAACTCAGCTATTGACGTCACATTCATTTTCCTCCACTGAGAAATGGAATCAAAAGTGTATTGTCAGTTTATTATTATTTATTAACGTCCACTTTTTGCAACTTAGGCTAATCGGGACGGGTTATCTACAGGTTATCACCCTTCTCTAGCCAGGGTGGTACTGTCTCCTTCTACTTCATTCAAATATAAGGTTTCATGTGAGTCCTTACTATTCATTGCGAGTAATTTTATTTCTTGTGATTTATATCAATTTAGTTGTACGACTATCTTCCTTAGTTGTGTATGTATCATTTTATTCCATTAGATAGTGATTCATGTTGGAGAAAATTTCCAAAATACAAATGTTAGGACCTACGAATACCAAAAATACTCCCTGAGGGGCATATAATATTTACCCGAGCATGCTACTTAAATTCCAATATCATGATACTTATTAAAGCAAAATATATGCTGTAACGGCTATTTGGGGCTGGTTATTTACAGGTTAGCATAATTATATTGCCAGGGTCAGACAAAGGATTGTATTTAGTGAGTTAGATAATAAGTAAATTCCTATTTTCCATTTGGGTATTGAACCCACGACTCCTGGGTTAATCAAGTGTGTTGAGAGAAATATAGGGTCTTTTTTTAAAAAAGAATGAACTGATTTCAAATCTTTATGGTGCTTTACAGCAGCATTGCAGCAGCGCACGTTGAATGCCATTACAAAGAGAGTAGTTGTTAGTTTCGAATGGTTGCCGGTAGTGTGCTCTATCGATACTTCTCTAGTGCTCTGCCGTAATCCCTACTCATAGCAGTTCCCGCGCAATGGCTACACCTGTTCAAAAATAGTTTTCAAAACCAATTCAGTTGGCACAGTGCAACTTGCTTTCCGTTGGAGTACAGACCCTGTGCTAAGAACATCCGACGTTGGTTCGTACAGTTACGGGATACTGGGTGTTTGTGAACATTTGTGAGAGGTGACAAAACTTCAACGCCGGTTGCATACATGTGTCTTTATTGCAATTAGCAGATTTCCCTTAAGGGAAATCAGCTATTGAGGTCGTACTCATTACGCGATTTTCGAAAAATTTCTTCAAATGTCCATCGATCCTACCCAGCAGATGAGACGAAAATGAGGTCCGTTCAAAATTATATATATATATATATATATATATATATATATATATATATATATATATATATATTTGTCTGTTAACGCTCTAGCGGTCGCAATTTTTGTTTTATCGTTACCAAACTCGATATTTAAACGTTTTATGCAAATAGACTGATCAAGTTCGTTAATGGCTGAAATCGGACCAGTTGGAGGGGGGTTTAGAGGAGGGGATTTTCGAATATTTGAAATATCTCTGTTACCATACGTCCCATCAAAAAATTGTATAGAACAAATCTTATTGCAAATTAAATTTACTATAAATATTGGTCTATACGTTTATTCTCTCTCTTGAATACTAACCGAGATATTTGCATTTATATTAATTGCGGGCCGATAACGGATGACTGAATTTCCCGCCAAAAGCTAGTTCGGCCATTTGCCGTAACTGTTCGGCTCTCGTATGGAGATTTCTCTATTGTATAACTTCACATGGGAAATCTGCTTAGTTTACGCACCCCCTGCGTGACGGACTTTCTTGTATTACTGACTGTTAATAATATATAGCTTAATGAAATCGGTTCATTCTTTTCGAAAGACCCTACACATTAATTCACAGGTCCAACTCAGGCTTTTCTAATATCAAAGGTATTTTTTATGCTTACAAAAAAAGCTTACGCTTGAAAGTAAAAAAATTGAGTTATAGCATGAGTTAGAAAGGCCTTAATTTATAGAATGAACATTAATTTGCATCATTTGAACAAATTTGAGGAGGAAGTAGGAATATTGTATTTCCTTATGTCATTGAATGCCAGGTAGCAGAACCTATCAACAATAAGTCCGGAAGCTATTTGAGGAGGCCGTGGTTGTGTATAGCTATTGTATGTCGCTAGCAAAGGACACTTACTCGCTTGAGGGCTTGTACACAGCACAATTCAACTCACCACTTGATTGTCACTGTCAATTAGTACCCCCTTCCCCAACTTGCAAGCCGGATCTCTCCTTTACCTCCCTCTAATCTCCATCAACATGGAGTAATCCTATACGTCTGTAGCTCTTCCTCTAGCAGAATGACGTCAATTACTATTCAAATCTGTAGGTTCTTTGGATTTATGTTTTCATTTTGCTACAAGTTCTTCTTCTTGGCACAAGACATTCTTAATATGGACACACGAACCTCGAAAGTGCTTAGAGCTTAAATATAAGTTTACCAATGAATGAAGAAATTTTCATTCAAAAATAGCATTATAAGTATTTACTTGAACCCCAATATAGCACAGCTGAGGAGATCACACTAAATTGTAAAACATAATAAGCAGTATAAGGAACTAAAGAAATACAATCTGAACAATTACAATGGTAATTATTTTAATAGGAAAAATACTCCTTAGATGAAACAAATGAAAAAAATAAAATAATAAAATTGTAGATTAAGTCTAAAGAAAATATGTACTGTTATTTTCAAAAAATTAAAACCTCAATACTTTATTCCAAACAGGTACATATCCAACACTTCTCCAATACTTTTTTATACGACAGAAATGAATATAACAGAAGTTATTTTAAATAACAAAATAAACAACTTGTGTTATGGGCATACATATATGTAGAAAAACCAATAGAAAACGAAATGCCGCTATTTTTAATTTCAGGCCTCCCTTACAACCCCAACTCCTGCCCGTCCCTAGAAATGTCAGTATAGCTTATTATAATAAAGGCGTTAGTGCTAATACGCATACCGACTTTTATTGAGTTCGGTTGAGTCTTTTGTGCCAAAGAAAATTGTTGACTCCCGCTATAATTTTTAGTGTATGACGCCTTTATATATCGGTATACGACGATAGTGTAAATAACAAAATATTCTCTTAATAACAAAATAAACAACTTTTGTCATGTTCATGTTTGCCGGAAAACCAATAGGAAACGAAATATCGCTATTTTTAATTTCCTGCCTCCCTTATTACTCCCACTCCTAGAAATGTTGGTATAGCTTATTATAATGAAGGCGTTAGTGTTAATACACATACCGAGTTTTATTTAGTTCGGTTTAATCTTTTGTGACAAATAAAATTGTTCGCTTCCGCTATAGGTTTTAGCGTATATCTCGTTTATAATTCGGTATACGAAAAAAATATATATAACAAAAGTTACTCTAAATAACAAAATAAACAACTTTTGCTATGTTTACATTTGACGAAAAACCAATAAGAAACGAAATATCACTAGTTTTAATTTCAGGCCTCCCTTATAACCCCCACTCCTGTTCGTCTCAGAGAATATTAACATAGCCTAAAGTCTAAGTTGGGTTAGTAGTAATATGCATACCAAGTTTTATAAAATTCGGTTCAGCCGTTTACACGTGAAAAGGCAACAAACAAACAAACAAACAGACACGAAAGAAACAAAATGCAGATATGGTGTCTATGACATGTGAAACGAAAAGTTATCGTGAAATTTCGAGAGAAAAAAATCAATGTACAGACAGAGGTTACAATTTTATATATATATAAATATGTATGGTGTTTTTTTTGTTTTTTTTGGAGGTTTGGTCAAAGTTGGAAGAAACTTTTTAGTTTATGCCGATATTTCGAGAATTTTATTTTCTCTTCTTCAGTTTTTAAGTATCTTTAGTCTCGCCCTAAAGAAGAAAAAATAAAATTCTTAAATATCGACATAAACTAAGAAGTTTCCTTCACCAACTTTGACCAAACCTCCAAAAAAAACCAAAAAACAACACCATATATAAATATAACCTGGTCGAAAACATCAGCACAATTATATATATATATATATATATATATATATATATATATATATAAAACAGAACCAGCGATATGTAGTGGTCATCATGCTATATACAACATTTTAGAATTATGCTTCAGTAGCTAGATGTGACAGCAATAATAACGATGTCCAAGAATTTTTACATTATAAGAATGCAGAAGGAGTCCTCGATATTTTTCAGAACAATAGTAAAGATAAAGAATTGGGAAACAGAACAACTCTTATGATCAAATTCTTCCACTTGGGTACTCTTTCAATTTTGGTAATGTAAGAATCGTGGAATAAATATACGGTTGCAACAGGAAGAAAACACCCCCTTCCTCCACAAACGCACAACCACACACACTCCAATAACTTATATATATGCCCACGGAAATAGAGAGAAAAAAAGAAAACTAAAAAGAAAATAAACTGACATTATGCGTTTGAAAAATACTTTCAAACTCCTAGATGAAGTAAAAAAAGCTCTTATATTTTTTGATTAATTATATAATTGCTGTAAATAGATATGCTCCATCGTATAAAATAATGCACAGAAGATGGAGTTCGTGAACAATAATATCATTTTGACTGTGACGTTGAACAAAATACTGTAATAGAGTGAGTTTAAATGGGAGATTTGTATGTGAGTGAAGTCATTGTGGCCATATTTCCAGCCCTATCAAGTCGAATGGTTCATTAATTTCATAGCTTCATTGCCTCTTCCAAATGAGAAGTTATTTCCTAACTTTGCTCACTCCATCTAACCCCAAATATGTAAATGCTTAATCTAATCATATGAACGGCGATCTGAATTATTAAAATTTACCAAATTCTAAAGTGATATGCCAACTCAGAATGTTTTTTGGTCGAAACAATATTTACATAACATTGTTATTTTATTACATAATCGTATAAACTCAGTAATTTAAAAGTTTCTTATTTTGAAGTCAAGATGACTGGTTTTAGCTCAGGACAATTTACCACTGATCTCACCACAGTTCGAAAAAATAAAAATGTTAGTAAACTCCATAGCGTCTTTATTGACTTCCGACTTACAACTATCAGTTTTGGCTGATTTTATAGCGTTAAATTAATAATACTATGGCTATTCGGGCAGATTATCTAGTGCAAATCATGAATTTTATTTAATTAGTTCGTCATAAGTTCAACGCAGTCATTACCTTACACAAATTCCTTATGCTGGCTTATCCCTCTTGAGGTATAACTGAATATCTTCTGGTCATAAAGTCAGGAATTTTTACATTATTTTCTACATTCCTTTGGGGATTATAGGAATAGTCAGTGACGCAGGAACTGCCTGAACAGATTTCTGGAGTAGTCTACTAGAATTGTACACTGATAACACCATATGATATTTTAATCTCTATGTATTTTGGTGAATAATAGGAAATTTTAACCTGAAATTCAAGTCAGGCGAAGTGAATCTCGTATGAATATTACGGATTTGGAGTTTAGCAAACACTGAAAACACAAATAGTCTCGTTAATTAAAATATGTTGAACAATAACTGCAGAACATTTGTCGACAAGAGTTTTATACATTAGCTACATAAGAGTTTTATACCCAACTCATCATGATGAAGGTAATTTCAATTATACCTTTTACCTCGTCCATAAACCCACACTCTTCCAACTTTGATTTCAGCAGTTAATAAGACATTTATTAATATTACTTAAAACATTTAAAAATATCGAGTTTGTTAAAAATCAAACAAAGGTTGAGTGCAACAGCGTTAATACTATATATATATATATATATATATATATATATATATATATATTTATATATGGTGTTGTTATTCTTTTTGGAGTTTTGGTCAATGTTGGTGAAAACATCTTAGTTTATGCCGATATTTCACACACAATAACAGCTGTAACATAATAACATAACAATAACACAATAACTTTCATACAACATGAAAATAGCTTTAATAAAATACAACAATAATTGTAAAAACACATAGCAAAGTTCTAACGTAATATAACAACTGCAGTATAATAATTAAAATATAGTTCAACATACTAAAGACAATATACTATAGATATATAAAACATAAGGTTGTGGCCCTGCTGTGTAAACGAAACAAGAGAGTTTACTATAACCCTAGTCCTAAGTACAATATTTATGTGTAATAGTTATTAAGTGTCTTTAGTTTTGGTAAGTAATATTAAAAAAAAACACCCCCTTTTACACTCTAGTTTAATAACAATGTGCAATATTACAAATTAGTACCTGTCATTTTACAGGCCTGAATAAAGAGAAAATAAAGATTCTCGAAATATCGGCATAAACTAAGATTTTTTCACCAACATTGATCAAAACTCCAAAAAAGAATAACAACACCATATATATGTCTGACATCCACTAGAGAAGACTAATAATTATGGCTCTCTTGGATCCAGCCCACAGTCAGACTGACAGAATGAATTGGCCAAAAACACTCCGGGTACAATTGAGCCCGTCAGTCTACTGGAGACAGCTCATTCCAAGACCTCCTTGGTTAACGGGTTGGCACGTCGAGTTGATCACTCGCTACGTAAAAGCTCTGATCACGAATCCCTTGAGTCTCAATCCAGAACCAAAAGGTCTATAATATCAACCGAAAAAAATATTATTAAAGTTTATTAATATTTACGATAAAAAGGCTATACCCGTGATAGTGTGCATGCACAGTTACAACTATGTCAATGGTAGATATAAAATACATCAGCTCGAGAATTTGATGCAATGCGAACCTCATTTATTGTTGTTTGTAAATAATAATTATTCGCCTTATTTAAGCGCAAAGTGAAAGTAATGTTGGTTGTTGCCCAGTTTCAAGTCATCCAACTTGCCAGCCAGGTTTGGACAGGTAGCACTTCCGACTCTGAGATAATTCGACCCTAAATTATACATTGACATCCGAGGAGTAGGGCCTAACTTGAGTCTATTAAACCAGCTTGCTTAATATTTTATATGCAACCCCAGTCGTCAGAGTTCTGTAGTAATTAGTTTTCTCTTAAATAATTCATCCAATTTCCTTGGGTTCATCTCTTCTGAGTGGTGTGTGCCATACTCGTCAGGTGAGTGGTCATTAAAAACCCTACTTCGGGAGAATGTAATTTTCATAATTGCCTTGTTCATAATTTTAATGTATATTCTCCTTATATGGAATAGGTAGTATCATTTTTAATTAGTAATGTATTTTTTCAATTTAAAAAACAACCAGTAAAGTAAGTTATTTTTTTCAGTCTTATAATGCTTAGTTCTAATAATGCTTATTCGTTCGATAGTAACTGTATATTTCATATTAATAATCCTCTATTGCCTAAATAAGTATTACTCTACCTATCGAATTTGCCATTGATATTTTGTTATTTATTGTAGCCATAATAAATCTGGGGCTCAGGTGAGTTAAAGCGTTGACCTTAATCTCACATGGTAAACCTACAGTGGCGAGTTCGATTCTTGCCTGGGCAAAGGAAATTATTTAGTGACGAAATTCTTTAAATAACATCCTAAGTTCAACCCTGGCTAGAATAGGGTGGTAACCAGTAGATAACCCGCCCCAATTAGCCTGAGTTGCAAAAAGTGGACGTTAATAAATAATAATAATAATAATAAATCTCATTAATGATTAAATTAGTTGATGGCGTTGAATTACATGAGTTATAATATTAACAAACTTGCTTTGTGCAATTAAATTTCAACAATACATAAACATTATGCAACGAAAATACGTCGAGCAACTTAATGCTCGGAAAACCAAGGGCTGTCGGTATAGTGGAGTTATCAAATGTGCAGTGCTGTAGCTAATAAATTTAAGGTGAGAAATATATTAAGAAATTTGTCTTTTATTTGGGGGATCATCACAATATCATCGAAGTCTACTGGGATTGAACATGTGATGGTATTTAATATCTGCCATGCTACATTCGCCAGGGTATCTTTCTACTCTGAATGTTGTAGTTTAGGAATATTGCACATTTCAATCAAGCATTCATTTAGTCAACCATGAAATATAAATTGGAAGATTGGGTTTATTAAGTGTTATAGGTTTATGAGTATCATCAAGAAGCTTGCCACCAAAGTTCTATTATTATTTTTCACCATTCTATTTATATTGCGTATATTAAGCTGACCTGGGTAATTGAGTTATTTTATTTTTTATTTCAAGATCCCATTTATTTTCTGGTGTTCAGATTAGCCATGTGAATTAAGGCCTAGGTTTTAATGAACTCGGTAAACCCATGGGTGTTGGGAAAAATTCCCACTTGAGCAGTAGGAGTAATTTAGCGGACGAACTGAATAGATAAAATCCATAGTCCCACCCTGTCATGAAGCAATATGTAACTTGTAGATAACACGTCCCAATTAGCCTTTGTAGCATTAAGTGGGAGTAAATAAATAGCAACAACAATTACAAATTGAATTATTTTAGTAGACCAGCGTAACACAAACATTTATTGTATCTTAAGTATAGAACATAATAGAAGAAATATCTCGTATATCTGTTTCAACAGCTGATGCTGTCATTATCGACAAGAAATTACACGATTATTAAGAAATACATCAAAGTTTAAACATTTTTTTTGAATTTCATATAGTGTGTGTGTGTGTGTGTGTGTGTGTGTGTGTGTGTGTTTGTGTTTGTATGAGCTATATGTGTTACATACACAGCCAGATAATTGCTTTGAATTACAAATAAATAGGTGTGGGGAGGGGTAGACTCATGTCTCATATTAGCCTACTATTAAAATCAACAGATATTTTCACTCATGTTATTGATGGCTAATTTATAATGATACGGAAATCCATAAGATGAAATGTTAAATAGTTTTTTTTTTTTTTGTGAGTACATCATCAGCATATAATTCGTTGAGGTTATACCCAACATCAACAAACAACATTTTCATTAGACGATATAGAGACCCAACAGACATATGTATTATGCGATGGAGATGAATACACGTTAAAGATAGTATAAGATTTCTCCATCTTCGGAGTAGCTTGGAATAATTCGCTCCTTTGAGATTGCTAAATAAAACTCTACACAATACAAATAATTTATTTGAGAGAATGCTCCGATTTCTGATTATAGTCAGCAGGGTAAAAGCATGAGTACATTGCTAGGTTTTGATGACGAATTTATATACAAGATTAACAAGAAATGCTAACAAAACTTTAAGTGCAGTAATCGCTGGAAGTTTTTTTTTATAAGTATTGTGACCCCATTCATTGCAACCAGTTTCTTCGAATTATCAAAAATTATTCGTTATCAAAAAACGATTTCCTTGGGATTATTTAATGTTGGGGAAAACCCATAGCTACAGACTATGTATGGCAGTAATGGATCGAAAATTCAATGTAATGCAATCTCAGATTAAAGTTAGAGTCGACATTTCTAATATGTGTAGCAGCATGTGGATTGAGAATGAGGAACACATCATCATTCTGATTCATCATAAGAAAAGGGGTGTCAAAGAAAGAATGTACAGAGATAATGTAGTGCAAAGGCCGCCAAGGAAGTTCCTCCCCCAACTGAAAGACTGGCGTCTACGTAACCAAGAGAGGCTAGACTCATTATTTACATCCCTTCTGTACGAGGCAGCCCTCTGGCAGCGTCTATTATAACAGTAAAACGTAGGCTGATTTTTATTTTTTTTAAGCTAACAGAGAAAGAGATATTGTGATAGTTGTATATAACGCAGTTCTCTGAGTATGACTATAGCATGACTATAGAATATATATTTATACATACAAATATATATATATATATATATATATATTTGTATGTATAAATATATATTCTAATATTTCTCTTGAAGGAAAACGGCTATTCAGATAGTATCCATTCCGCGATTTTTAAAACCATTTTAGCAGATTTCCCTAAGGGAAATCAGCTATTGAGGTTCTACTGATGACGGAATTTTCGAAATTTTTCTTCAAATGTCCGGCGGTCCTACCTACTAGATCACGAAAATGAGGTCCGTTCAAAACTGTATATATATATATATATATATATATATATATATATATATATATATATATATATATATATTTGTCTATTACCGCTCTAGCGGTCGCAATTTTTGTTTGATCGTTACCAAACTCGATATTTAGTCGTTTTATGTAAAAAGAAAGATCAAGTTTGTTAATGGCTGAAATCGAACTAGTGGGAAGGGGGGTTTAGAGGGGGAAGATTTTCGAAAATTAGAAATATTTCCGTTAATATACGTCGGATCGAATAATTGTATAGAATCAATCTTATTGAAAATTAAATTTACGATAAATATTTTTATATACATTTATTCTCTATCTTGAATAATAACCGAGATATTTGCATATTTATGAAATCTGGGCAGATAACGTGTAAGAGGTTCCCGCCAAGAGGTAGGTCGGCCTTTTTCTTAACTGTTCGGCTCTCGTGAACTTTCTCTATTGTAAAACTTCACGTGGGAAGCCTGCTTAGTTTACGCAGCACCTGCGTGACGGACATTTTTAAATCTCAGGAGTTGGGAAAATACGTTTCTTTCCTCTGATACCTCTCTAGTTGTTGTAATTTTCGTCTAGTCGCTATCAACTTTATCGTATGGGGGCTCAGGTTGGCCGTGCGAGTTAAGGCATTAGTCTTAATCTCGCGTGGTAGACCTAGAGTGGCGGGTTCGATTCCCGCCCTGGGCAGTAGGTGACGGACTTAAATTATTAATTATTATTAATTAAATAAACTCCTTAGGCCCACCCTAGCATGAAAAAGGTGGTAACCTGTAGATAACCCGTCCCGATTAGCCATGTAGCATAAAGTGGACGTAAATGATATTAAATAAATTTATTGTATAAAGAAAAGAGGTGCTTAGGGAAGAAGTGAAATCAATATTCAAAATATCACAGTTATTATGAGTCAGATACAAAAATGTTAAATAATCAACCTTCGTTAAAACTTAATTTTCTATGATTTATTTTGTTTATATGTTTTCTTAATACATATTTCTCTGTCACAAATAATAACTTACATATTCCCATTTTCTTTTTTTTTTCCCCCCCGTTCTTTAAACTCCCGAGGCACTTATCAAAAAGAGTATTGCGAATAACTTGAAGCATCTGCATTCTTGATTGGTCCTTCTTCCCAAGCACACATCTAGGAAAAAACTTTTTATTTTTAGTTCATCATTCTGTTTGCAAACTGTATATTGTTATTACAATACCAGTAATAAACGTTGTTAATAAGAGTTCTTTTGGATTGTAAAATTAAAGACACACAAGTTTCACAGTTTTTATCACTGCACAATTTATTTAACAATGCTCAATACACTTGGATTATTATTCTTAATTGCTACTCACAATATGCACTGATAGCGTCACTGTTCTTCAGATTACACAGTCCAATAATTCACTCACGGTGACTAAAATTCATAGAAAGACGGCACTGCACTGTCCTTTAACACGGCACTAAACTGTTACTTACAGTCACGGCACGGCACTGTTCTTCACATAAAAACACTTTACCGCACTGCACTAAGTCGCACTGTAGCACTGAACGCACATATGAGCACTTGAGATCAAACTAAAACTGACTAGGGTCGGCCAGGGTGTCTTATATAGATTGGCGGCAAAACATCAAAGGGACGGCCCAGACCCTTCCAGAACAGGACTCGAACGAACTCGATCCTCTGTCGGCTTCTTTGATCTACCTCGCACTTCCCAAATACGCGACTCTCTCTGCTAATCCTTCATGTATTTAATTTTCGCAACAATATTAACCAGTCCTGAGCAACATATTTATACTATTCATTTCAGCAATATTGAATGTATAAATATGGCAACAGTTAAACTCGTAGGTTCAAACCTCACGTGGTCAATAGAAATTTATATAGCAACAAACTAAGTAGATAAAATCCTTAGGATAAAAAAATAGAATAAAATTTCTTTTCTGGATAGAAAGAGGTGGTGTTTTGCAGGTAACCAGTCCTGATTTGCAGAAAGCGGACTTTAATATATAACATATAAGTGTGCTAATTGTATTGATTAAGCAGGCCTATAAAATATAAATAATTTTTTTATTTTTCTGTTCATAAATTGCAATAAAGGACTCAGAGAAAAGTTGTAAATATTTTTACGAACAATATTAATTATATAAATGAGAACTTATAAAACAATAGCGATATATTTCCTAATGTTTAATAAGTATGTATAAGGTAGATGTAGAGGAGATAGGGATATGATGGATGCTGGTGGAGGGCTATATAAGCAGACAGGAGCGGACACCCCTATTTTACCCTCCGTTTCACCCCTCCCTTTGTCAACCCGTCGTCTGTCTCAACCCTCTCCTGGCTAGCTAGTTCTCTCTCTCTCTCTCTCTCTCTCTCTCTCTCTCTCTCTCTCTCTCTCTCTCTCTCTCTCTCTCTCTCTCTCTCTCTCTCTCTCACACACACACACACACACACACTCTCACCCTCGCTCTCTCTATCTAATCTTCTTGGTTTTACTCTTGTTTTTTTTTTTCCTTTCATTTTGTATATATATTTCTTTTTGAAAGTGTTCCTATAAATTACTCTCAACTATTAGTTTAAGCCTCTCTCCCACGCAGTTTATTTATCGGACATTTTTTTTCAGCTTATTTTCTTTTTAATAAAGTAAGTCAATCACTAGGTAGCAAATACTGAGAAAAATACTTTTATATTATTCAAACCTAGAGTGGCGAGTTCGATTCTTGCCTGGGCAAAGGAAATTATTAAATGACGAAATTCATTAAATAGCATCCTAAAATCCCACCCAGGCTAGAAAAGCATGGTAACTTGTAGATGACCGGTCCTAGTTAGCCTGAGTTGCAAAAAGTGGACGTTAATAAATAATAATAACATTATTCAGTACCAATTCCCCCCAATCAAAACTGTGATCCATTTCATAGAATGATGACAGGTCATTAAGAAAATTGAGGCAGGAATAAACATAAGATTCATATAATACATATTGGTCGGTTAATATGTTGAATACATAAAATATTGGTTTATAAATTATCTTTTTCTGTAATCGTTGAATAATGGTAACATTACTAAACTGAAATGAGTGAAGAAAGTGAAACATTTTGCAATAGAGTGAAGAAAGTAATCACTTTCTTCTCAAGTGAAGAAAGTGAATTGCCTTCTTAATTAGTAATAAGTATAAATTAAAAAATAATTTGAAGTTGGAAATTAAATGCTTTTAAATGTTTCTTAACATTGTAAGAATTTGTTTTAACAAAATAAATTGAAATGTGAATGAATTATTGGTGGAAATAATCAATATATTTTAAAATTTAAATATAATAATAATTACCTTCCTTGTTTATAACCTGCACTTGTTTATAACTGCAATACTTCACAATCATCACTAGTTGTTTTATAACTATGCTTATAACCTTTCACAACCATGCTTATAACCTACCAACAACATACCATAATCTTCACAACATCCTAATTTTGTTCACATTCTGGTTAGATCTGATTATGTATTACACGATTACAGAAAAAATTTAATATTACACTCGTGACGAAAGTAGAATTTGCAACTCTCGTGAAATTACCACACTCGTTTCGCTCGTGTGGGTAAACGTTTCACTCGAGTTGTAAAATGATCTACTTTCGTCACTTGTATAATAAATAACTATTTGTTTATCACATGCGAGTTTGAGAACATGAATTTCTTTCCGAACGTTATTATTTAAAATTGACTTCTTCTTTTTTAAATGTATATTTACTGTTAATTAAACAGTAATAGATACAGGAATTTCAAGTTGGTGTGAAGTAGTTGCTGAGGACGGTGAGAGGTTGATAATTTTGCCAGGTGTCCTATACCTATTTAATAGAATGACGTGTCTGTAATTTAGTATATTTTTAAATAATAAGGTATTAATGTTTTACACTTTGGCGACTAATTTTTAAAGGTATTTTTTATGATCACATTTAGTGCAATATACCGTTTTTGTCCGATCTGAACAAAAGAAAAAAGTATTATACGTGTTGTATACGTGTTTTGTGCTATAAAAATTGCAAACACTTTCAGTAAGATAATCTTGTTTAATTTATCTATTGGCATTCAGAATATTCTCCAGTATTAAGCAATAATTTCGTACAACAAAATATTCATTTTCTTAGTTTTAAATAATAATTTTTCACACGGAATATAGGAGTGCTTAAACCGGAAGAAACGAAATTAACTTTGCTACTATAAAACAAATAAATATATTTTGACCTCCAGTCAAGGATAACTTACATTCATTTTTTTCTGATGATTAACATTCAATCCTGATACAAATTGAAACGTTTTTGTTAGTTATTTGAAAATTTTTATTATTTTTCCTGCAAATACCAAAATTAAACATGTATAACAGACCTGATCCTGATTTATCGAATAGACCGCTTTCTTAAATTCAACAAATGTTAAGCAAACATAGCTTGCCTGAGATTCATACTGACAAGGCCCTGCGGTGAGCAGATGTGATCGATACATTCCTTCTTTCTTCTCTAAAACCATCCTCTTCTTCAAAAGAGAAATCTCAAGCTTTGATTCCACAAGCCAATCTGAAATGCTATAAATAAATTCGTGATGCTCATGGATAACTATAAAAATGTTTCCCATCTTCATTTATTGTAATCGATTTAGTTTCACTTTTACAAAGTGCCTAAAGGCTTCTTGTATCCATTACGTTATTAAATAAAGTAGATACATAATGACTCCTCTCTGAGACCGCAAGTCATAGTCTGCACTTAATATATGATTTACACATTCATGGATTTATTAGAAATGTGTACTTTCATTATAATTAAATTATTTATTAACGTCCACTTTTTGCAACTAAGGCTAATTGGGACCGGTTATCTACAGGTAACCATCCTTTTCTAGCCAGGATGGGACTAAGGATTTTATTTAATGAATTCCGTCACTAAATAAATTCCTATTGCCCAGGCGGAAATTGATCTCGCCACTCTAGGTTTATTATAGGCTTTCATTATTGGATACTATTCTAACACTAACTGGATCTTTGGTCAATGCACTACTCACGATTTCAATATAACTAGACAACGAGGCTCTACAAGTAACATTATGATCCTTAAGTTTCAATTATGCTTGTTGAAAAATTTCTGAATCATTAATATTCACGTTAATATTTATCAATCCGCCCCATAATAAAGAATATATTTCAAAATTTCTCCCCTAAACTACTAAATTTTACAAAAATCAACCTCGATACCTGATTTCCCTTAAGATAAATCTGCTATAAGTGACTTTTAATAAAAAAATATTTCTTTTATTAATTTAATTATAAATGTTTACATGGTTGTTTCTGAGACATTTAAAAGATCACAGAAACTTTTTTTTTTAATATTTTCTAAGTTCGGATGACTTTCTCCCACACCAGTGTAATCATTTGGTCCTAATAAATGAATCTATTGTTATAATCGTTAATTTTTTGACACGATTTTAAGCATAATGTGTAGGATATAAGAAAATATACAGGTTCCCTAGCAAGACAACCAAAAATGCGGAAGCTGAAAATTTTTCTCTGTATAATAATGTTTGCTTTTAGGTATAATTCCCGTCTAAGTTGTACCCATTAAACTTCTTGTAAATTACTCACTGTTAACTGGCATGAAGTAATATTTACAGAAGTGTATGTTAGTGTAGGAGTTCGGTTCATGGGAACTAACTGAGAAACTCATCAACGATTCCTACCTTGATGATAATCGATATCTCTATGATAACAACCCCTACACTCCCTGGATCAGGCATCACCGGCTCCAAGCGCTCCTGATCACGTTATGTACCTTACTCTTAATCCCATTCGTAATTTTATATAAAAAGGTTGTCTAACACAAAATTTCTATTGGTTTGTTTTCTGTTCAAGTATACACTTCTGAACATTACTCCAATTGATCTACTGATATTTCTGCTAGCGGGTGAAACCTTAAATCGAAAAAATAAAGATGTAGTCCTGCACGTTGTATTAGAAAGTTTCATTATATTGGAAATCATAAATTACCAGGTCCGCAATCCTATACTGGAATCCCAAATGTTATACGGTTCCTATAGAAATTTTTTAGTAAAACAAAATTTCCCTAAAGGAAAATCAGCTAATGAGGATATGCTCATTACGCGATTTTCGAAAGATTTCTTCAAATGTCCATTGATCTCAAAATTGAAAATATCTCTGCCATTGAGTCGGATGGAAAATGCTATAGAACCTATTTTTTTAAAACTATTGATGCTCTACAATTGTTGTTCTATACAATCTTTTGTAACTCAAATATTATGCGAGCAATTCGTATTTTATTGTTTTCAGTCTGTATAGAGATCACTAGTGTGCCATACGAACAGGTGGGAAATCTGTTTAGTTTACGCAGCCTCTACGTGATGGACTTTATTTAATAATTACTCCAAATTTACAAGTAAAAAGATCAAATTTTATCTTCAAAAAGTTAAACATTTTAATCACTCAAAAGATATTATTTTGTATCTATACTTCATCATTTGCTTAGTCTAGAGAATCATATGAGCCATTTTTAAATTGTTTGAAAGGATAGGTGTAGTTGCAAATTAGAATATTTTATTTACTACATCAGTTTCCTTGCTCAGCTTATCTGGATTTTATACATTCTATGGTGGCATAAGTTCTGTTCAAAGAGAGGCCTCAATTACACCAATATATCACAGGATATAATCCTTTGATCACAGCTGTGACCAGTCGTTTTCATTAACGGTGGGATTTGCTGTGAAGTAAGAGGTAGAAATTGTGATCTTTTTATTGGGAGACTTATTGCATGGATTTTTCACAAAGAATACTTTTTCCATTCATTTATTTGTTCACAGTCGTTGTGAAAATACGATCAATTAGATTAAAATGAAGACTAGTGCCTGCGTGTGGGCGTACGTGTCTGTATGTTTTTAGTACCTGAAATAAAATAAATTATGATTTTATTCTCTTTCATTTGCATATGTTAAAAATCACTTGGTTCTGTTTCAGGTACGAACGCTCTTCGTGAGTGGCCTTCCAATGGATGCCAAGCCGAGGGAACTCTATCTTCTTTTCAGAGCCTACGAGGTGAGTAATATAATGTTCATTCTTTACAAAGTAGTCAAATTTGATGTTTATTCTGTATGATATGTAAATAAGACTTCATAATTAACTCTCAGTCGGGGACATCTTTGAACGAAACCAAATCGGGGGCACCCGGCCTGAGAGGCCATCCGCATATAACCCCCCACTTCCCACCTATTCAATTTTTTATATAGAACGCTGGTAGGACAGCCTTTGCTAGGATCTAAGGAAAGCATGTATACCATTTAGAACGTAAAATAATGACTTTATTAAATATAATGAAGCTTTAACTATAACAAGTAAAATTGATCAGACGCACTCGGCCTGAGAGGCCAGAGTTAGAATAGCACTTATTCTTAATGATATCGACGAACTTCCGAACAGAATAGGATTTTTATTTTAGTAAAATGAACGGTTGCAATTGATATATCTTGAAAAAAATTCATCTTCGAAATTAAGACGCAATCGGCCACACAAACCACCTCTAGGTCCAGACGAGCCGGATGAAGGATGACAATAGTCTAAAGTAGAGGATTCTAAGCAATAACACGAATCAGGAAGCTATTGGGAATGGCACCTCACAGGGGTGACAGGAAGAGCCGTAACATCAAAAAGTGTGTTTTGCTGGCCTCTCAGGCAAGCTGCACCCGACGGAAGGTTAAGCTGGGACTGTAATCTGCTGCCTGTAAAGTTAAAATTGCATTGATTGAATGCCAAAAAGGGGGCACAGATATTAGTTAATATTCCTGTTTCAGGAAGTGTAGAGACCAACTACATCAGTGCATTACATTATTAACAAGATTCATTATTTAAAGTTATTCAATCTCACTTATGATAAGAAAGTTGTTCGAAGTTGTACATTTTATCTCTTCACAAAACCCTAGCACCATTATATGTTTGTCCTTCTCTATCACTAACTCATTACTACAAAAACTGATTCGCTTTTTACGTTTTTCAATGTCAAAGTAATAATGATGATATTTGAAATTATACATTTTAGCCATTCTTTTAACATCCAGTACTTCTGATCCGTCTTCCGCCTTTAACAAACTCATTAATGTTACATAACTGTGGACTACGATAGAAATGCAATAAAAATGCCTGCCTCTAAAGCGTAAATATATACATTTTTCGTTTTGCATTAGAGACCTTTAAGATATATAACCGCTCCCGTAAATCATAAAACTTCTTGATCACAGTTCTAGGTAGTGAGTGTTCAGCTCGATATCCAACCCCCACGGAACGGAGGGATGCCGTAGAATGAGGGAGTCTGTGGTCGGTTAATCCTGTGTCAGCCCGCTTATGGTCTGGATCTAAGAGAGTCATAATCGTTAGTCATCCCGAGGTGCTGCCAGACGTATACACTCGTTAGACTCCCGCTAATCCACTAGTGCTACTTCTGCACTCTTCCGCGCTACGGCAGCAAACTCGTGAACTAATGTTTTCCCTTGACGGGGATGAACCTACACCTATTTTAGCAGATTTCCCTTGAGAGAAATCTGCTATTGAGGCCGTACTCATGACGCGATTTCCAAAAATTTCTGTCAAATATCCATCGATCTTACCTAGGAGATGACGAAAATGAGGTCTGTCCAAAACTGTATATATATATATATATATATATATATATATATATATATATATATATATATATATATATGTTTTTTAGCGCTCTAGCGGTCGCAATTTTTGTTTTAGCTTTTCCAAACTTGATATATAATCGTTTTATACAAAAAAAACAGATCCATTTCATTAATGGCTGAAATCGGAACAGGGGAAGGGGGGATTTAAAGGGGGAGAATTTCGAAAATTCTTAATATCTCCGTTATTATGCGCCAGATCGAAAAATTGTATATGACCATTCTTATTTTAAATTTAATGTTCTATAAATTTTGTTATGTACAAGTTTTCACTATCTTGATTATTAACTGAGATATTTGCATTTTTTAGTTTTCAGTCTTTAGTAAACCCTCACTCCTACTCATCTCATATTTACAATATTCTATTATGTTATGAAACATTTTATTTGAAGCTTAAATACCAAATATTTTACTGACATTGAACTTTTATTTCTTGAGATAAATGCAAAAACCTGACGCACGTGAGAAATCTGCTTAGTTAACGCAGCCCCTGCGCGACGGACTTTTTACCTTCAGCTTACTGACCATAGTGGTAGATGTAACCACGCCTTAACGAGCACGCCCTCCGGCACCCCTATATGTATGTATGTGTGTGTGTGTGCGTGCTTCAGTGCGTGTTTGTGTAAATGTGAACGGCGCTATTTTCATGCTGTTTTTGGTTGCACTGATGGGCATTTAAAGGACCTTTTCCCCTGAAAAATCAGTATTGAACAGTTTTTTTTATGGAAATCTGCTAAATGAAAAGTAACTTTTTATCTCCCTTCATATGCGACGAATTCGACATAGTTCACCCCCAACATCCACCCGAAAGGTGTTGCAACATAATTACTGCTACCGAGTTGCGTGCAAGGCGAGCTATGTAATCCAGATAAACCTCGCGTGAGTCACGTTTGGTGTGCACGAGCCCTGTAATTACTTTTTCATTTTTTAAACCATATTCTTTATACCAATTACCTTATTAGTCGCAATTAGTAAACACAGTATGTAAAATTCATTTTATTGATTGCTATATTAATGTAATAACTTCAAATATTGTTGCTGGTATTATTCTAGAAAAAAAAAAGGGAATCTTTGTTTTGTTTCGGGTAAGTTTAGCTCTTAGACTCAATACAACTTCTTTATTAGTTTTACAGTTTTTAGTTCAGGTCAGTATTCCAAAACCGTTTGTCTGGTGTCTCAAAATAATTCATATTTCCAGAAAACGGCATTTCAATTATTAGTAGATGAGTGCTTAGCTTATTCACTTTGGTATTGTAGTTATATGTTAGGGGTCTTTTTTACTTTACTCACACCAGTTACTTATTTCTAAAACAGTGATTTACGGTGTCGTTAAATTGATAAAAGTAATGAACATATGTTTGAGATAATGTATTTAACAAGTCAACAGCCGATTTCTTGTCTGCAACTCCTTGACTGCATCTAATGCTGGTCCTCTTTTTTTTTTTTTTTTTTTATGAATTATAATCCTCATGAAGTTTCTTTTTCTACATTTCCTTGATTTATACAATAATCCATACCTCTGCAAAGCCCTATATGCTATTTCTTCTGATTTAAGAACATGACTAAGTTGTATGAGATTCATTATTACCAAAAAAAAAAAAAACTTACACGTTTTTAAAAAGCCCCTCATGTAGGGGCTGCGTAAACTAAGAAAATGTCCCACGTAAAGTTATACAATAGAGAAATCTTCACAAGAGTGCCGAACGGAAACGGCCGAACTAGCTTTCGGTGGGAACGTATAGAAGCGACCGGAGTATAGTAACGGAGATGATTTTGAACAGACCTCATTTTCGTCATCTCCTGGGTAGGATCGATGGACATTTGAAGAAATTTTTCGAAAATCGCGTCATGAGTACGACCCTGAGTACGAGCTTGTCTGTGTTAGTGGTCGCAATTTTTGTTTGATCGTTACTAAACTCGATATTTAAGCGTTTTATGCAAAAAGACAGATCAAGTTCGTTAATGGCTGAAATCAGACCAGTGGGAGGGGAGGTTTAGAGGGGAGGAATTTTGAAATCTCTGCGTTACCATACGTCGGATCAAAAAATTGTATAGAACCAATCTTATTGTAAATTAAATTTACTATAAATATTGTTCTATACATTTATTCTCTATCGTGAATATTATTCGAGATATTTGCTTTTTTATTACTTTTGGGCCGTTAACGGATGACTGTTTCCCGCCAAAAGTTAGTTCGACCCTTTGCCGTAACTGTTCGGCTTTCGTATGGAGATTTCTCTATTGTATAACTTCACGTGGGGCAGCCCCTGCGTGACGGACTTTTATTTTGTAATTTTCAAATGATCATTGTTACTTCAAATAGTAACTGGTGTGGGTAAAGTAAAAAAAAAAAAAAAAAAAAAAAAAAAAACCGTTATTAAAGCATTCTAAGGATGTCATGTTAAAGGGCCTCCTTTTCTTACACCACTTACTTTATTTTTTCGCACTATCAATAAAAAGTCACTCTTTACCATTGTAAAATGTATGTTCGTTAACTTTACACAACATAAATTATTTTTACTCATTATAAAAGAGAAAATAATGTATAGAATCAGTAGGGACTCGAACCCAGATGTGGTGTTTCTCTAGGCCAGTACTCGGACCATGTAAGCCAGAGAATCGACTAATGTCTCTCACCTCCATTAAACGCCCCTCGTCAGTGGTTTGCCAAGACGATTAATGGTTTCAATTTAATGTTTGAATATAGGAATGAATACTCCCACTTACAAGGGTAGTGCACGAAGTTCTCAGCTGATGTATACCAAATTTTTCTTTTTTTGATATTCCACATGCTCGTAGGAGACACCAGTCTAATGCCAGATTTATGTTTTGTATTTTGTGTGTATTCTATAATGTTGTTCCTTTAAAAAACGTCCAAAATAATAGTGTGCTAAGAATTGTTCAAAACTCGTGTTGCTGTATATTCATATGAATAGAAATAGTAAGGGGGCAATTTAAATGTTATTGTAACTTTAATAATAGAGATCCCTATGTTTTTTCATACAATCGGAATATTACTATTAGCACATTTCACTTAAGGGAGCTCAGCTATTTAGGTACTACTCATGTCGCGATTTTCAAAACAATTCCTCAAATGTCTATCGATACTGCCTAGAAGATGACGAAAATGAGGTACGTTCAAAATTATATATATATTCTTCATAGTTTCAAAGCATGGGTCACCAATATAAGACATATTTTCCGTGCAAAAACTTTATCCATACTGTCCACGGCTCATGTTTTTTTTTTTTTGGTGACCCTTGCCTTGAAAGTATGCAGTATATGGCCTATATTGGTTCCATAATACGAAGGATATATATAAATATTTGTCTGTTATAGCCTAGTTATAGATTTTTATTTTATCGATATCAAACTCGATATGTAAACGTTTCATGTATAACTAAAAAATATTTATTAAGCTAATAGTTTAAATCTTTTATAAAATCCTTCCTAGAGGAACAAAAATGACATAAAAAAGCTTACAGGAAGGAAGAGAAGATTTCTAGTCATACATATTCCTCAGAACAATATATTCATAGGTAGGATAGCTCATTCTCCATTGATAGCTCATGCAGCTACATTTAAATTTATAAGCTCATTCATAGTTATTTTACCATTTACGAATAGTACTACGGTATTAGATAGCATGGGGCTTATTCCGTCATAGGGCTCAGGTTACCCGTATGAGTTAAAGTGTTGGCCTTGATCTCACATGATAACCTTGAGTGGCGAGTTCGATTCTCGCCTGGGCAAAGGAAATTATTTAATGACGCAATTCATTAATATCCTAAGTCCCACCCTGGCTAGAAAAAAGGGTGGAAACCTGTAGATAACCCGTCCCAATTAGCCTTAGTTGCAAAAAGTGGAAGTTAATAAATAACAATAATATTTCGTCATAGAACAATAAAATACGATTGAAGTAATTGTATATTTCTTTTAAGATAAATCACTTTTTAATAGATATTTTTTTTTTCTGTAGGGCTACGAAGGATCTTTGTTGAAAGTGACCAGCAAAAATGGAAAGACAGCATCGGTGAGTTAATTTTTTTTAATATGTATTTATATTTGATTTTTACTAATGATACTTTTACGGACCATTTATACTTTGAGTACTTGTTCTTCTAAAGGACTTAGGTAGGCAATCTAAAGAGCCGCAGAGAGAAAAATCTATAACTGCTGTGATGTGCTCCAACAATAGTTGGTATCGGAAGGAAACCTTTGAAACACGAAGTGAAACATTTAAACGCAATATCCCTTGGAAATTTAATGCTGACTTAAGCCATTCTAGAAGAGAGACGAAAAAAATGCATACATTAAAAGCAAAAGTCATTTAATTGTAATATTGCCTAATTATAATGCCAGTTGAAAATATGTACTTGTAAAGGAGAAAATATATGTTTATATAATATAATATATAATGAAAAACTATATATATTATTATTATATAGGATAAGTAAGTATTAAAAAATGTACAATAATTATCAATTATTGACCAAATATAAAGGAAGTTAAAAATATCAAGCCGGTGCTAAGAAGTGTAAATAGGTACAACGTAACTCGTGTTACAAGCACACAGCTTTACGTAAATATAAATAAATAAAAATGTATTTATAGATTTAGTTAAGAAATAATTGTTTGGAAAACTTTTACATTTAATACTCTTAGGATATGACAAGAGCGGTATTAACAATATATTAGTTGATATTATTTAAGACATAGAGTAAAACTGGGGCTTGTAAACAGCACTATACTTCTATAAAGGACATAATAACCAAGTTGTTGATTGCCCAAATCATATTAATCTTAATCCTAATCCTAGAAGAGAGACAAAAAGTCAACCAGTCAGAATTGAAAAGAAGAAGAAAAATAGCAAAGATTGTAAGACCCGCGAGAAGTATTTTGAGTCGTTGATAGGTTCGATGACCAGAGACATTTTTGGGAATGAGACGTTTCTAGATAAGTGCGTGAGATATTTTTTGTGGTCGTATTTCAGAATAGAACAGAAGGATATTCTTGTACTTTTTAATATAGTGGTGTGTATTTTGTGGACTGCCTCTCAGTGCTTACAATCAGGCAACAAGGGCAGAGAGTCGTATAGATTTGGGTTTATAAGTAGATGGAAGGAAAGAGAGACTGGTTGAGAGGTAAAGGTTGAAGACCTGACTATATAATGACATTAGAAGGGCCATCAGTCACCAGGCCTGTCTAATGGATGTGGCACCCCCACCCTTAACCCCCCTCACTTATATTAGGAAAATTTCCGCGGCGGAGCCTTCACATACAAACACCCATCACTCCTCGTCGAAAAATGCTACTGAGGTTAGCTTCCAACCGCATCCCACGCCTCCAAGTCCATTCAAGCCTATTCGATACCCTTTCTCTACTTTTATTCGCCTTATAGAAAATATTCTGTGATCTGGAGTGGCGACAAAAATGACGCATTTTTTAAATATATAAATTCCAGGGATTGTATAATCTATTATAAAAAAGCATACGGCCCCTAAAAGGTATATAGTTGGAAACCTTTGAGTACTAGTACAGGGTGGTCCACGGGAAACGGACGATTTGAATCGCGCAGTACTTGGCGGCTGTTGGAGGGGGAAACGCGCCGTCAAGGTCACTCGACTCCCCACCGCCTCCCATTCAGTCGCCATTATGCCGCTGTGAACGAAAGATCATCGCTTGTTTGCCTACGACACATTTATAAAAAGTGGTGAATCAGTAGTTGAAACTCAACGATGTTTCAGGCGTTATTTTCACATCGGACGCCATGGTCAAATACCGAGCAGGAGTACCATTCCAAGGTGGGTAAATTCATTTAGATCCACGGGTTCTGTTATGAAAACAAAGCCACCTGGCTCATGTCTACAAAGAAAAGCCACGCACTCTGGAAGCACTGAAGACGGCAAAACGAAACCAAATCGACGTCAAATCAATGAACTACTTACACCTTCGAATGCTTCTGACTTTGCTGGAAATTAAGTTTTTCTGCGTTTTATACTCTCATTTGTGATAGAATGAAACCCCCAGCACCTTTTAAAACTGTGACTTCTTAACTCACCCCACTTCTACACAAATTGCTCCATTATGCCACAATGTATAACCTATTTCGGGGTTTCCTTTCCAAATCGTAGCTCAACTACATCAGTTATAGCTACTTGCATCAGCTCACACACAAACTCACGAGAGTTGCACTACTTAAACATTAGCTTTTCAAAGCCGGTCCAAAAATCCTATAGATTCAAGCACGTAATTATATGGGATTACTAAGAATTATTAAATTATTTATTAACGTCCACTTTTTGCAACTAAGGCTGATTGAGACGTGTTATCTACAGGTTACCACCTTTTTCTAGCCAGGGTGGGACTAAGGATTTTATTTAGTAAATTCCACCACTAAATAAACTCCTATTGCGGCGCGAATCGAACTCACCACTCTAGGTTTACCATGTGAGATTAATGCTGAAACTTTAACTCACATAGCTAACCTGTTGGCTTTAATCTCAAATGGTAAACCTATAGTGGCGAGTTCGATTTCCGCCTGGGCAACAGGTGTTTATTTAGTAAAGGAATTAATTAAATAAAATCCTTAGCCCCACTCTGACTAGAAAAGGGTGGTAACCTGTAGATAACCCGTCCCATAGTTGAAAAAAGTGGACGTTATATAAATTTTTAAAAAAATAAGTATTTTCATTGATACAATAAACTATTTATTCTTTAATATAAAGAGAGTGTGAGATATTAACCCCGCGTGTGTTAAAATAACTCTCTTGAGTAACTAAGAATGATTAACTCTGGTTCTTTTACAGTATGTATTTTTTAACTTGCCATTTGCCTCAAAATAATTTGTTTTTTCTTTGTAGTTATATTAATAATTTTGTCTGTATCGGCTATTTCTTTAGTAAATCACTAGTTGTAAGTACAGTCATTTGATTTTTCCAAATACTTAAAAACGTATATAAAACTATTACTTTTTGCTAGTTCTCACCAGTTAGACAACTAGGTAAACTGTGTTCACTTTAAATTACATAAATCAAATTTGGAAGTTGATAGGAATATTCACATTTATTAAAGACGGCGTGATGGATATACCCTACCCGCACGACGCTGAGCGGTAGCAGGACTCTTGGCTCTCAACTGGGAAATTTAGGGGCACCGGCCTTTTTTATACCAAGAGCTACAAACTTTTATCAGAGGCTAATTGGGACGAATTATACTACAGGGTACCATAGTTTTCTAGACTAGGGAGAGAGTGTAAGGAATTTACTGCCGACTGTCCATGACACAGAAATAACATGAAATCATGTGTGGTGGTTACCCTTAACCCAATTTAATTACTAGTGAACACTAATAATCGATAAGAATAGATTCTTTTAGTAAACAGCTTTTCTACCTAACACATTTTAGGGCAACTGCATCGTTTTGGGCAGAGTTCTTCCCATCACATAGGTCGGCACCGCAAATTGCCAATCCATATTGTCATAAGCACTACATTTTCTGAAAGACCTGGTCCTATGCCATTCATGACCATTCCGTGCGATTCCTTAGCTTCGCAACCAATTGGGCATCCTCAATCTATGAAACACTTCCTACAGGCCATTACCAACCATATTCAACAAGGTAAAAGAGTCCACCCTTGAACCCTTATAGAGTTTTTGTTATTTCTAGTGTCTCCATTTGATACTCCAAAAAGAGGCTACATAACTAAACAGATTCGTCAATTGCTAGAAAGCACACAAGGATAACTCAAATTTGTGAGGCTGAAGGACAACAGCTACGCACAGCTACGGGATGTCACTAACCTCCACAGCCTTTTATTACGACACTATGCTCTTATAGAATTGCGTGCCTCCGTTCCAAAACCTCACGATGACAAAAAAAAGTCCTTCACGCAGGGGCTGCGTAAACTAAGCAGATTCCCCACGTGAAGTTTTAGAATAGAGAAATCTGCCTACTAATAACGGCTGTAGTAACGAATCTCTAAACCAATTCACGAGGGACGAACAGTTACGGAACGGCCGAACTAGCTTTCGTCAGAAAGTCCCAAATATGGCCGACTTCTGCCGACCACTCACACAATACAAATGCAAATATCTCGGTTAATATTCAAGATACAGAATAAATGTATAGAACAATATTTATAGTAAATTTAATTTGAAATAAGATTGATTCTATACAAGTTTTCGACCCGACGCAAACAACAGAGATTTCAGCCATTAACGAACTTGATCTTTCTTTTTACATAAAACTATTAAATTCCGAGTTTGGTAACGTTCAAACGAAAATTGCGACCGCTAGAGCGTTAACGGACAAATATATATATATATATATATATATATATATATATATATATATATATATATATATATAATTTTGAATGACCTCATTTTCGTCATCTCCTGGGTAGGAACGATGGACATTTGAAGAAATTTTTCGAAACTCGCGTCATGAGTACGACCTCAATAGCTGATTTCCCTTAAGGGAAATCTGCTAAAAGCCAATGAAATAGAGTGTTGATCCGACACTTTAGTAGCTCATAATCTGCAACTGAGCCTATAAGTAGGGCCCCTTTCAAGCTCAGTTCCAGGCTATGAGAGCAACCGAAAAGTGGTATCTAACACTTCTTTAAGTAGTTCATTTTTTTTTTCTTTTCTCTTTAAACATTCTCTAACCCAAACTTTCAGATATTCCTACTCAAGAAGAAATGTTGTATTTCTCTCTGTGGGTTTTTCATTTATCCTAACTAAAACCACACACAAATGTGTGGAGTAAGTACGGCCATTCATGTGCTACCGTATATGGGGTTATATATATATATATATATATATATATATATATATATATATATATATATATATATATTATTGCTTAAATTAAAACTTTTTTTTTTAACTTATGACAATAATTTATCAATGAAATATTTAAAGAGTTTTAATTTTTTCAGCCGGTTGGCTTCGTAACATTCAACACTCGAGCAGGAGCAGAAGCCGCCAAGCAGGACCTACAGGTGGGTAGGGGACTGGTGAGAAGTGTTAGAAACTCAATGAAGACAATCTGAATAGAGCGTTGGCTGCCTCAAGACCCCTTTCATTCATGAGCAGAAAGTAATAACTTACAAAGTCACAGGTTGCTGGAATCAGCACTATCTGCTATAGAAATAGAGTATCATTGAGTACCATCTTCCCTTTACCCTTATACTGAATGCACTGTAAAAATACAATTAATGAAAAACACCTCCTGATTACTATAACTAAATTTTGAGTGAGAATATAAATGAATTTTTGTATAGACTCTTACATTCTTATAATTAATATAATAAAAACGGACTATAAAAAGTACTTCACATCGGAATATAAATATTATAATAATAATTTTTTTAATGAGAAATAACCATTTGTAGTTGAATAATTACAGTTACCTTTAAAATCTGCTGTAATATTGTTGAAGTTAAACTCCATGAAGTACTAAAGAAAAATTTATTAGGTCTTATTATAAAGAATACCATCCTGTTTTGTAGCTCTTTTCTCCAAATGAAAGTGTATGGGTTTTCTTTATTACTGACTTTTATTGAAATAAAAATGGAAGTCATTCAAAAGATTTGTTATCGAGTGAAAATGCATCATTCTTCCAAGACTAGCCTCACTTATATTCCTACATATTGTTATAAATGGGAATGAAATTATCCTGTAATTTCTTAGAAAAGAGAATGCTAGCATGTAATCAAATGATGTTAGACTTTTTGCTAATGAAATCCTGAAAGTAAAAAGCTGTTCATTTTGAAATTTTATTATGACTTTTCTCTGAAACGAGGGTTTTTTTGCTTTCAACCACTTACTAGTGTGCTGTTACAGAATGTTGTTCCTGTAAAAGTATGCTACTGAACAATCATTTGATTTTGTATTCATTTTTCGTAACGTTAAATTCATGTTTTTAATTATATATATATATTATTGCATCACTTATAAATTAAAATTCATTGTAGTATTTCAGCTATAAAACTTACAATAAACTTTGTTTGAAATGTCAAATATTGAAAAGACCGCACAAGGATCTAATACTAGGTCTCTAGGTCTGAAGTGATTGAGCTGAATATATTTTGGTAGCTTTGGGTTTTCACATTGCTATTGTTTTAGCCCAAATTTCATGGCTTCACTTCCATAATGCAAGAGTATATATATATATATATATATATATATATATATATATATATATATATATAGGAATTCAACTTTTTTATCTATTTGAGCTTTGCATTAATTTTACTCTTCAAAGTATGGAACGAAAATTAACGATTGGTGCATTGAAGCAGTAAAACATGTCAATCTCATTAACCAAACACTACATACAAAAAAATGGTGTTCACAATTAGTCATAAACTGATTTCCTTTAAATAAACTAATACCAAGACATATAAAATCATTTGTCATATTCTAGAACTCCTCAAAATTTACGTTTTATTAATTGAAACATAAAAATGAATGAAATTTTCTTCTCACGGCAAATAAATAAAGGCTCCTTGTTTCTTTGGCCTAGGCGTTAATATGTGATCTACAGTAATAGCTTACTTGATTATTATTTGATTATGAACATAACTGTCTCAAGACTGGGGCCCATAAAGCGCTAGAAATGAGCAGAATAATATTGAAGCCATTTAGAAAGCTTTAACTCCCTTCATTCGCCCTTAATCTAATAGTTTAGTTCTCTATTAAGCTATCATCAGCAGCAATAAACATGAACTCGAGTTACATTAAGATACTCTTTGAATAGAGGAAAATCAAATATATTTTTCTTATGAAGTCAACCGACTCTTAATTTAATTCTTATACAATACCATCACTATGGTGTTTAGCAAATAATGATGCCCATACACTTTCACTATGTCAAAATTATATTATTGAAATTTAATAAAATTTTTACTTGGGGGTAATGTACTAGTCATAATATGACAAAATTAGCCACAACATAGAGTTCCATAAACAGTTAAGCCTATCAAACTCTCTCACAAGAGCTGAAATATACTTTTGATGTGTAGTTAGCTGTAGATATAACTTTTAAGTCAGACCAACTTTATCCGTAGGAGTAAACATATTCAATTACAGTTGCACCAGTAGTAAAGATTTGTATTTTCTAACACACGTCTGGATACGTATATCTCCCTTGTTGGGGTATACATTTACACAGTACTGTACACCTAGAGCAAATATGTCAACGATCTATTCAGCTGTCTGGTATATGATTAACATTTATTTATATTAGTGACAGATTTATTGAATTTATTGCTACTTGTAAAAAGCATTAGCTTTATTGACAGCTTTATTGCAGTGCACAGTTGTCAAAACATGTCTAGGCTTTGTGACATATGGGGAGATTATTACTAAGCATCTGAATCTCTTCAACATTTAGTACCACACTTTTGTGAATAGGTATTTTCTCAATTATACATCTCTCATATTTTAACAATTTGATTCCTTCTAATGTTAATTTACTTATAATCATAAATATTAAAATTTGCACCCTGTATTAACATAATTAATAAGAGTGCAACATAAATATTATTTTATCTTTTATTCTATATATATATATATATATATATATATATATATATATATATATATATATATATATTGATATATAATAAAAATCATTATACAGTGGTTATTTAATAATCTTTCAAAATATCTTCCATAGGTGAAAACATTTATTCAGTTTAATTGCCTTATAGGACTAAATATAAAAGAGTGTGAGTGAATTGAAATATAACACCAAAAAGGTTTAATATAATATTTAAATAGATGTCATCTTATTGACTTTTACAATCGGTTCTTTACAAACTCAGAAATAATGGCATCTCAAAATTATGCCAACTATTAATAAAAAATAATGTATGTGCTGGTCCTTTTGAAGAGGAAGAAAGATATACATTTAACTCCATTTCAAAATTACATAATATTAGATACCTCTATTTAAATATATATTATTTAGATATTCATTAGAAAAAAAAAAATTATTTAATTGGCATAGCACATGTTTATCGAATTAGCTCAATAATAATTTAATAACACCCAACTTATTTTGATAAACTTGTGAGTGACTATTATAGAAACAATATAAACAATCCAATATTATTTAAGAAAAACAAATAAATTTAAAAAAGGAAACACTCATTGTTATTTAATTTGTATGTTACAATAATTTAACTTATTGAGTCAGATATTTCATTATAAATTTTCATCTAAACATTTTATGACTCACAATGATAAACAGTCTAAAAAAATGTATAAGCCCCAAAATACGAACCAACACACACACACACACACACACACATATATATATATATATATATATATATATATATATGTATGCATAAAACAATATTTTTATTAGATTTATTTTTTAAAGTCGTAATGAACATCTCAAAAATCATGCCTTTAATATCCTTTTTAATATAAACCTATTGGTAAGTGTTATTCATAAGTGATCTTTCAATTTGTGTAGGTCTTCTTCACCAACAGTTTAAAATGTAATAATCAAATATTTACTTTTAAAATACAATAATAAAAGGTTTAAGATTAAAATGTAATAATTAGTTAGTACTATAGTCAAATCTGTCAGTGGATGCCTTAATTACTGGCTTATTGTTGAGTTATTTGGTCGTAATTATTTGTTACTGGTTACGAATTTATTTTTACTTACACAAATTAATTTATACATTCACTGTATTAGGAAAAACTATATTTTTGCAAACACTAGAAATTGATAAGTCCTGTATCAAAAGTATTATGAGAGAATCAGAATAGTCTCCTGTCACAAAGCCTAGCACACCAGCTTGTACCTAACCAAACCAACCAATTACCCAGTACACTCAGTGCACAACAACTAGCTGTTAAGGCACCGAATTCCGACTCTGAACCACTTCTCTATGTAGTTGTCACACTTTCCTCTTTCTCTTTCTTAAATAAAAGTTTATTAACTACTAGAAGGAGAGATATATTTAATTGTAATTAAATTATAAATGTATGTTTGTACACCTACCCCCTCTTTAATGCAGGAGGGGGGTAGTGTGCACTAATCATAATGACCCTTCACCAAGCACTATCTCCAAGCTATCACAATCCCTAGTCGCCCGATTAATTTTTTCTCAAAGGGGGACCATAAATCATCGATACTTTAGTCCCATCATTCGACTATTTCTTTCTTCATTCAGTCTTCATTTGTCTTTTTTTTTTTTTCATAATTCTCTTTTTGATCATTTTAATTGTTTTTATTATTTTAGTTAATTATACATCCGTGTTTTGTCTCATAAATCATTTATATTTTGTCTTGTTATTTTATTGTTATATCTATTATTTGAAACCATTAATACTCCTCTTCCACACCCTTACTCCAGAAAATCCCTTATGCAGAGGAAAAAAAAATATGTTCCCTAATATATATATATATATTTCCCATGATTGAATTTTAATAGATTAGTATACAGTTTTTGTATGATAAATACGGCAGACGTAGTTGTCCAAAAACTTCCTCAATTTTCATAAGGAGGAAGAAAGGTGATCCTTGTTTGATTTTTACACGTATACTTTTTAATTTGATTAATTTTTCTTCTCAAATGAGCTTGCTATAACTATATTAAAATATGCAACTAACAAATAAATGCTTGATTTTTAAAGTATATAAGGAACCTTTTGCTTGGCACACATTAAAAAATGTCTGATAAAGTTTAAAGTGCAATAACTAATTTGAAATCTGTTATATTTAGATAATCTAAATGGACATACATAGATGGTTTTAACTATTTTATTTAGTGATAGCTGTGTGACATCTATATTCATATTTATTTCTGTCTGTATCTACAAAAAAATTATAGATGCTAACCATAAAAAATAAGAGTATATTAAACTTTAGAATATATAAATTAGCTTTTGGTGACTACTAGTTTGGCATTATTTTACAAGCCAAAAACATTTTTTTTAATCCATTTAAAATTTAAAGACCCTGGTTAAATTAAAAACTCTGCTTCACTATCTAAACCTATTTTTTTTAATCCAAATGTACTTTCCTACTCATAAGAACTTCATATCCATTCCTCTGGGCATTTTTTGTACATGCGGCTACATATGGAAGTGGTCCAAAGCCGTTCGGTTGCAGGCTATCTTTTTTTTCATTTTTTTTCTCACTTTTTGAAATTTTAAACCCCATACCTGTTGATGGTAAAGAAACGGGAATTTTAGTTTGACTTGCCTTGTCGGGGCAATGTGATTGCAGCAGGGGGTTCGTTTCGACCCGGATATGCCACAGACGATCAGACTGGAGTTCGCGAAAAGCAACACCAAGGTCAGCAAGCCCAAGCAGCCATCAGCAAGCCTCACGAATTCGCACCCGACTCTCATGCACCCTCTCACTGGACGTAAGTAATCCACCTCACGACACACAAATTCACCTAAAGCCTTTCCTAACTGGAAAGGGTATCTCAGTCATCTTGTCTAAGATGCTTTTAATATTTTTTAATTTAAAATTATAACATAAAACTGCTATTTATTTTCAGAAAGTAGGATAGCCAAGTTTATTGTTTCATATACACCAATAAAAGTACAAATACTTACTTTCATATTAATACATATTTATTCATTAAATATTATGTTCAGGCATTGCCAATCTATAATCATATGATAAACTGATTACAATTGCTTATAAAATGGCTTTGTGGTACAAAGTAACTGCTATAACAAACAACTAGGGGATATTTTTTCTTACTATTGATTTTCATTAATAATTTTAATAAATAATTAATTTCTCATAGTCCAATTCCATGAAAATTTATAATTTAAACAAAAATCTTCCCTAAATATAATGTTTTTGGCAAGGCAGAGTAGGACAGAAAAGTATTTAATATCACATCACAATTTAAATTTGTTGTGAAATATGATCATCAAAACCAATAACAGTAATAATACCCATACCGATTTATTTTTGGAAGTCTTTGGTTTGGAGGATCAATCATTTCCAAGAACTTCTACAATGATGATAATAAATACTGGGCTGACTAATGGTTTTAATTTGGTCTAACCAAAGTGCATGGGTCTAATGAAGTAGTAGGACTTTTTTACCACCGTGAGCTATTTTTTGCCAGATTTGTTTGTAGGGTAACCGAAGATGACAATATTTTTTTTTAATCTACTAGTCTACCAAACTTGTCAGGCATATGACAGTTTTGATTGCTGTTGGGTTCTAATAAATCCTTAAACCAATAATATTAATGAGACAATATCCAATCTTATAAGAATAACACTAAATAAATAGACATTCATGGGCTAACTTCATGGGCTGAGAAAGAAAATAGCATGTAAAAAGTTCAAAAACTATTCTAATCCAGCAAGAGGACCACTTTTCCTGTAATTACTCTGACTTGTTCATTGCATAGCGCGCATTTAATCTTATTTATTCATAATAAAAAGTAAACTCAATTCAGAAAAGTAATTAATTTGTTTTGTTAATGATTCAGGGTTTTATATCGTTCTAATTTTAAGAAGCATCCCTCAAATAATACTTGGAAGTTTATTTTACTGAAGCTTGAGCTTACCAGTAAGCGGAGACAATTTATTCTTTTTGTTTGGCAGCGTAAAAATATGAAACATTTACTATTTATAAATTGGATTTGTAATTTCCATGCTCTAAAATTTATTTTTTAATAGTGTTTTATTAAAATAATAACATTAATCTATTGTAATAATTATCTATGAATGACTACTTAAGTAAAACTAAAGGACCTTTATTTAAAAATTATAAAATCACAATTTTACCTTCTTACCTATGAAAATAGATACATTATGTGCAATATTCAAAAGAAATTTTAATATTTCAACTTTAAAAGAGGCTTAAACCCATTATAATTAATTTCTTTATGTCCTTTTATTAAAACTGTTTGTTACACACCATTAAAAAAATTACTATAATAAGGGCATCTTAGCCAGGAGAATGGCTTAACTTATTAAGTAAAACATTACTCAATACAGCATAACACATATACTAACATGAGTCTGCACAATCTTATCACATTTTCCTATCTATCTCACGAGGAACACTCGCCTATTTATTATTTATATTATATATTATATTTCTTTTAACAGGTAATAGGCTTTGTATGGTAAATGGTTGTATGGTAGTGGTGCTTAGAATTATTTATTTTTATTATAAAGAATACTTCATTAAGAAGCATTGGCTTGAATTGCTTTTTGAACAAAACGTATTATCAGTATATTCAAGAGCAACGATTAAATCAAGTGAGAATGAATTAAAGCTAAAACATATGAACGGTTTGATTTATGTATGAAAAATTTGTTGAGTTGAAAAAAAATTTCTGCAACTGTTCAGGCTGATTATTTTCCTATAACAATTTGTAGAACAAAAGCACATATGCTTTTTTGTCGAGCCATAGTATTCATGGAGGGAAATAATTTTCAAAATTTTAATTATTTCTTTACTAATATTTCTATATTAAATGTAATGAGTCCTGTACATATTTAATATTACCAATTTACTTGCTATTGTTAAATTTATCATTTAATTAATTTGTTGTCAAATTTTATTATTGTGTTCTATGCAGCCACATTTAATTTAAGTTTATATCTTCTAGGTATTAATGATTAGACTGTTTTATAATGACAGGAAACTTCATCAGCAAAACATACTTCAAACAAGGGTTCACCTGGAATAAAAAAAAATTCCATCAAAAAAAAAAAAAAAAAAAAAAGAAATTGCTAGAATGGCACACAGATTATTTCTGGTAGCTTAATAGAAGCAATACTTAAAATATTACCTGAAAATGAGATGTTAATGAATGCTAAATAACAAGAGTACAAATAACTTGGTTAATATACAATATAGAAAAAAAAAACATATATCATAATGCCTTATGATGCCTAACTTTTTCTACAAGATTTTTAATATATGTTATTTTTAAACTGAACAAAAATTACTAAGAAAATAAAAAAAAATGCAAATGTTGCTTCTCTAAGGCCCCAATCTTGGTTTTATTAACGAATCTTTAGAGTTACTCAGGAACATATTCTGTTTAGTAAGGGTCAAACAAAATACAGGTATGCTAAAGCATAACTGGTGTGTATATGTACTCATGTATGTGTGTGTGTGTTGTTGGAAATTTGAAAGGTTTTTGTTTTTAATGATTTTAATAATGCATTAGATAGGATCAACAGAGATTTTAAGACATTTTCAAGAAATAATTACACTCAGAGTGAACTAAGTACAACCTCTGTAGCCAATTTCTGTTAAAATTTATCTATATCTATCTATCTATCCATCTATATATATATATATATATATATATATATATATATATATATATATATCTCCCATTAAAAGTTTGGTCGGATAAGAAAAAGCCTCAAATTAAACACGTTGGATAGTGTTTTTTTTTTTTTTTAAACTTGTTATAAAACACAGATACAATAAATTATTTTGAACAATCTCTAAATAACTATATATATATATATATATAAATATATATATATATATATATATATATATATTTAGATATATATATAGTTATTTATTAGTATTTCTTCAAACAATAGTAAAGCATATAGAATTGTGGAATTAACATGCATTCACCAATTTTATGATTCACTTAAATTAAGGGATATGCATTTGAGCAGCCTTGTGTGAGGTGACTATAATAGATTCATGTGCTAATATATCATTTAGCACATTTATCTAGTATAGTGATCTCTCACAAGTCTGCTCTTAGGCACATCCCCTAGTTCCTAAAAAGAAAAGAAAAAGACAATTATAAAAATATTGAGCCAGGGGTGTAAGATGAAGTTGCATGTCTGATTGTAGGGTAGATCATTTGGTTGGAGAGGCTGTGTGAGGCTGCCCTGTTAGGTGAGTATAAGGGGAGACAGACGAGGAGGAGGGTGATGGGAGGGACAAACAAGATCAAACAAAGTTCCCCTAAGTCCTTTGGCTGGGGTTATTTTCCTTCGTAAAACTTTTCCCTCCTCCCTCAGAGGACCTGATCGTTATGACAGGAATTGTGTCCACTGTAAGGACTTTGCCAATAGATCAACAACGGACCCCATCCACTCTTATATTCTCTTTTATAGCCCAACTTTAACTGTCGCCACCATTCAAAATTGTTATTTCACTTGATAATTAATCCGAATTCTAATTCAGCAGTTGGTTTCAGATAACTGATACCCAGGTTTATATGTTTTTTTAATGCATTGTCCCCTTTTTATTTTAATATGCGACAACAAACTATTAGTTGAAGAATGTTCACAGCATGCCTTAGCATGTTAAATGAGGCACCAAAACTTGTACATTCTAATTTACTTTATTTTAGAGAATGAGGTTATTTATGCATGTAACTCAAAAATTAAAATATTATTTTCATTAATAGTAAAATTATTGTATTCATTTTAACATTTTTTATTTTAATGTTTATAACTTAATTATCAAGACTGGTTCGATGGATGAATAGTAATGGACGTATTTACGATTTTATATTTTACCCAGCTTCTAAATCCCCTTCTATTGGTTTGTTTTTCAAGGAAATGTTAAAAGCTGAGTTTGGTTAAGTTGAAATAAAAAAAGTCCGTCACACAGGGGCAGCGTTAACTAAGCAGATTTCCCACGTACACCACATATTTGCATTTATCTCAAAACTTAAAAGTTCAATGAGAACAATAATTGGTATTTAAGCTTCAAATAAAGTGCTTCATAACATAATAGAATATTGAAAATATTAGATGAGTAGGAGTGGGGTTTTACTGAAGACCGAAAACTAAAAAATGCAAATATCTCAGTAAATAATCAAGATAGTGAAAAAATGTACATACCTTCGTTTATAGAACACTAGCTAAGGTACCCGGCTTCGCTCGGGAAATCATTTAAGGCTGAATGATGATAGTATTTTTTTGGGCAAGGCCTCAATGTTTACAACTACACTTCCGTCGGCGCTCATTGTTTTGCTGTGAGGGTCAGGCAGGCGACTTATAAATGAGAAATTTTATATTTGAAGAATAAATAAAAATGTGTTCCTAATCTATCCCTTGCCATTTTTTAACTCACCTTTTTGAAAACTTCAAACCAAATTCATGGATAGTATTTATTACAATTAAATATCGTCTATAATGAAACTTATTTCCTGTCAAAAACCAATCCGAGCACATATAGTTTAAGCATAGTTTAGCATGTAAGGTTATATTCATAATAGTAGATCTCGGTGGTAATCACTTCCCGTAATGATCAGCATTTCACAGGAAATTAGTAAACTCAATTAGCCTCCGTCTATTTCCGATAGCATTAGAGCTATCAACACTCTTCTCCTTAAATTATTAATTCAAAATATTATTGTAATAATTTATCTACCTGATGGAATTAAATAATAGTGTTACCCTAAAAATAATTTCAATTATATTCAAAAAGCTAGTCGAGGGGAAGAGATCGTAGCCGTCCCTGCAACCTAAGTAATACTTTAAACAATCATATCGAGTTTAAGAGCATTTTGTCTTTTGTCATAATGACATTAACGTTTAATTGTTATGATAGTACATATTTGTTTCAATAACATGAAGATATCGGAATTAAGATAGTATATAACCAAAATCAAAGAGTTTGATTCCCTACTACTTCCCCTATCACTCCTTGAGGAAATTCAGCCCGATTTTTTTTTAATTATACATTATACAAATTAAATAATGGAAATGCTCTTATAGTTTAAATTTCTATTGGAAATAAGTAATAAAGTTATTTTCTAGGGAAAATAAATAAATGAGGCGAAGGGGGAGGGGGATTTATAATCTCACTAATCTGAATCATACTTAGTACTAAATAATCGAAATAGAAAAGGCTAAAACATAACATCATTTGTCATAATATGCCTATATTAAAAACACTTAAGTGTTATAAACTTATTTAAATAAGTACTAATAAAATCGTCGACTCGCGCTATAGATTTAGCTTATATCCCGTATTTACTTCATTATACGACATAAGTGAATGAAACAAAAGTTGCTCTAAATAACAAAGTAAACAACTTTTGTTATGTGCACCTTTGCCGAAAAACAAATAGAAAATGAAATATCGTGAATTTTTACTTCAGGCCTCCCTTATAACTCCCACTCCCGTTTGAACCTAAACATTTTAATATAGCTTATAATCATGGGAGAATTAATGCTAATTGACATACCGAGTTTTGTTAAGTTCGGTTCAATCGTTAGCGCCCAATAAAATAGTTGACTCCCGCTTTAGTTTATAGTATATATCTCGTTTATACTTCGTTAAAAGTCAAAAATGAATATCACAAAAGTTACTCTAAATAACAAAATAAACAACTTTTTTTAGGCTCATATTTGCCGAAAAACGAATAGCAAACAAAATACCGCTATTTTAAATTCAGGCCTCCCTTTCAACCCCCACTCCTGCCCGTCCCTAGAAATGTTAGTATGGCTTATTATAATGAAAGCGTTAGTGCTAATACACATACCGAGTTTTATTCATTTCGGTTGGGTCTTTCGTCTCAAATAAAATTGTTCACATTCGTTATAGGTTTTTGCGTATATCTCGTTTATAATTCGGTATACGAAAAAAGTGTATATAACAAAAGTTACTCTAAATAACAAAATAAACAACTTTTGTTATGTTTATATTTGCCGAAAAACCAATAGGAATCGAAATATCGCTATTTTTAATTTCAGGCTTCCCTTGTAACCCCCACTCCTGTTCGTCTCAGAGGATATTAATATAGCCTAAAGTCTAAGTTGGGTTAGTAGTAATATACATACCAAGTTTCATAAAATTCGGTTCAGCCGTTTATGCGTGAAAAGGTAACAAACAAACAAACATACACGAAAGAAACAAAATGCAGTTATGGTGTCTATAACATGTGAAACGAAAAGTTATCGTGAAATTTCGGGGAAAAAATCAATGTACAGACAGAGTTTACAATTTTATATATATACTAGCTCAGATACCCGGCTTCGCTCGGGAATTCATTTGAGGCTGGATGGTGATGGTATATTTTTGGCAAGGCTTTACTTTGCACAATATTTTGACATTTACTCGTTCCAGTGTTAAGGGTTAATACCCGTTGTTAGCATTTGTTAATAATAAAATTATTTTTTTATGTAAGACTTCACTGTCCTGCATATTGTCATATTTCCCGTCTCCTGTGCATTATGCATAGATTTGAATTATTAAGGAGAAAATATTGACATACATTTGATATATAGATTACATTTACAATATGATTGGTTCTATACAATTTTTCGATCCTACGCATAATAACGGAGATATTAAAAATTGTTGAAATTCTCCCCCTCTAAACCCCCCCTTCCCCTTGTCCGATTTCAGCCATTAACGAACTTGATCTTTCATTTTGTATAAAACGATTATATATCAAGTTTGGTAACAATAAGACAAAAATTGTGACCGCTAGAGCAGTAACAGACAAATATATATATATATATATATATATATATATATATATATACAGTTTCAACCTCAATACCTGATTTCCCTTAAGGGAAATCTGCTAATATCTGAATATCTTTTGAAAATTTGTACTTAGTATTCAACTTCAATTGTTGATTCATAACTCTCAGTGGGAGAGAAATGCCATAGCCCTCCCCCCCACTAAAAAACCAACTATAGTTTCCAATATGTGAGTGTGTGTGTGCATTCACACACTTTTTGAGTATTTTAAAATAAATTCAATGAGTTACCATTACCCGATTTGTAGAGCTAGGTATATTCTTTCTTATCAGCCAGAACAGATAATTATATGCCCACTAATCCTTTCCCAATTCTGATCTCCGCAATTTCACATCTTTCAATTCTACCCAAATTGTCCTAGCAAGAGAGGAGAAGAATTGCCCTTTCTGCTATTTTCACGTAGCACACGAATTATTTTAGGTGTAAATGATTCTGGAATAAGCCTTTTAAAGTTCCACTTTTTCTTCTACTTTGAAAATGAGGCATATCCACAGGTTTTTTAATATTTTTTTAGCTGCTCTTTCTTCCCAACAGCCATTTTGAACATTTCTTGTAGTACAAACATTTTCTTTTTCTTTAACTCTTCTTTCTCCTGCTTACTTACATCAGTTATTTAAACTGTCCATAACTTAAAAATGAATTTGACTATTTTCTCAAGGCTAGAGCAATTTTTAATGCATGATAAGCCTTTTTTGGAAAACAATTGAATTTCTCTATTACAAAATCCTCTCTAGGGCCTGGTAGATAAAGGTGAAATGTTATAAAATATTGTGTACTGGTAATCTATCCATTGGGAATTAAAGGTGATGCACTGTATCGAATGTGTTCGTCGCTTGAATAAACTTTTACTTCTACTTTTTAATCAACCTGCAATATAATTCACTTTTACCTGTCAGAATAACCTTTACCTTGGAATATCCATTAGTGATACTACAGGTTTTCTCTGTAATGTTAGCTCTGAAATTTAGAGTGATATTTTGGCCAGATGTAGCTCTGAAACTGTTTCATCATTCACCTCCCTGGGTTCCTGCTAATTTGTTCCTTAAGCAGCAATTAAATTCTATTTAAAATTTGTTGGCCAAGTTTTGTATTACTCATTAACAAAAGTTTAGGAGTTTAAATAATAGAAAAGTCTATGTTACTGTTTGGTTTTCTTAATCCCCCAAACTTACCCCATTGGTTATGACAGTTATGAAGCTGCTACTCAATTTGTAAAAGACGGATATGCTAATCTTTAATAGTTGCTTTCCGAAGATCTATAATTCTATTGGCCTCGCCTGGAATGTTTACCCCACTCTTGAATATATATTCGCACAAATAGACAGTTACTGTAATTTGTATGTAATTAAAATGCTCATTCCACTCATTAAGAAATCATCCATAATCCAACTGAATTTTTTTAGGTCCTGTTTGAAAGTTATAAATCTACATGTGATTCCACAACCTTCCCTGAAGTAGGTAATTAATGAAATTTCTTGGTAAATACACTAAGCGACAACGCATCGAAATGCTGTAGAATCCTTCTTCCTCTGCTTCAGCTTTCGCAAACACTCCCACTATAAAAACTTAATACCACTCCCAGTAATAATGGCAGACTATGTATAACATGATCCAAAGACCCAAATGTTTTATTCAATATCACTTAGTTAACAGTGTTCTATATTTTGTTAAAACAAAATAATTGCTAGTTTTTAGCCACTGATTGAAATATCTGAACCTTTAATTGAACTTTTCATGAACTTTATTTAGTTGATATCCGTAAGAATTCAGGTTACCCATGTAAAGGGCTCAGGTTAACCATGTAATGGTTAAGGAGTTGGTCTCAAGTTGAGACTCTCAACACACTTGGTAAACCTAGAGAGCTGTATTTATTTCCTTTGGGTAATTTATTTATTTATTTTCTTTGAGGAGCTTCACAACTTTGATAATATTGCTTGAATAGGAATTTATCTATTAAGAAACTCACTAAATAAAATGCTTAGTCCAATCCCAGGTAGAAAGGTTGGTAACCTGAAGAAAATATGTTCCTATTAGGTTCTGTAGCATAAAGTGGACGTCTTAGAATAACATTAAGCATTTCTTAATTTATAACTAAATCTGTTTGTTAAAACATTAATCATTGCTTATGTATTTCTGAATAATAAGTATCTCAGCATTAATTGAAATTCTAACCTTAACACGTTGAGTGCTAAGGTGCCTGCCGGCGGACAAATAGTACTTTCCCCCCAGGCGCATTGCCCGCCGGCGGACAACCTTCCTACGCACTTTTACTCATCTTGGAGCCCTTTTGCTAGCCCCCACCACTTAGCTTCTACTTCGTTTCTTCATGGAATTCATTACAGAGTTGCGCCTTGAGCTTACAATTTTTCCAATACAAAAAAGTTTGTGTGTTGGATTTCTTAGATTTCACGTAAGTATTTTAAATTAATTCACTTTAAATTTTTTTTCTCGGAAAATAATAGCCAGATTTTTTTTGTCTATTTTTCTGATAAATAAAATCTCTCAATGAAATAAAATATGAAGAAAACAAAAACATTTTTTTTTGCGCCATTAGCATGAAATTTGAATTTGGGGTGCCGCTCACAACGTGTTAACAACTCATTTTATTTGGAAATTTAGGTTATTATTACAAATATATTTAAAATTAGCCAACATATTTTATCATGTGTGTACGTGTGTGTGCATATGTATGTGAGTATAAAGTAATAGTAATTTTTGATTTTACAAACATTTTTTATTAACAATACTTCATCATTTTCTTTTATTCTTTAAATAATAAATCTATAAATATAGTACATTTGTTATATATAACTAACTAAGAACGAATCAAACCACAGAATAACCTTAAATATGAAATCTTATAAAACAAAACCTTACAAATGAAACTTACAAATACCATAATTTTAATGTATGTATGACATTATACTTCTGAAAGTATAACTACTATGAACGTTTATCCTAATCTTAAATGTACGCTAGTAATTATATGTAATTTTGTATAAATTAAAAGTTGTTTTAAAATTCATACATATTTCACCTTTGCTGAATTTTTAATGTTATTAGGCAGTGGTTCTTATCTCAAGATTAATGTTATAGTTTCTATACTCATACTGCCTATAGGCTAACTTTAGTTGGCTGAGGCTATCAAAGCAATTTCGCCCTCGATTAACATTGTCCATATTCTTCATGATGTCTTTATTCTGGTTTAGTCTCAAGCCGAAGACAGAGGGTGAGTGAATATGTGTGGGAGATGGATGTAGGAGAGTGTATGCATGTATATGTCTATATTCATACATACATATAATACTAGAGGGCAGGGGGCGGTCCAGTTTTTAAGCTCTGGGCTTCTATGTTAGAGGCTCTAATTTGATTTAGATGTGTGCTTACCGAGCTTTGAGATTGGACTTCTATTCATTCCCCCAGTGCCGACTAAGCTTCAAGAGGAAATTGAGTAGCTACATCAATAAGAACCTGTGGTTCAAACTTTAGACCTGCAGTATGAAGTGTCAGCCTGACCACGACCTACCTCCAAAACCATATGGCAGGCCTTGGCTGTGAACCAAAGATTTTAAGATATAATATTAGTATTTCCTTTTAAAGTCATTTTTCCCCCATAAGTGCATTTCGAGCTCTGTAGCTCCTTTAAAGAGGACAGCTTTTGAGTTTTAGTTATTTTAATTTAACAATATCATTCCCTAAAATGATTTATTGATATATTTCTTTCTTTAGCTGTTATAATTAAATAGTATGTATTCATTTAAGGATTTTATAATTCCTATTATATAATAAACTGTTAAATAAAATAAAAAAGTGGTATATGTAGAATTGTAAGCTGAATGAAATGAAAATAAGCGAGCCCTCTTAAAATTTTGTTGAGAATGGTTTTAATTTCTGCAAACAGGAGAATTTCCTAACGGTATTGTAAATTAAGCTTTATTTCTACACGCAGTAATAATTTTTTATGTGTTTCAGACTTAGGTGGTCCATTCTTCACGGGTGGTCCGGAGCTTTGGCCTCACCCATTAGCATATGCTGCTGAGCTGCCTGGAACGGCTCTCCAGCACGCTACACTCGTCCACCCAGCTCTCCATCCCCAGGTCCCAGTACGTTCCTATCTTTGACTATCCGGAGACAAGCAGGAGAGTGTGGCCGACGCCCCATACCATCATGTAATGTCGATATAGAGAGAGCAAGAGAGAGAAAGAGCGAGAGAGATACACCAACATGCACCCAAGTCTTTTCTGTTTGTGTCAACTTTCCTGTTGCCCGAGCTTCCCCAAGTCTTTCCTTCAATTAATTACCCATAGGCTACATAGCGAAACTTCTACCTTTATATTTATCTAGATGGGCAAATGAAGTAAATAATTGATATTTGCAAAGGTTTACTAAAAATTTCTTATTTGATTTCCTTAGGATTTTGAGTTTAATATTCACTATTTAAAAATAATATTTTTGGGTAATATGGACAAAAAATGTATAAACAGTAAAAATAAAGCACTCTTAAAACAATTTCAAAACAAAGTGGGTGTAACTAAATTTTAACAAATAACTCTATAAGACCCTTTCTATGTAAAGGTGATTTATTTCTAAACTTGGTTTTCATAGAAAATAACTTTCATTCTATTATCTAGACTCTGGCCTGTGATGCTAATAACTAAAACCCATTAATTTACTTGATAAAAATTAAATTATTGGTAAAATAATAATAATGAAATTTAGATGTTCAAACTATTTATCAGAAAGGAGGAGGACTAAAGAAATTTTAAAAAAATAGACATTACTTTGCTTAAAAATGTAATTAACTATTGTATCTTTGAAAAAGAAGTAAATAATCTAAGTTTCTAGAATTAAATAGTATTATTAATTTTGACATTTGTGTATAATGTAGCTCTGCCTATAGATCTTTCAAAATTTTACTTAATTTCAGAACTTTGTATCTTGATGACAATCCTATATCTTTCTTAAATATGAGCATAATACTTTTTTTTTGTTCTTAAACATGGAGACACATTCATTTTAATTTCTACAGTTTGAAGTTACATACATTTTCAATGCAAACCTAGAAAATTTCAATTTCAATCATTTATAATAAATTTTTACTTCTTTCTACATTAAATACTAAAATTAGTTTCATTTTAACAGTAAAAAACTTTCCTTAAAAATAAATCTTATTTTCATAGTAAGTAGGTATGAATGAAGATTAACTCGTATCTTGTCATTTTCAAAGTTTCTTTTTAGACAATGGATTAAACATTAATAATTTACATCAAGTTTTCTTAAAATATTTAAATTCATATTATCTATTTACTTCTGCTGCCCAATAGACTCATAAATAAATTTGTTAGTGCAGAGAAATTCCCTGCTTCTTCTTCCTCCTATGCCATTATATCTTTTGAATGAGCAAAGCTTCAAAAGAATGTTATTATTTGAATATAATTGCATGCATCTAAAGGTCTTGAAATCCCTACCCTCAGTCTTCTAGAGCTCCTTTAGATTTTTGTTACTTTATATTATTATTTGTAGATTCATAGGTATTGCTGAACAAATCTTTCCCCTTTAAAATAATATTACTATCTTTAGATTCTTGTGAATCCTCGTCATATTTCATACACTTCGAAACTTAACCCCTTAAAACTTTTATCTAATTTTCAAAGTTAAAATTACTAATTACTTTTATTTATAAATACTCTTAGTGGAAATTTTCCTAAATTTATTTTTGTGTTTTATAAGAGTTATTATAGTACTACTTATCCTGACTTTTTACATTAATAATAAATAATTTAAAACCTTATATTTTATCATATGACAGGAGTTTAATTCTATATTACTTGAGATATATGTTTAGAATTCAATGTTAGCAAACACTAGTAATATAAATTGTTGAATTAATCATTTAATTCTATAGATCCTCCAAAAATAAATAAAATAAAAAAAAATAACAAAAAAAAACTTTCTTAATGGAACTATTAGAAATCTAGAGTACAATAATATTCAGCAGTGGCTTTTTACATGTTTGATCCTTCCGGGTCAAATGAAATGCACAATATAACGAATATCATGAAGCGTAAACTTCACCGAATTCAAGGAGTGGGAATTAAACCCCTAGTGGCCTCTTTTATTTGAATTAATAGTTGAAGTTGATCATATAGAAAATTTTATTTATGTGAGGATATCTAGCATTAAATATGATGTTTGATTTCCTAGTATAAATAAACCATTGGGAAATTATAACCCTGAAGGTTGTTCACCTTTAATAACATACATATGTATATTTATGCTATTACATACTATTGAATAGGTTATGCAACTATAAAAACTATTCAGCTAAAACACATTTTTAACTGAAATAATACAAAAAGGAATTGTGATGAGGACCTGAATGATATTTTATAAAAATTATAAATGTAACCCTTATATCAATAGTGGCTTCTAAGAGACTGCCCCCCCCCCTCTCTTCAATCCTGAATGCAATCTTTAATTCTATTAATGCTACCCTTGTTTCGCTATGTGGTACCCTTCTCTTAAAACATTTTCTTCACTGCACTTTCACATATTTTTGTTTTGCATTTTTAAAAGTATGATTTTTTTTTCTTTCTACTCCCCACTTGGCTCTGTAGTATTCACATTGCACTTGTTCACAGCTCCTCTCCCAGCAATTTTAACTCACAAAGCAAATTACCTTTCATTTAATCACTGGTAGCACATGAAAGTACTACAAAAGAAAAGAGTTTACTGGAAAATACAACACTACAAATAAAATTTTTAAAAATATGTTTAATTAAAAACAGCATGTTGCTTCTGCTTACATATGATTATGATTAAAAGTACATCAAAGCGCTAATAATATTTTGCCTCACCTGTATATACAATTTAATGTACATACTGAGTTCGTGAAACAGTGCAAAGTCAGGTTACTAATTCCCACTTAGCTTGCTTGTCTCCTGTATTTTTCTAATTTTTTTTTTAATGTTATATGTTGTTTCTGTTTGCCTGATATCGTATGACAAGGCTGTATCAATATTGGTTTAAAATATATTTTGCATGTTTATATAAATCCATTTATACATATGGATAGTATATTTACATTGGTATGTTACATTTTATAGATATAGAAAACAGGCGTAAGCCTCTTTGTAACACTAATTTTGACTTTCAATTATTGCTTCTGCCTTATTTGTATTTATTATTCGCTAACAAGGTACAATTGAAAAATTTTACTTCCGAGAGAGATTTACACCGGTTGATTTCATTAGCTATATATTATGTAGGTCAGCAATGAAACAAGATTCTGAGTTGGTTCATGGCAAGCGAGTATTGAAGGAAGTAAATTATCTATCATGACTTTATTCACTTATTTTATTATTTATGGTTCTTCACACTTTAACATTTTTAATAAAAGTATTATGTATTATATAAATAGTGCTAAAAATGTCTCTAATACTTCACTTAAGATATCTTCCCTTGTGTTTATTTGCCATTCACTCAAAGAATTAAAATACAATCCATCTTGTCATCAATAATCATGAGCTCAAAAAAATTAATGTGAATATAATGTTTTGGAAGTAGAAACATATTACATTTCGAAGTACAATGTACATGAAATATGCATTTCGAAAAACATTCTTAATCAAAAATTTGCAAAAAAAAAAAAAAAAATCCGCTTGAGATGTTTAACAAATAAAAAAAAGATTTCCAAAGCGTCATTAACAAGAGGACACTATTTCTAATCTGCCCGTCCCTTGCCGAATGTACTGTATCAGTATGATTCGTAGATACTGATGGATAAATGAGAAACTTCTTTCATTACTTTCATTGTTTATATTAGTTATGCTGATGTTACATACATATTAATTAATTGAAGGTACTCTGATGTTAACTAATGACTGGATGTTTGGCTTTCTTTGCATTGGAGTATTTCACTCACCGCCAGTTTTTTGAGTCTGTTATTCTTATTTGGCAAATAATATTACAAGATTTATGGAATACCTACTACACAAAGCTTATTTTTTTTTCTGGACAAATGTTGTGGTTAATAAAACATACTTATATGTTAATAATAACTTATTATGGAGTGGTGATTTAATTTGAAAAAACAAGTATCATTTGAAACGATTTTAGTTAACATCAATAATTACGGAATGTGGTGCTTGGCTTTCTATACCATTGGCTCGTGCAAATATTTTGAAATTCTGCAAGCTCCTTTGTCAGTTATGTATCTTGACAGGCCTTTTGAAGAGGACTAGAGGTATAGGGTGGATAAGGGTGGTTTAGAAGTTACCACCAGGTTCTTATCCAAAGGACATGGTTGAAAAACATGCGCCATGAGGGACCTCACAGAATCTCTGAACATTTAATGAATCCTCTGAATGGGCCACATCTGGAGACATCTAGCAAGGAAGCCCTACAATATTATAACAGTAGTTAGTTTAGTTTAACACTCTCGATGGGGACATGATTTTTTTTTTAAATACATACCTAACGGGTGCAAAGTTTTTAAAAATATTTCATATTAAAGATTTTAATAATTATATTAAACATTTTTTAATAGATTGGCACAAAAAAAAAAGAGTCCTGTAGCAATTTTATGATATGGGCTCAGCTGAGGTCGGTCTAGAAGTGAGAAAGTTCACAAAACTTTATAAATAAATTCTTGAAAAAAATATCTACTAGGTCTATATATATATATATATATATATATATATATATATATATATATATATATAGGCACAGTGTAATGAAAACACCAACACTATAGGTATGTTAGTATTCAGTAATAAATAAAACTCAAAGGTTTTTCTGATTTTCTATTTAAATTGGTTGGAGATATTTCAGACAACTCTAAGAACAATGGCATCAAAATTTTAAATCTTGTTTGTCGGCTCCTTTGTTACTCAATCACTCAAATCCGGTTTGGAGGATTTCAATGGGCTTTATATTTGTAAGCCATCTGGCCCAGCGTACAATAGAGGCTATATACAAATTTTCAAGTAGATATGTAGGGTTTACTTCAACTTCAAAAAACATAGTTCTCAATATCAATATTAATTTTGGTTTTATCAAGCAAATTTAAAGAACAAATTCTAATATTTTATTCATACTTATGAATTTTGAATATTCTGACTTCTGGGAGTAGTAGAATAGACTTTATTTGTGTTTCTTGAAATATAAACGATAAAATTGAGAAATTTTTGATACATCAATTTAGTGAATTAATGTTGTAACATGCACTACTTTATACATTACTATCGACTTCAGGAGTGTGGTTTTCTATCAACTTCAAAGTATGTGTTGTTAATCGCTTCCTTAACATTGATTTTATTGGAAAAATGTAAAAAATGAATTGGACATAGGATATATTTTATGGAAGAGTTATTTAGATTTACAAATTTCAAAATGTTGAGTTCTTTTTCCTGGTAGCTACAATAAATAGGATTTGTACTCCCTGAGAGTGCCTGGGTAGTGTCATGATTTTTTTGTAAATGGTTCAAGGATTTGAATACTCCCAACTATTTTATCCTTTACTGCCACATGCACTGTCATGACAAAGCTTATATTCGTTAATATTTTTTTAATATCTGAAAAATGTAAAGGACAAATTTTATTCAAAATCAAAATACTTACATCAAAGTCGTACTATATTGCTTAAATTTTAATTTGAAATTCGGATTTCTAACTCCCAGTGGTCAAATAGAATTTATTAGTGTCCCATGAGAATGCCTCAAGGAAATTGTGAAATTTTAAGTATATTTATTTAGGGAGTGAATTTTGTGAACAACTCTCCTAGCATTGACAGGAGCGAGGGTTTTGCCTAATAAGGTTAACACCAAATTGACCCCCCCCCCTCCATTAGGCAAATGATTAAGACATCATCTGAGCATAATATTGATCTATATTATCTCTTGTTTACTTGTGACAGAAATGACATTGTAAATTCGCCAAAGCTGGAGGTATTACTTGTAGCTGGAATGCATTGGAAGTTTATCAGAGTAACTTGAACGGCACTAGAGGGTACTTATTATTAGGACAAAACGGGATTTGGTAACTAATGAGTTTGAGGTTGCCCCTGGTTTAAGGCTAAGAGAGCCATTATTTTATTCATTATTTTATCACGTACTGTTTAACCTCCTACTGGAAGCAAGATTTTGAAAAATAGGGAAACCTGAAATGGTAGAACATTTGGTACACGGTGTGTGCTTACTATGTTTTAATTTCTCCTAGAAATACCACAGCTTTAGCTAGTGTAAAAGAAGAGCTTGTAGGATGAGTATAATAAATATAGAAAACTGCAATCATAAGACAATCTCTTGACAAACCAGTGAGAATGACAACACATTGAATTGGTGCAGTTCAGATTTCCTTGTGGTGATAAGCTCAAATACATAGGAGGGGTAGTCACAGAGAGCAAAAGTTTTAAACCTGATATAAAATCCAAAATGTTTTTATGGGCCAAATATATCAATGTACACAAAAAAACTGACTCAAGAGTCACTCAAGTAATGCAAGCATTTAAAGTGGCCTAAATGAAACCAAAAGTCATATAATAGAGTGAAACATTGGCTCTAACTAATGAAGAACAGAGAGCTCTCCTGGTTTGGGAAAGAAACCTCTCCCCACAGAGACTTTCTATTACAGACTAAAAGAAAGGTACCCGAAGGTGTGAAAGTGTAGGAAGGAGGGAGGATCAAAGGGAATTTTTTTGAATGTTTAATCTGATATCATCTGTACCATTGAAAAAGGCAATATTACTCATTGGGTCACGTCTAGAGATGGAATGCCGACTGCATAGCTTTTTTAATAAATTTGTACAAAGTATTTTATTCCCTCTCTTATCCTTTGTTTTGTTGAAGTAACAGGGAAACTGTATAGAACAATCTCAGATCATTGTTTATACCCTACTTCTCCTCATCTGATTTCAGTTGTTAACACATTCCATCTTTAGTTTTGCATAAAATGCTTAATTATCAAATTTAGTAACGATATGGTGTAGGGTCATTCCATTTCAAATCATCCAGCAAAATTTAAAAATGTCACCCATGGTTTCAGATTTCAATGAAAAATTTTTTAACAACACTTTTTACCTTCCTTATGAATAATATTAAATTTTACTTTGATATCTCCAGTAGTTTTTTTGAAAAAAAAAATGCTGAAATATTGAGAAAGTTTGTGTAACTGACATTTCAAAGGTTGCTTATTTGGCACACATTGTATTAGAAAAAAAATCATAACTTTAGTTATTTTCAACATATCAAGATAAAATTTTCACTAAAGTGTTCACAAAAGCATGGAGATACAGGAAAAAATAATTAGATGATCATATTAAAATATAAGCCCCTCCCAAAATTTCAAGAACTGCGTCCTTATTACAATTTTTATTAAAAACAAAAAACCCAATTTTTCAAATATGCCTGAAACCATGGGTGACATTTTTAGATTTTGCTGGATGATTTGAAATGGAATGACCCTGCACCATATCGTTATTTTAATTATTTAAAATAAATTTTCTTCATAAGGAAGGTAAACAGTGTTGTTAAAAACTTTTTCATTGAAATCTGAAACCATGGGTGACATGGCCTGGATGATGTGAAATGGAATGACCCTGCATCAACATACAGATGTATATTCGAACAAATCTAAATGAACCTTGTTTTTGTCATCCCCAGGTAGGATCAATGGGTAATTAAAGACATTTTTCGAAAATTGTGTCATGAGTACAGCCGCAATACATGATTTTGCTATTTTAAATAGAGGACCTTAAACTATTACTCTTATATACTCCTGTTCATTCAAAGTTGTTTAAATCATACAAAAATGTGTCTTCAAAAGTTAAAAAAAAAAAAAAACAGGAGTGGTAGATCAAATGCTATATTAAGCACATATATATATATATATATATATATATATATATATATATATATATATATATACACATAATATAACAGGGGTTCCATGCATTAATTGTTTTGTTGAACAATGCAGATTTTTGTTTTTAGGTACTTTAATAAGAGGATAGAGTGAGCTTGACTGTTTTGAGTCAAACCCAACTAAGTAAATTTAAACATTTTTCAAGAAAAAAAAATTTGAACATTTGATATTTTTAGGTACTAAAGCATTTCTAGAAGAAATTGGTATCATCATATGATAAGAGACAATGCGTAGTTTTGTTTTACACCTCTGAAAACTGCTTTCATTAATTTGTGTTATTCTAATAGAATACTTATATTATTTTAAGGTGTAAGACTATATGATTGAATATCTATGTAGTTCATTTATAGATAACCAGTCTTTCTGCAGAACTCGAATCTCCATAAATGGATTGATTTTTGAGTATTATAACTAGATACCACTATAACAGTCTCGTCTCTCATTTGAAAATGTTCAAATATATAGGAAGCTGAGAATAATAGATATTATCCAAGACACATACATACTACATACATTTATCAAAATAACTATTTTTTCAATAATGAAGGTTTTGTCTTTGACGCTAGAAAAATAAGTGAACCACGTAAAGTTACATCATTGACCTTTTTCAATAGTATACATACTAAATTTACTTTAAAACTAAACAAAGAACGTTATATTATAATCTATTTATTTTCTTTTAGAGAAATATAGACTTGCTACATGCTTCTCAGCCATTCATGTATTAGTAAACAAAATGTACAACTTTTATTTGAATTAATGAATGATTAATAAACTTTAAGAGTAAAACAACAAATTGTATCTGGCTTTATTGTGATATTTTTTTAACAATGCTATGATACTTTAGTAATTCAGATGACTTGTATTTTCTATGAAATTTATAAGTAGGTGGAAGCTGGAGTTTGGTGTCCTTCGTTCACAATTTAACAAGCAAGAGATTAAATATTCATTTGCTTTATTTCATATTTGTAATGCCTTCTTTTAGGTTTCCATAACTTCAAAATTATAAAAGAAATTGTACTTATTCATTGCACCTTCTTTTTTTTCTTTTTTTTTAATGGGAAAATGGAGATGGCTGGAAAATATTTCGAGATTTTACCATGTTTATTTCTAACATAACTGATTGCATTATGTTAACACAGGCTTTGCAAATGGGAGGGGCAGCGCCACCACTGACTCATTCATTACCACATTTCCTGCCTTCACCAGCATTAGCGTCTCCTGTCGCCTCCTCCCCGACTCCAGCTGGCACTATTCCGAACAACGGCCCATGCTCAACTCTGTTCGTTGCAAACCTCGGACAGTTTGTTTCAGAGCATGAACTTAAAGAAATATTCAGCAGGTAATTATCTTGTAAAATAATTAACTCTTCTTTTGCGATCATAAAAACTATGAATGACATTTGTTTGTTAAGTAATATTCAGTATAAATTGTAAATTTTAATAATTTAATGATAAAATTCCATCCAGTTTTATACTACCTCTATTTTAGATATACTGAGTAATTTAAAATATATATTACCAATGAAATAAATATAAACTTCCAATAAACCTGAAACAAATTCTTCAACTTCAATAAGTAGGTTCTATATTTTTACAATTTTACCTTTTAAACATCAGCTATTATAAAGGAAGTCTCCAGAAACCAACTTTCCAGGACATTAGATTGAAGGGATGTGTAATGTAAGCAAATTATATTTGAGGCAGCCCTTTTACTTTAACAATATTGATTCACTTTCTCATATTTATAAATTCAGTTAAATATGTTGTAATAAAACTGCTGATTTTGGCATATTAATCTTTTGAATTGTTTTATATTCTCCATTCAAATAACAGTACATCATATTGAAAATCAATAGTTGTCTTCTAATATTCAATAATAAACTTCAAATTTATTAAAATAATACTCATGCTTTACCATAACTCCTGGGTTATCATCAAAAACCAGCTACTAGAAAATTAGTTGCAACAATAAATTTTAATTTCAATTGCATTAATTTTCATATATCATTGTATTTATATATATCTACTTTTATAATACTGCCAGATATATTCATAAATCAATATCGATTTCCTTTGGAACTCTACATCCCGTATTTATGATCATATCATCTAGATTTAAAACGATTTAACAAATGAAACTTAAAAGTAAACCATTTGCTTTTAAACATGGAATAGAAAACCAAAAAATATATGTTTAAATAGTTCACGTATAAAATATACAGAATGAATCAAAAGTATAGTATTATTGCCTCTGAAGGGTAACATCACTCAATCTTTTGGGTTGCAAGACATGTGGTCTTAGTTATTCCAATACAATTCTAAGGAAACTAATATTATACATGTAATATAAGGTACAAATTGTGCTTGTATGTGACAGTTAATCAGACATTTCTCTATTCATGTATCTGTACAATCCTGGAATTTCGAAATCAGAGAATAAACAAATTTATATATTTATCAAAACTATTTTAATTATATACAGATTATTGTAATGCATTATGTAATTTGGTGACTTAAATTCAGCATCTGGAAAACATTGGGGATGGACAGGTCATGAAACTTCACTTTAGAGCCATTTATTTACGCTACTCTAAATATTTAGTGAATGTGATATGCCTCATCAGAAGCATTGAGGTATTAAATTATTCTTTGCATGTAATAGACGTGATTCTAAAGTATTATGATCTAGAAGAGGAAGATGATATAGAATACTTGATACAGATTATCTGGAATGAAAGGAGTTAAAGTGTATAATGACCTGCCCTGCCTAGTGTTTTTTTTTGTGATATAATTCGTACTAATAGGTCAAATAAAGTCACTGTCAACATTAAAATTGTCATATATGTAACTTTCTTTCTCTGAGTAGGTCATGAACCTATAAATTGAATAGATTAATTCACATTTTTATATCATTTGAAGTAATTGTTCAGAATTTGCTTCATTTTTATTCAAAAGCTTATTTTTTTTGGATATAGGTTCTACGGTGGAAAATATATTCTCAATGTTACATGACATTGAATCATTTTTTGAGCTAGTGTTTGATCATTTAGTTTATGAATATGGCTAATTAAACTATTTATGCCAACAATGTTATGTAATTATTTGCATCAGGTAGTTTGACTTTTGTCAGTCATTGGCCTCACTGGCCTTTCACGTTAGCTGCACAGGCACAAAAACAAGAGCTTTTAAGACACTGTTCTTAGCATCACTGGCTTTCAGAAGGGCAATATACTGTTCAGAAAAACTAATAATAAGTTTGTTTCTTGAAAAACAACAAAAAAAAATGTATGTCCCTCTCCCTCATCCTGGAAATGTGAGTTGCTCTGGAAATTTCCTATTAAAAGCATCACTGAACATAGGTGCCAAAATGTAACCTGCTGTATATATTTACTTCCAAATTTATGTTCTATAATACAAAGGTAAAACCTAGCAAAAAGCACTAAAGCTAACATTGGCGAAATGGTTTGTGTAGAAGCCTGCCAGCAAGAAGGCAGACTACACCCTGTTAAGAAGGTGATAGTGTTTAGAAGTAAGTAAATTATTTTGAACTCTTATCAGTTACCAATTGTGCCTTCAAATTTATGTCAAATTCCATATTCTGATAAGGGTTCAAAGGTGTTGGCACAGTGTTGGTGTTAGTAGTACAACTCGCACCCCTACTCTTAACACATATTTTGAATCACAGTTTATAGTTGGTGTTCATACACAAGTCAAAGAGAAAAACATATCCTCTTCCCTTCATTTTTGAATTGGTTTATTTTATAAAGCAGAAATAATTAATTCAATAAAGCACTTCTACTGATTTAAAACATAGTTAACTCTGGCCTAGTATTTAATGGCTTAAATTAAATATTTGAATTAAAAATGTGAAACAAAAGGAATATTAAGTCTTTAGTAATTAAACCTAGAGAAAACATAAACTACCGGGTCATGCCAATTTAGGGCTATAATCCACCATTATATTTATTACTAAAACTATTACCCAAGTTTACCAGTTGATAAATATTACATTTTTTTGTACTAAAAAATATTTACATTTTACAATAAATATTATACTACATAAAACTTCAAAAATCTGTTGAATTGCAACTTCTGCTTCAATTTCAAATTCTAATATACTTATATAATAAACAGGTTCTGTTAAGGTATAGGAATTACATTTATTCATGCTATTTTGTAACTTTTGAGTGGTAACAGTAATAGAATATATGCACAAATGCACTTCTCAGAACTGAGGTAGCCCCAAGCATAATTTTCTGTATATATATATATATATATATATATATATAATCACACACACGCATCCCTTATTTTTTATTACTGCTTCAATCATAATGACCTACAAGTTCTCACCTCTACATTTGTATTTATATTTTTTTTTATATTACTATAAACCTGTCATAAAATTGATATGGCATCTGGCAGTGAATGAAAGAATTGTTTATTGGCTGTTTCAACCTGCCCATACAAGTATTTAGAATGAAAATCCAGAATCAAAACTTAAATGAAGAATTGAATGCTTTAGTAAAAACCTATCCTCTCCCCCAAACAAGTAAGATCTTGACTACCCCACATTCTGGTATGATTACCTATTATTTGCTCATTGTTGCTATTTTAGAACGAAACTGAATAATTTTTAAATAGAACAGACTATGGATCACAAACAAATTGAGCAATGGTTTGAGCATTGTCAGCCACCTAGATTAGAGAACCTCCATTCCACTCAAGAAAGTTAATGTTGACTATTTAGTAATTCATCACGGGTGTTTACAATACTATATTGCATTAAAATATAAATAAGTAGATCTAAAATTGTGTTAAATTTTAAGTTAAAAATAAGACCATGAAAGTAACTACTAATAGACGAGCTTTAAGGAATGCAAAAAATTGATATGGTAAAGGAAAGAAATTCATCAAGCAAGGGCTGCCTAAGCTAATTTCACAAATTCCCCATATGCTGGTGTTCCACTAGTGGTCCCAACTAATCATATTTTTGATATTAATAAGTAATAATCCGATGGGCGTAAGTAGGGGTTTACTGAATGCTGAAACAAAAAATTATGCATATCTCGCTTAATATTTGAGTTATAAAAAAATGTATAGAACAACGATTGTAGACCATGAGTAGTTTAGCAAGATCGGTTCTATAATATTTTTGATCTGACGGACACAAACACACACACACAAAATCATTTTGAATGGATATCATTAAGTCCTAGGTAGGAACAATAGAAATTTTTTGAAAATTATGTCATGAAACCAACCTCAATAGCTGATTTACATTAAGGGAAATCTGCTAAATACAGCTAAAGAAGCACATTGTCTACTTAAATAAGAAACCAATCTCCTTCACAGAGTCTCAGACACTGTAATGATAACGCATGTCGGTGTGCAAGTGTGTATATATACTAGCTGTGTTACCAATGTTTAAAATAGAAATAGTTTCCCTATGAAAAATAAAGATTGAATTAATTTATAGGTGAAATAATCACGTAATTTTCATCACATAACCCAAATGTCCTTTAACTGTAAATCATTTCATTGTTAAAAAAGTGCTATGCAGAAAGTAGAAATTAATGGAAATTATGTTCTAAGCAGCAGTTAACTGTGAATGAATTGAAATAATAATTGCTTCCCTTCAAAATATTGTATGAAGTTTGGATTAACTGAGCACTGAATAATCAATGCCTTTAGTTTCAAAAAGTAAAAGTTATATTATTATATTGTTATGAAGGATCGAATAGTTATTGGAAAATATATTGACAAAATTATAATCATTCACAGAGTTTTATAAATGTAGTATCCAGTCAAAAATCCTGACAAAAAGATCGAATCACTTTAGAATTATTAGAAAAAAAAATTGGGAAAATTATGGTTAGTATTTTGCAGTTGTACCATAGAAATATAATGTTTACTGGAAGTCAGGAGTAATCAGCTAGTTGTATTATCAGTTTTGTGGTATGAAAATGATTTCAGAAGTTGGAAGTTTGACAATTTTGAAATTCATAAATTACGGATCCTCAATATATCCAGGGGATGGGCAGTGGTCATATCACCTAGGTCCAGTATAAGAGGGGCAATGTACTTTGTCAGACTGGTTTACTCATTAGACTTCCACCATAACACTACACCAAGTGGTGCATGACACCAGCACCGTTTGGTGTAACAACTCCGTGCTCACACATTCAAGTACTGACCATGCTCGATGTTGCTTAACCCAGCTTATATAAAGTCGGACACTCTAACAATGGTCTTGGGGTCCCTAAAATGTGTTGATAAAGTGTTTTGCTTTTACTGTTAAAACTAATTTGTTACACTTGTCCCATCCTGAATACAAATAAACTAAATTAAAACATTATTAAATAATAACATAATTAATTAAAATAAACTAAATTAGTGTGCATCGGCAGGGTTTAGCCTGGTAGCAAGTCTATAGGATCACCCTACGCTCTGACGCTCTGAGGATGGGGATGTAGTCTCTGAAAGCGCTCAGCGTTTATAAGAAATAAAATTGTGAGGAGCCATAAAAAAGTTTTGTGATTAACCATAACAAATAAACTTCTTTACAATTCATTTCAATGTCTATGTCAGAGTATTAAGTGAAATTTAACAAATTCATACATTATTTCAGTACGAACTGCTTCAATATATGTTTTAATAGTACGCAATAGACGTTCAAGAGGCATTGTTTTTCTCTTCACTCCATCAGTCACTCTACATAAATGTTCACTTTCATGTATCCATCACAATACACTATGTTTTTATCCAAACACTTATTAAGTTGTTTACACACTGATACAATCCTGATAACAATCGTTTACAATTTTTTTCCCCTCTATAAGATGAGACATGAAATAAATTTGAAAGTAACACCTAAATCGATTGTTTATCTATAGGGCACAAAATAAACCTAATTCTCTCTTAACTGTGCTCTAACCTAGTATAATATTAACAAGCTATGAGCCATCCTTATATATTCATTAGTTTCAGATAATTTCAAGTTGTATTCTGTCTCATTTTCAGAAAAGCTTATTTTACTGAATCACTCCACTTTCTTATAGGATTGTCCAATCAAGTTATGACCATTAGTCATAACTTTTTTTTTTTTTTTTTTAAGAGATATTAATTTATTATGGAAGTAGCATTCAAGGGTTAATTTTGTCTATATTTAATAATTTTGAGAAGGCAAGATCATACTGTCATCACTTAACTCTTCTACTGGCTGGGTTATATAGTTTATTTTAATTATTTAAAGTCCAATTGTTAGTTCTCATTTTTCTCTAAGTTTTTACATCTTATATTGAGGGAAGAAGGCAATACCAATTCACTGTATTTATATTTGTTCATTTCACTTTCAGTGATTGTAAGTTTACAAACCTTTGTTTAAACAGTTTTAATTACAGATTATGTACATTTTATTTTGAAATTCGATCAATAGATATAAGAAAGAAAAAACTTCATTGTAAGCTTGTCTGGTGTTCATTTAAGTTCACTATAACAGAACCTGAGAGAAAAAAAAAGATGTATACAGAGTGTAGGTACTTACTGAATTAAATAAAGATCGTATTCAATTAAGAAGTTCCAATGTGTTTGTATTTATATAAAACTTGCTACCTATTAGAAATAACTTAAAATAAACTTTTCACTATATACCTGGACAAAAGATGTTGACAACCTTTTTCCATAGTAGTGCCCCTCCTCATATTTTCAAGCCAGACTCACTCAAACAAGGTGTATTTGTCTTCAATTTACACGCTCTTGTCCTACAATCATTTTTATTGCATTAATTTTGATATTTTTAATAAAAATAAGTGCTTATTTATATTAAACAAAAATATAAGAAAATAATTATTTATAATAGTGATGTAACAAAACCCTCCTATGACTAATGATCCTTGCCTACTCACTTTAGGGAAGAGGTAATAATACCAAGAGATGAATAGTTTGTTTTATTTGATTTTTTTTATATGTAGTTATTCTTACCCTTTATTTTTTTTTTTAAAGTAATATCCGAATTTATCATAGCTCAAGTTGAAATCTAGTTGAAGTCGAGTTATATTCTGGTTTATATGAAACCAAGATAATTCTGATTCAAGTAGGCTGTAACGTAACTAGATAATAGGTGTTTTATATATTTTTAAGAGGTCGATACTTTAATTATGTATTAAAAATATATACCTCTTCATTGCTCTTTTAATTTGTTAACTTAAATTTCTCATGAATTATTATTAGAATTTCAATTAATTTCTTTGATAATGACCATGCTATTAATTTAAGTTCAGATGTTATTTAATTTATATCTCTTATTTTACTGATATAAATTAATATGCATCTATCAATTTATGGTTTAGCGTAAGTGGGGAAACATGAACAAGTAGAAATCAGCACTAATATCATGATGCCAATAAGATTTTTATTAAGGTCATCTTGTAAAGGCAGAATTTAGGTTTAATTACTTCACATTAGAATGAGCCAAACAAGAGTGGTTATGTATATATACTTTAACATAAATTTCAAAATTTTCTGAGACACGTCTTTTATACATACTTTATAATTTAATTTTTAAAAAAACTCACTAGAGGCCATGCTGTGACATTTCAGCTGATGGTTTACAAATGATTTAAAAGAAAGAAAATAGGACTAGACAAGAGTAAAGTAGTTGAAAGGCTCATTTATGAGCCTATTTTGTACACTGATTTTAGAAATATATTTAATAGCAACTCTAAATGTCATATAAAATAAATATTTTTTTGTATTTACTAATGACTAGTTTATGCTACTATGACTAATTAGGACAGATCAGGTTACCTCTATAATCTAAACGTAAACAATTAAGAAACTTTATGTGTATAAAATAGATTGATTCATTGGAATTCATTTGATTTCATTTTTTACTCACTCCAACTAGTAGAGGGATTAAAAAATATTTATTTTCGGTGGGGTAGAAAGGTTGGACATTTTTTTTAAAAAATGAGTGCTCCGAGGATAGATCATGGGAATGTGGAGGTCAGCAAAAGTCATCAAGAAAGAAAGTGACACGACTAAGGGAAAAAAGCATGAATACATACTATACTCATTTTTCTTGTATGTTTTATGGTACCTTTTCCTCCTGAAATCACATGAGCTAGATTAAAATGCCTATTCTTCTTACTTCAATTTGGAAGAATTCATTAATTATCTTGGAAAGAGTATTGTTCGATAATACCTGTACAGGCAAGAGTACACTAAACTAAAACATTAATACTTATAGTAGTCTCTCGTGCAATTGTCTTGAATGTTTCTATAACAACAGTTCTTAAGAAGTCCAGATAAAAATGAATCTTGTCACTCAAAATAAGATTCTCATTTTATTCTAGAGTGGCTTCCTTTTCTTGTTTGGATTCACCCACTTTTTATAATTATCTGGGCTCAATTCTTCACTGTGTTTGGAGGAACGACATTTTTCAGTTCAGCAGAATGGCTCCAAGCAGATTACTCTGACTGTATGAGTAGGATTTAGACTGATTTTCCACTTTTTTCTGAAGCACTGAGCATAGTCTCCAGGCAATCATTAATTGACCTCTGTTCCTTGTGTATGAAGTGCTTCAGCCTAGTGTACAATGATGTTACGAGTGGGAAAAGATTAATAACTCGTGAAATTTAGCGTACTGAAGTAATTTTTTTTTTGTGATAACATAGCTACTGAAATGCAAATGCAATTGAACAAAAAGAGATCTTCCTTGTTAGCATCCCTCTCACTACCTTGAGGGCTTGAGTAATTTAACACAATTAAAGTTGGTGGCTGTCCTTTCTGCCACAGCGTCTATATATATAAAAGCGAGTCTCAGAAAATATTTAAAGAACTGCCTTTATTCGATTATAATTAAAGATATAGACATACCTTTGCATTTCTGGCACTAATAGCATAATCTGCTTTACCATTACCAATCAAGTAAAGGAAGTATAAAAAGAAAATAATTTCTTGTTAAATAATTGACATGTGTAATTGTTTCTGAGTGTATTGGCAAATAAAACTATTTAACACACTTATATGTTAGGTAATATTTAATATTGAGAAAAAAAACAACAAATTTATATATTGTTCACACATTTGGCAAGTTGGTGTGTTTAAGTTTGTATGCGTGTATGCATGGTATAGGGAGCATTTTTGGGGATGGAAAAAGAACTGTTTATATATTATATATAGTGTTTCAATGCCAAACCTTCTTACAACAAAAAAAAAAACAACTACTATTGTTGAAAATTCAAAATTCTGACGTACAATTTAATTATTTTCAAGTTGTACTCTAAAAGTGTTTTAAGCTGACAACTCCTTAATATTCCATTTTATTAACTGCAATTTGTTATTTTTAAGTATTTGAGTTATTTGTGATTATATATGCTTCAAAAATGGCATTGAAATTTTTGATAAGAGTGCACAGTAGTTTTGGCATGCCAGCTTTAACACTAACACGCCACCTAATGTATTTTTATAATTTTGGAAAAAAAAAAAAGAAAGAAAAAAGCACTAATCTCACCCTTGCCAAACACACCGCACCCCCTCTCACTCCCTAGTCTGTCTCACTGTAGATGTCTCGGGAAACAGCTTCTCTCAAATGCTCTACATGCACCTCTTTTCTCACATAATTCCATTAATCACTTCTTTTTATTTGGCTAATTTGTAAGGTATTTTTGCAAAAGTGGGAATTCTGCACCATGCGCACTGGTGGATGGAATTAGATTTATATAAATTTTTCTTAAGGTCAAGTATAGTAATAAGATGTGTAATATCAATAATGTCACAATCATTCCCAAATGCTTCTCTTCACATACAATGCTCCTAAAACAGTTTTATCACATCTGGTAACTACATTTGCTATTTCCAACTTTCCAGCACATTTTTCTTTTATTAACATCCACTGAGTAGAATGACTACTCTTTCATTCTTTTTACAGGAATTATAATTAAGAGGGAACTTCAAAATAGGAACTATAACCTTAAATTGCAATGAACTCAGTCATCCATTACTTGTTGATATATTTAATGTTTATTCTAACCATATTTATCAATTTTGAAGTAAATAAAAATATTTTATTTGAATTTTCCTATTCAAAGTCTTATAGTTTTTAAGTCTTTTAAATCTCTTTACCAGATTGAGAAGTTTGTTTTAAAATTCATGAATGCGATTTTCTCTAATTTCAGCATATCTCCTTGCTCTATTGAAAGTATCAGTCTAATATATAACTTAAAAGTCCTATTTTTAATGTTTTTCTCTTAATTACACGGGTTTAAGTTTTTCATGAACTTAAGATTTAGTCATTTTATTCAGTAGATTTAAAAGATCACAAAAGTTATATTTTAAACATGTTCTGGAAATTTTAAAATACTTAATATCATTACCATGTTTCATTAATTTTTTCTGTTTTTTAGAATACGGTATAGACATATTGGACTTTTGGGAATGATTGTACATATATATATACATATATATATATATATATATATATATATATATATATATATATAGTTAAGATTTCCACAACCCAATCTGATGGAATATCATGGAGTATTTTAATTATACACTTAAAAAAAACAGCCTACCATCTAAAACTATTTGTCAATTAAAGCATTAAACTACTTCTGAAATGTTTTATAGACTAGCATGAAAAAACCCGTTGTTTGATTTCTTCCCCATATGATTCTGTCAATTGCTACGTGATTGAGCTCATATATTTCTAAGTACACATTCTAAGACAAGATTTTGTATTGATTTTCAGGTATAATATTCATTTAATATTTTGTTTCTGCAAAATTATGAGGTAGATTGTCAATTGCCAATAATAAATATAGTATTCAGCCCTCTCAAAATAAAGTCCCTCCTGCTAATGAGTAAATACTTACAAAGTGGTTTAGATGGTCTACGCATACATATCTTATAGCTGTCTACAAAACTCATTATTTTCATTTCCCCAAGTTCTTGTTTCTAAGTGAGCACCATCAACTGTATTTTTGATTTTAATGTTGAAAATATCAAATCTGACCTCAAAATAATTTACATGAATTACATTTTAATTGTGCATGTATATATGTGTGTGTTTATATATGTTCGTGTGTGCATAGTTGGGATTGTGTGTGTGTGTGTGTGCGTGTGTGTGTTCACAAATAAATTAGGTAGCATGTAAGTGACCGCCTTTAGGAGGGCTGGGGTTATTTGTGGCTTATGGATATTTGCTTTGTTTCTACTCATTATATAAGCAAATAATTTACATGTATGTCTGCAGTTCTTCTACCAATATATTTCTATACAAAAATTTCTGGAATAACTGCATTGTATTTTCCTGCATTATTGAGAAAAAGAGGGGCATGTTAATTACCATGAAATAGTTTTCCACACTGACAAATTGTTTATAGCATATGATTAAATATTTAAATTATTAATTAATAAGGTTGAAGATTTTCACTGATTTTCAAAGGCATATTAAAATAATGAAAATATGAGAAAATTATGCTAGCATAGAACATAAAAGAGAAAAGTAATTCTTATTTTTACTATGATGTTGGGGAAAGTAGTATTTTATATTATAATATTTTGTATTCATGAGCAATAAAAAGTAATTATTTGGTTTGCCACAAAGAAAATGACCACACTTCAATTAATGGAGAAAAATATTCTCTTGCTTTTGCTGGTCATATTTAAGGTTTCTGTCAATAAACCAAAAGCATTACAGAATGTTGGGCTCTTTTCCTATAGAGAACGTAGTACAAAATACAAATTTTCTTATTTCATTCTTTCAGTCTTCTTAATTAATTTTTACTCAGCACCACTGTTGAATCAAGATCTGCAATAAGAATCAGTATACCCCCTTATTCAATTTACCGGCTTCCTTATTCACCTTTACTCTATTATATTTTTATATCCAGACTAATATTACTTTCCATCAATCTAAAATTCCATTCTGTTCAATCGTCAGGACTATCAATGTCTGAACTTTGGCTACCTGTGCAAATATAGACCAAAGCTTCTCAATGCCATTAGCCTCATTTTATCCACAATAGTTTCTGTAAGTATTTATGTGTTTTACCTTAAATGGTTGCATTGCTCCATAGTTGGATATTTTTTAACTTTCTATTGTGGAAAATACGTTATTGTGTCTGCTACCCTTTAAAAAGGAATAGGTTGCCCCTTATAGAAATGAGAGGCAGATCCCTAAAAAGCTTCACCTCTCTGCTCATCCCATCTTTACATTCTTCCCAATAATTTCTGCCACCCTTCAAGTATGTCCTTCAGATCAGTCATGCAAGGCAGATTGCATTGTTTTTCCAGGTTAAAAGCCAGGAATGTCAAGTGAAAACAAAATATTAAAATATAAGGAAGAAAATTATGTGTTCAGGTTTGGTAGAGGTGGTAGTAAATAATGTCATACATAATGTGTTTGCAAGTTAGCATACGCTTCGAAAAATTCAAATTTTGATGGAATTTAAATTAGGTTTAAAAGATAGTGTTCAACTAGGTAACATAAGCTTTTATTTTCTTCAATGTATAATATATATATGTTGTCATACCTATTGTTGAAGTTTGTCATTACTGGCTGATGGTCGAGTACAGTTGGCAAGTGATTTCGATGTGACGGCACCATCTTCAAGCCTGTCAAAAGTTGTACTGAGTTAGTTATCTATTAGTCAGTAGGTTTTATACATCCTTTGTTCATATTGGGATGTTTATGTTTTTAGTCTGGGTCTGTTTATTTACATCTTAGTTCTGCCCAACAAAGGGTGGTTTTAGCTTGTGTCTTGGTAAATTGTTTTCCTGTAGTAAGTCACTGTACATTATCCACATTAGGTTGTGGGGTGACGATGGTCTTCACTGATAGGTATGACAGCTCTATCATTTATATTGGTAATTTCAAACCCTTTATTTGATATACAATACAAATGATTACGTACTATTAATTTATATAATGATGATGTTGTCATTCTGTACCAACTCACTACTCTATCATCTATCAACTTAGAATATAAATTATGAACATTAAAAGTAAAATATATTAACTCAATGGCATTGGCAGTTTTCTTTTTGGCAAATTTGAGCAGTTTTTTCTACATGTAATGTATACATTAGAAGACTTCTCTTTTTTTTTCTTTCATCTTAATTTCTTATTCAGTACACACAAATATCTTACATACTACTAAGTAATGCAATCAAGGTAAATTATTATAGACTAAATTAGGTGCACTTTTCTCTGGCACTTTCACAAGGTGACAGTTTGCTTGCTTTTCATAGTATATCAAGGTTATCCTAGCATATTCTTACACATTCTAATATTTACCCACAAATGTATTCAATCCTCCTAATTCAATTCATGTTATATATAATTAATGTAGAAGAACTATACAGGGCTGAAAATAGTATTTTCAGTTAACTAACTATTCTCACTACATTAAATAAGGAGGTGCTATATAAACCACATATGTATGCTGATGAAAATGTCAATAATTGAAGTAAATTTATTTTACGTAAGGCTGCTTAGAAATACTTTAAACACACACATTGTTTGTATGTATGTACGTGCATGATTACAAACATGCATACATGCACACTCACATTCGCATACACACACATACATTAGTGTGAACTGGAAATTTACTGCTGGTTTAACAAAAATACAATGTATTAAAAAGAATAGAACTCACAACTGCAATACAATGTCTTGTCTTCCTCTAGTAGTCTGCTTTCAGCTTTGACTTTTCAAACTCTTACATAGCACCAATGACCAACACAGTGTTTACATGCACAGTGTGCTATGCGAGTTAGTGATATTTTGAACCACAGAGGCATTTTATTATTTTTGAATGATTGCTTCTAGAGGGAGGGGGTGTCTCCATGTCTTAAGCTAAAGCTAACCTAAAAGTAACGAGATTTTCCTTACGAAATACCCCTTATACAAATTATCATGCTGAATCTGATGAATGTTTTAGATTTTCCAAATGTTTGTATTGTATCCAGCAACATCAGCCGATCCATAATCTCAAATCCAGAAATCCATAAACATAAGCATCATGTTCATATGCATATTTGCCTTAAAGAGAAGAGATGATCTATGGTTAATCCAGGGTGAACTCATTCTGGTACTCCCCCAATGATTCTTTTTTTCCTCTACATTAATCTTTCATATATAGGTGTGATTTATTGAAATAAAAGGTTCTAATAAGATCAAAAACGTTTTATCTTAAGCTCATAAACATTTTAAAAACTAATCATTTATGGTGATTCGAATGTACATATTAAGAATACTCAGCATGTTATGAGGATGTGAATACAATTTTTGCTTTTAACTGTGGATTCAATTAAGTCTTACAGGAATTTCTTAAATAACTTATTTTGAAGAAAGTAAAATCTTAAAACCTACTTATTCTATATATTTTTCTAGTTCACTATAAATGTATCAAGGTAGGGTTATTAAGTTAAAGACATGGTGACCTTAAAATAATAAAGTTCTAACTGATAGTGTGAGTAAATGTAAGTAAGCACTCATTGTTATATTATTTATAGTAAAATACATTCTCCAAGCACAGAAAATTTATTTGTTAAGTTGTAGTGATGAGTTAAGGCATTTTCTTTTTTCCAAACATTGACATTGCTTGCTCATTGAAGAACTCAAAAGCACAGAAAAAGAAAGTTGAAAACAGACTTCACAATCTCAGGCTTTAATAAATGAATAACTAACAGAGCATATACCTCAATTATTTTTTGAAAATAACATGCACTGAAAATAAAGAATTGTGATCAATAAATTCGTAGAAAATGTGGCAAATACTGAGATTATATCCATTACCATTTCAATGGATTTCTATGGGAACTTGTATTTCTTTTCAGTAATAAGAAAAACAAAATAAATAAATATATGGACCCCTAAAAAAAAACTCTGTTACTAGTCACAAACATTACCATTACACGATTATATTATTTCTTGGTAATTTATACTAGAATTTTTACCCAAATGAGCTGACTTAAGTCTTCTCCTAATTGTTATCTAATCATAAATCTAATTAGATATATTGTCCCTGTTCCTTAAATTGACATGTTTCAATATAACTTAAGTTGTGTACTGTGCTGATATTTGGTTTTAAATTCTATTTTACATTAAGTGTAGTGGGTTATCTTACAGGATGTCAAACCTTTCAAATTAGTGGTACAGAATTGGTTTTAATGAACAATGTTAATCTCTAATCATTTTTTGAATATTGAAAAACAGCTACACAAGAACTTTACTTAAATTGCCTTGTATTATTATTTATACTATGGCTGTATAGTGCAATGTGTATAGTAGACAGTAGTAGTTAGTGTAAAAGAATTCTTAATCCCAATAATATTTATGGCCAAATCTCTAAATTTTATTTACATCAATTAAGAATCTGTTTGTATGGGAATCAATCCATTTTAGAAAACCAAATATATTTGATTTATTTGATATTTTTATGGAAAATACCATTATTTAAAAATATAATGCATTAAATAAAATCTTTATGTGTATTATTTGAATATTTCATAAATTGTTTTGGTGAGTGTAAAAATAGAGAAATTGCATTTTCAAAATAATAATCAGCACTGTTTAATTAGTTGTTCATACTTATTCAAGATTAGGTGCAATAGTCCTTATGCGACTTTCATCTTAGATGTCGCCAGACTCTGGAAGTCCATATCTGCTTGGGCCTTCTTCTCATTCTTTCTATAGCCCAGTCATCAAATTTGCTATAAAAATCCTTTGCTTTTAATCCTACAACTTTGTATAGCCTGAATAGCTCACAAATTTTTATGAGGGCCTTCTTTCGATGTGAGGAGAGCTCTCTGGTTTTGCCCTTTCACCTTTCTGGAGCCAGTTAAAGGAGCTTTCTCAGGACATAGAAGCATTTGTCTCTGTAAACATTTTGGCTATTGTATATGTTTCCACATAATTGCTTTCTTAACTACCGCTCCCAGGTACTTGAACATTCTACACCTAAGAAATCTGTACTTCCAGTTAGATAGGACTAGCAGTCTCCTGGACTGTCCTGAGGTTTTTATACATTTTTGTTTTTTGCATATGTTGGTTCTATTCCTGTTTCATCCCCAGATCTTTCGCTGCTTGGCAAACTCTTTCAATTCAATAAACCATGATATTTCTAACCATCATTAACGGTTATTAGTGATCAGTATGTGCTATATGACCAAGTTGTATATGACACCACACCACTAGAGCTAATTCTTATTTTTCAAATGTCGAATAGTATAGGTGATTTTTCTTAAACTAGTAGTAACCTCGAAGCTATCAAAGACACCAAATCCAGTTTCAACGTTAAAAAAGATTTTCTCCTGAGGTATCCTGGTCAATCTCATAAGCTTACTATGTTTTCTCATAGGAAATCAATGAAGAGGTGTCCTGTGGTCAATCAGCCTTTGTATTTCCTACTGTGATATTCTCCTGGTTTTGTCAACTCAATTAATTAATCTCCGACCCATAACCACCAAGTGGGTCTTCTAGGTTGCGGTGTACATCTGTATAATTTGTAAATATATGTTGCCCTTTATATGCCTAAGGACAATTATACTCTCTCTCTATATGCTGATTTATTTTTTTTTTATTTTGTCTATATGTCTATTAATATATGATAAGCCTTTCTTCAGATATACTCTTCTATATACATAACCAGTTCTGCAGAAATTTGGTTTTGTTCCCCTTTACCACTACGGACCCCCAAGATCCGTAGCCTATCTCTGTAAAGGATTATTAGAGGTGCATTATTAGACATCTCAGAATGGAACTACTTTGTCTCACTCGATCTTTTCCTCAATGCCACCAACTGCCTATTACTTAGCCAGAACCAGAAAATTGTCTGAAAATAAATCCTTGATCCGGAAATGTGAGAGTTCAGCACTCATTAAAATGAGATCTATTTCATTCCTAGTTTTGTCACCTGAACCTACCCGTTTCTTACTAAATTTCCTTGCAAGGGATCAGGAGTAGCATTCATTTTCATCATGCCCCTAAACTATACAGTTTATATACCAATTGGTGGCCTTTTTTTCCTGGGTTGTTAGTTATATCTGTCTCTCTCTTCTCTCCTGTGACTGTATGGACATTAATATCACCTAATACAAATTTGGAATATTCATTGTCTAGGCCAGATTGGAGTCTTATCTCTTCTTTTTCTGCATTTTCACCTGCATACTGTTCAACTATATATTGTAAGAAAACACTTTAATCTGAATTTTTAGGGCATATGATTGACACAGTTATGTCCTAGTAGTGTATGGCAAAAAACATATCTTAAAGAAATCCTTCTGCCTTTCTTGATACAACTAGAACTACTATGCAATAAGACCAGAGTTACTAAATCAATCTCCCTCCACCAGATATTTTATCGGCCAACTTCATCTACTCTATATTTCTCAAGGGCTTTCCTCTCATCTGGTTGCATTCTGCTTTACAAACACCATATGTCAATGTGTATTTCTTTCTTTTTATCTTAATTTCTTAATGCTTCCTAAGGCTTTGTGTTGAATCTCAAACCTTCACATTTCGTAGAACTCAATAAAAAAAAATAATGGGTTTCTTGTATTTTATACAAAAAAGTATGGATGGATAATCGGCCTCTTTCATACAGGTCTGGAAGCAAATATGGCATTACAGATTCTATTAACAATGAGGTTTGCATCACCCCAGATCACTCGCCGGTGTCCAAATTAGTTCTCTTTTATGGTATGTCTTAAGTGTAATCAATCACACACCTCGAGATGAACAAGAATTGCTCATGCTAGGCTAAATTAAGAACAATTTTAGCAAATAAATATAAATCAAATTCATAATATTAATAGATGAGATATTATTTTTTTGGAGAGTAGGGTGTTTGAAATACATCGGTAGAATAGGTGGCAAAAACTATGATCATTTTGTTTCTAGTGTCGTACCTACATGATTCCAAGATTTTTAAAAGTGCAATAGAGAATATGGTATTTGGGTAAATATGTGTTCTTTAGCTACACACCTACAAATGAGTTGACTGTTTTAGATTATTTATCTAGTTAAGTATTATTGTACATTGTGAAAATCAGTTTCATAGGTGGTCATAACATAAAACACTAAAGATTTTATTTAATTTATTAATTCTATGCTTGGCTTTTTACTTCAATGGGAGTGGTGGCAATTAATTTTTGATTAATTTTTAAACTATGCTTTAAAGAAGTGTTACTTTTACAAGATATTATTTATAACTCATTTTATTTGCTTTGTACAAATAGGCACACGAGATTAAAATACTTGCCCTACTAGAACAAATCCTGAAAGAAGAATGATAAAAGTGAGTTTCACGGTCCATGCAGCTTAAGCATTTTTTGAAAATAATTTTAAAACAAACTAATTTGGTTAATATATTTTTATAATTTTTATTTGTTTATAAGTTAATTCAAATTTGTCAATTGAATTGGTTTAAATTACAGAAACAGAACTATCTTTTTATTCTGACTTTGAATACTAGTTAATTAAAATATAGAATATGGTAATTCTCTATATAAAAATAAAAATGTACCAAGCTAAACATGTAGCCAGTGGACTTCAATGGGCTACTATAGTCTTTGTTTAGTTGATGGGTTTATGGTTAGTGTTTTACTTCTGTATTTACGGCATATTCAAATCGTACATTAAAAAGCCAGAACATATTTTAATCGTTAGGAATTCTTATTTATAACCTTATTCTCGGACAGGAATTTTTAGCCGTACTATTTAAGCTTCATTTCCAAAATTTAGGGAAAGATAGATAGCATGTACTGAACAGAACTACCATTAATATTTCTTACCAAAGATTATGATACATTGTGAAATTATGTAACACCATCAGTTAACAAATAAATAGAAATGTGTCTACTTGCCTTTTTGAGTCAGTGAATATTTTAAAAATTATTGTTATTCCTAAGTAAAATGTCAGTGTGGACTCATTTAACCTCCAAGCTGTATATAAATTGCTCATTTGATGTGCGGTTAATATTGTGGAAAGAGACCAAGGGAGCCTTGAGGGGGTGCATAGATGATAGGGGATGAATGGATGGTTGACATGGAGGTAAAATATGTGCATAGTGCCCCTGGATTCGGAAGACTCCGTCTCCACTCCAAGGGAGGGAAACCTGTTGCTTTTGTTGAATTCAAAGATGTGAAGGCTGCCTCTCGTGCCATGTCTGCCCTTCAAGGATCATTCCTCTTGTCTTCAGACAGGGGTGCCATTCGCATTGAGTACGCCAAGACCAAAATGTCTGAGGTACCAAGTTTATTTTTATTCCAGTTCTCCTCATCCTTACTCCAGCATTAGTTTTATTAGCTTGCTTTTATTTCTAAAGGGTGACCCAAAATACTCCATCCTGACCCATTTATTTTAAAAATAATTTAATTTGAATGTTCATTTTTAAAATTGAATATTCTTGGTTATGCATTTTGTGATTATGATAAAACAACTGTCCATGAGCTAAACCTATATTCAAATACTACCCATTAATACAAGATGTTTTTTTTTGGATATGATGAAGCATTAAATAGAATTCAGAAATTTTGGATATTATATACAAACTCGTTTGATAGATTTCTGCCACATTATTACTCAATTTTATAGTGGTTGCTTGTAGAGTGGTGGTAATTTATGCTGTTTGATAAAGAAATTGGTGCCAGAATGAACCTGGGTAGTTCAGACAAAGCCCATTACATATAATTATGTTAAAAATGAGTTTAACACATTTATATTTTAGGTATTTTTCTATTTGAGCTCTGGATAAATAATTTGAATTTTTTTCTAAGTTTTGACTGAAAGGAATGTTTGTTTTAGAGATTATTATGTTCTGGCTCTGCCTTTTTGATAAAATATTAGTATGGCCCAGTATAAGCCAAAATAGAGTTTATTTTTCTGAAAATATTTCAGCTTCCCTGAATATTTACGCTGCCTTATCTAATTTAAATCAATGATATCTTCCTCCACCCCCCTCGAAAACAAAAAAAAAAGTAATTTAAGTGACAATAATTGTAATCTTAGATTTAATTTGACTTTTTGATTAATCTTTCACTTTAACATGATGTTTCATAAAATTAGTTTGAAACTTATCTAAATAGTTGAATATTCAGTAAATATACACCTAAACCACAAAAATTAAACAAAAACTATGTCACTAATTAAGTGTTTAGTACACCTTACTCTTTCTCATAGCTTGTTTGTTACAATACAAGAACATTGGTTCACTTTTAGTAATGTATAACAGAAATTACAGAAGATATTGTTCTCTGCTCTTCTATATTTGAAATTGAATATTGGTGGTATTTAATCACAAATTTCATCCCTTTATTGGGAACAAATTAGGATAAACGTAAGAAATCCTCATAGACAGAAATAAAAAGTACTTCTAATACATCATTCTTTGTATATACCAATGTAAAGTTTGATAAAACCTTAAAGTTTAGGCGTAAATATTGTTAATAATGACACATTAAACAGAAAATGTCTTCTTGGCCCCAGAGCATAATGGATATAGATGTTTTTTTAAAGTGAAACTAGTAGAAGCTATAATTTATTACTTTTATCAACATTTAATTATTACAATGTGTGTAATAATGATTCATAAAATAAAATATAAAGCCTACCTTGGCTTGAGAAACATGCTGACTTATAGATAACCTATCCTCATTATCTCTTATAAAATAATGTGGATGATAATTTGAAACAAAATAAATGTATTGGAGAGGTCCAAGAAATATGCACAATTAACTATTTATATGTATATAAAATTTGTATTGATTATATGACAATGATTGTTTTTTCTTCTTCTCTCTCAAATACTCAGCTCTGTAAAGGCTACTCATTGATAAAAGTACCAGGGATAAAAAGAGTATGTTGGTGTGAATGAAAAATAAAAAAGTGCTCAATCTTGCTAGGCTCTAAAGATAGGGACCAAATGAAGAATTAAAGGAAAGTAAAATTGTTTACCTCAAATAATGAACTTCTGTTTGAATGTGATTGTGGAAAAAAATGAGGTACGAAAGAATTTGTTGTGTGTGCCACAGAAGAATATGACATGAGAAAACAGGAATTATAGAAACCAACGAACCTCGTGTTGGGTTGGGGGCTTGTAGGTAGCTCTGTTCAAGGCAATGAACTGTAAAAAGTAGCCAGGGACAGTCAGATGGTGATGCCAGCTTAGTGGCAGGAAATTCAAACAGCTTGACACTCTGCTTTCGAAGAGACTCACAAAGTATTTTAAAATATTATTCAACAGAAAAGCAGAGTTGTTAGAACAAAAAAAACCGAAAAAATAATAGTAGAAACATATGTAAGAGAAGAAGAAAGAAAAATGTCTACACTTATACCACATTCCAAATGTTACAACTAGTATCATTTTAACTCCAGGTAAACAGGATCCTGATCCATTGAGAAAATGATTTAAATTGATAGTGAGGAAAAAACAAAATAAAAATAAAATTCATTATTCAAACTTAATTTTCATTTAAAATACTATTATTTAAATAATCTGTGTTGAAAGTTAATTTCATTGGGCTAATTTTAATAACAACCATATCTTTGAGAAACATTTTCATGACATTAATTAAGATAAGTGAATAACATTAGAACATAAATTCAGTCAATAGTTCCTTTTTCAATTTTCTTTTGAAATATTACCACACATTTGGGTCGATGTTTCCTAATTATAACATTGAGCATGGGGTTGATGTAATGAAAAGAAAAGTATTCAAAAGAATAACATGTTTTATTTATTTATTTCAAAGTAAACTACTAAAAACCTCAATATACGTAGGAAAAAAATATTTTCACATTATTCAAAAATTGAGTTGATGGTACTCTTAATTGATAACTTTAGTGGATCAAAGCAAGGATAGATTTTTATTCTGTGTTTAATGTGTGCCCAATAAATTTATTTCATATTTTACTATTTTTATGAAATTTCATGTTAACGTCCTGGAATAGATTAAATTTTATTGACAAGGACATCCAGTTTTAAGAACTCATAAAAATGAAATGGTTTAGCGAATGATAATTAAGAATGAGAATCATACATATACCACAGAAAATCCACTAAACTGATAACCATCATTACAAAATCCTTTATCATAAATAATAAACCTTTGCCATTCCTTCTTCAAGGTTGTTAATATATTTTTCTGCTTGAACCTTCATCATGATGTACCTGGTTGGTTACCTTATATTTTTTTGGCAGTGTGTTTCTTCTTTTCTTATGAAAACAAATACCATTTTTGTTTTTTATACAGAGGAGATATATGATTTTTCATACATTTGTTAGGTCATCATACAGTTGTAAGGCTGACAAACTTTTGGCCCTTAAATTTTTAAAATTCGTTAATATTAATTCCAACTACTGAGAGATACTGCATGCATATGCTGTCTTGCTAGACACTTAGTCATGAGTGTTAGTTTCCTCTTCATGGTTTATTTTCCATTCTTCTCAAGCCCCAGGACCTAATTAGGACAACTTGTAATGACAAATTTTTCTTGTAACTAATGAACTAGGCAAACTGCAGTGGTAGAAACAAAGAAAAAACATCCCTGCAGGTTGTTCAGAAAGATGGTATATGGTAGACCAGGGAAAGGGCTAAGGAGAGGAGCCGCATTTGTTTTCAATTCCTGAAAGTTACGATTTTGAAATATAGAATACTATTTATTGAGAAAAATTATAGGTGTTATCTAAAATATAAAAAAAGCTTGATTTCCAAAACTGGAAAAATTAAACTATTAATTATGGTATGTTTTAGAAAATTTGTTTTCAAGAAAAATCAGCATCAATTTTAGAGCCAACACCATAAAATGGAACTTGGAAATTATAATTATGTAATTATCATTGTTTCCCTTGTTTGACTAATTTGTAAAATTGAAAAAATAAATTTAAAAAAAATCTTGTTATGAATGAAACTAGGTGTCTATTCTTCAGCCTAATTGCTGAACGTAATTTCAAGCAAAACTTGTTTTTTTGCGGCATGGTATATTTAGCACCTCTCATAACAAGTTCCATATATTATGAATCCTCATTTCCTGTTGGTTTATTTTTAAAACTAATAGAAATAAGCAATAAATACAGTGGAATTAATTTTTTGAATACAGAACGTTATCACTAATATAACGTCAAGTGCAGTGAGTTGAGTTTAAAGTCTTACCTTATTATTTCTTCTATTTACTTCATTAATTGACCATGCAACCTCATGATGTTGTTCCTATTGCAGAAGGTTGAAATCAAAGTGTTAGTTAAAAGGGATAAAGTCCTAAAGAGACTTTTGTTTGAAGTGAATAATCAAAATTTTATTTGAAGGCTTTCTATCATCGTCAATTCATAAATATACATTTTTTTTTTTTTTTTAAGTAAACTAATTTTGGAATATAAATTTCTCAGTACTCTAAAGTTTTTCAACATTCAATTTTGTATCCGTAGCTATTAGTCAAGTAGTCAAGGCTTGAAGACCAACCCTACCAAATAATTAACTAAATAACTTTTAGTCCTTAACTAAATAAAATACTGAGAGGGAAAACATATTATGGCAAATATAGAGGACAGATACCTTTAAATATTTCTGGATTTAAATATATAAGTGGCATACATTTATTTTTCTTCATTAAAAACAAATGTTACGTATAAAATAGAAAGGGGTCGTATCCTGCTACTGTCATAATTTGTTTATATATTGTGCCTTAGTCTTAATTAACTATCTAAAATGACACTAAAACCAATTGAGTATTGTTGAATTCTGTAAATAAATGTGCTGCATTTTTAACATGAAAGGATAGAAAAAAAACAAGTTCAACTTATTAGTGAGGCCAGTAATCCAATTTTGACTTAAAAGTATACAAATTATAATAATGATGTAAAACTATTAATTTTGTAATCTAAACTGAGCAAGAACCAAAACTTCGATATAGTCAGCACACAAAACTTATGTTTAGTTCTGAGTTATATTCAGCAGCCACATTATCATCTGAGTTGCCGTGACAAAATCCTGTGTATAATAGTAAGATCTACTAAAAATGTAACTACTAACTATGAAGCGTAATACTAATATAAACCAAAAAAATAGTTCTGTAATTTCTTTTGTAAAATTATTATTATGTAGTTAGTAGATAACTAATAGGTAAATTATGATCAGTTATATTTGCTCTTAACTCTGTAATTGTTTTGAATTTATATAAGAGTACATAGAGACGGTCATGTATTTTTATAAAAATACTTCAAACAATTCAAATTCTGCAGGCTCATGTCATTTGTTTCATAATCAACTCAAAATTCAAGAAATTACTAGCTTTGGACGAGCCAAAAAATTATAATTTTGAGATATTGGAATGTGGATTACAAACTAAATATATCTATTTCACCACTGCATAATCATAGTAAAAACGTAATATTATTTTAAATGTGATTTAAAAAGTAGAAAAAAAAATTAGTAAAATTAACATTTATTTATTTATCTTTAAGTTCCTTTTATTAATGTTGCTATGCTAAACAAAAGTAATCCTTCTGCAAAGGTTTCCCACACTGATATTCCAAATTAATGCTTTCCTAGTTACTATTGGGATAAAATAAAATATTAAGTTCTAACAAGAATTAGAAATACTTAGACGATGGGTAGATTACCAAAAAAGCCCACTGTATGAATATGAGGTCTTTTTAAACTATAAAATAGAAGTGAACAATACTTTCAAACAGAAATTTATTCCAAAATTAATAAATGTTATGAGTGTACATCTTTCGAAAATTTTCATTGCCTAGTGAAACATAAGCATTAGTATTTATAAAATTATCTATTTTCTGTAAATTTAGTTTACTAAAAAAGTTTAAATGCATGATTTGAATTTCATCAAATTGAGAAGGATGCTCATGGCTGGCTCAGAAACGAATTAAGACATCAAAACATGTCTGCTAGTCAGTCATATGTAAAATAGTTCTGAATATGGATATATTTATAAAAAAATACTTTAAAATCAGTTTTATTAACGAATATAAGACTGGAGGTTAGTTGGGTAATACTGGATTCTCACCACCTGAATTATTTCTATGTTTGAGGAGAGGGTGGAGCTCAAAGCAGATAAAAAGGTTCTGAAATGAAGCCAGTACTACTTAATTATTTAACCATTACTTCATTTATTTTCCCCATCTCCCAACAAATATAATCCATAACGTAATTCCAATCCTAATATAAATCCATTTTGATTTATGTTGCTGACAAATTTTCTTTATTATTAAAAAAGAAATTAAAAAAAAACCTTTGTCATTAATGTCGATCATCATGCTGTATTAAATGTTTTCCAGAGTATTATGAAGAAAAAAAAAATTAACAATAGTTAGTTAAACTGTTTTATTTATTTTGTAAATTTTCTTCAATTATTTTTATTCAGATGTTTTTCTAGTCACTTAGACCTTCATTTATAAAAACTCCTCACTTGAATTTTATTGTCTTTGTCATAGGATTTTATATGGTGTCAATAACAATAAATATGAGTTGTAATACCACTCTCCCATAAAACAAATGGTAACCTCGTTTTATAGAATTATAATTCGTCCCAATTAAGCTTCTTTGAATCAAGTGGAAGCAAATACTACATAAGTAATGTGTCTTTTTGAGATGGGTAATTGCATTTTTAAAATTTTTCTTCATAATCCCATTCCCTTTTTGTATTTTGCTCATTTTATTAAAAACACTTATTTTACTCACTGCATGTTGAATTCGTTTCTTACAAAATCATATAGCATGTGTTATTTTGCAAGTGATGATGAATGCAAATTCATTTAAATTAAATTTAGTAAATAAATACAGTAGCAAATAAAACACTTATAAAATATTTACACATTTATTTTTCAAATTACAGGGATCCAGTAGGATCGAAGAAAATGGACAGGCTTAATTACAATTACATGCCATCAGCGCAACACATTGCTAACACCTGACATTGGGAGAGAGGGGCAGTCGAACCAGTGCACGGCTAGCAGGGCAATTCAAACATGGATTTACTTACATCTTGCCTCTTCAATGTTTATCTTGGCTAGGATATTTTCTATTGTCTCAAATTTCATATTTACATTTATTATTTCTTTGTTAAATTATTTTTATATTGTTTATTTATAAATGCAAGCATATATGTATGTTGGACCAAGATAGACAATAAGATTTATCTGAGATAAAAAAAAAAATTAAAAATATCCTTTTTATAAGTTTCTATACTTTTTAGTATAAATGTTTCTTAATATATATTTTTCTGATCTATTCTAAAGCATGAATTATAATTAACTCCATGCTTGTTCAATTGCCCCCCAAAAAAAGTGAAAAAAGGATAAAACTAAAAGCTAAAAATACCAAAGGTGCCCTAAGATTGCTACTTATGAGATGGTTAGATGATCGATGGCTATAAAACGAAATTTTAGAAATACTGATTTTTGACTACAAATCTGAGGCCTGTACTATTTATAACTGAATTAATAGTTGTGTCATTTTTATGTACTATATAAGTAGCTATTGATACTGCAATACTTCTGATTAATTACTAATATAAAAGTGTAGTGCTAGGTGGAATTGTAGTAATATTCGTATCTGGAAAAGTATAGTGGATTTCTATATTTGAATTTTATTTTATTGGGAGGGAGGTAAATTGGTTTTATATAGTAATCTAGGTATAACTCGAAGTGTCTGCAGTGCCCTATCCTTGAAATCTTTATAATAGATATATGAATATATAAATAACTATATACATATATATGTTATTTGTGTATAAAAATGTACAATTTTGATCATATGTTATTATTGTTTTTCAAGTTTCTAAAATAAAACTATTTTGCAATTAATGAAAACATCTTATTATAGCAATAAAATTTACATAAATTTTAATATATATACTACAAGGTCCATACATATCAGATCATATCTATTCTTTATCGATATGAATTAAATTATAAATATAGTATGTATATAGGCTACTTACTTTCTTATTGTATATGTACTTAAAAATATACACATTTTAACTTCATAAGAAAATAAATCAATATTTTAGATTAAATGATTTTGCATAATGTATCGAAAGAAAATAATGAAGCGTTATTTGAAGCAGGTATTTTTTCTACTAGGGGCTTTAGAAATTTCACTTTATTCTTTCTTTTAAAAAGTTGTTTTTCAATGTTATAACATTTTTATATTGAGATGCCTCAATTTAGTTCTATTTTTCTTTACTCTAGGAGACTGAAGTTTTCTTATTTTCTTCAACTTTATAGAGTGCAAAATACCTATTGGTAAAAATGCAGCAAGACCAAAGTATCATTTTAGGACATTGTATTAAATTGTTGTAAATAATTATAATTAGTTTAAAATGATTACGTAATTTAATAATTGCAAATTAAGTTGCAAGTTATTTATTTTGTTAGGTGTATAATTTTGTTATATAGTTATGTGTGATATGTTAGGTTACTAACAAAAGCATGCATTTTTTTTGCTTTATAAAAGCATTAGGATCTGTATACATTTTTATTATATACTGTTAAAATTCTAAGAAAATTTTGTTTGTCACTAGCTGCCTTACTTGGTCTATTTTTAACACATTCCATTTGCTATTTGAATTAATCTCAACAAATTAATTATTAATCTATTCGATCTTTTAATCTTAGTGAGAAATGTTATTATTTATCTATATATGCTTGGAGTCAATGAGTTAGTACCATTCTTTGCCATTTCTCATTTCTAAAACTGAAATCATCATGAATGAATTTAATTCGTGTATTGTTTGTCATGTATATTAAAAGTAATATATTTTGTTACATTGGGCATATAAATATTCCCATTGTTATAAATTATTTTTTATTCATAAAATATTTGTTTTACCAAAGATTTGTTGAGGCGTTAATGCTTTAACATAAAAATCCGATGATATGTACATGTTTACCTCCCAAAGAGTTTTAGTTAAATTGTTGTATTCTATTTAAATTTAAGGTTATGATGTTAACCAAATATATTTATTGTAGATTTTAGAATAATAGTTATATAGTTTTAACTTTGCTTTTTGTGTGTATGTCTTATGTGATTTCAGAAAAAAAAAAAAAAAAAAAAGTAGAGTTTTAAAGTTAAGTATATAACAGTAAGACTAGGCAAGTGTTTGTAAAGTTATTTTTTGGCTGTTTAAAACAAGCTTTGACATTGCATTGGCTAATACATTTTATTGCGATGTCTTAGAGAACTTTGCGAACTAAGCTTTTAGCCATATCTTGTACACAGAGCACTGGCTATACTGTGCCTTGTTTACTCTGACCAAACAATACCGTCTATATATTATATTTGTATACTTAATATACATTATGTTGGATTTTTGAGAAATTTGCACATTAAATTAATTGCACCATTTTTAAAAGAAAGCTGTACATTCAATGTGTAAAAGACAATCAACGATAAAATGACAAAGTTTTGTTGGTTTGAGGGTAGAACAAGATAGATGTATAGGCAACTCTGTGGAATTCATCCGTCCATTAATATTTGCATGTCATTGATATGGAACATGCAAACATTTAAGACAAATTAAAATTTTTAAAAATTCAGCTCAAATGCTACAGGGGCATTATCCTTGGTGGGATAATGCACATCAAACAAACGTACATATCAGAATTAGGCTAGGATCTATAAATGTTTCTATTTAGCTAATTGTCTTATGTTGTTGTGAAAAAAGTAGATGAATTTAAAATGAGCAGAGATGGCCCCAATTCATGCTAGTTTATATTCCACAATGAACTGTAACACCAAGTCATTAATGTTATGATTTAACATTGAATGATGTTGAATTATCACTTTATTTGTAAGTTGAACCATTAGTTGCTCTTGTAAAGACATATCTAAAAATATAATATTTTTGTAAGATTTATGAAAGAAATATTTCATGCTTTTTATCTAATATAAATCTTATGAAATCTATATTAAATTAAGATTATTGTAAAGTGTGAGTTGAGGGCCATTATCTTAGATTACTCTGTATTGTAAATAAAATATTAGTACTGGACTGCTACATTGCAAAGGAACAACCAAAGCTACGGATTGCATTGTTTCTTTTAAATATCTATGCCTTCTTTTTATATAATAAAAAAACTGTGTATTGCATTTTAATATTCAAATTTATGCTGAAAAATGCTTAAATTTATCGATGTGCTCTGCAATCTGTAGCTTAGTACCTTGTTAGGTGTTCAAGGGTTCATAAGTCTATGGCCTTGACTGTGCGGTATATTTGTGATGAATGGTAGACCTTGCTGTCTCTAGCCTTCTTTATTTAAAATAGCACAAGGGGTCATAGATGAATAAAAAACACCATAATCGAAACATATCATGACTTGTGCCCCCATATCAAGTGTAACATTCTTAAATCTTTAGCAAGTTAATATATTATAAATGAATGTAAGTCATAGCTTTACCATATAGACGACTAAATAAGTATAGAAAAATGGTACAGTCCATGTGGCACAAAATTTTAAAATGTTTAGTAATTAATGGTTTAATGCAACAATTTTATTTCCATCAGACTCAAGCAGTGTGTTGCTTTGCTGTTCGGCATTTAAAAAAAAAAAAAAAAAAGAAAAAAAAAGAAAAAAAAAGCCTATACCTTCATAAAATTACATTTGTCAACATCTTGAACCATAAAAATTGTAAAGATGATGTACATGTGTTTGAAATAAAAATGTATAAATGAAAATATTTTTGGCTTTTGCTTTCCCAATTCATTTGTTTTTGAATTTCATGAAAACCTCAAACAGTGGCTGAAATAATACCACATTGTCTCAAAATTCTTTGAACATATCATTCAACTAATAAATGTATTAGTAGATTTTCCTTAAGGGAATCAGCTATTGAGGTTGTACTCATGACGTGATTTTTCAAAGATTTCCTCAAATGTCCATCCATCCTACCCTACCCAGGAGATGACAAAAATAAAATTTGTTCAAAATTATATATATATATAAAATTGCGCTGATATTTTCGACCAGGTTGTATTTATATGTGGTGTGTTGTTCTTTTCCGAGTTTTGGTCAATGTTCGTGAAATGAATCTTAGTTTATGCCGATATTTCGAGAATCTTTATTTTCTCTTCCTCAGGGCAAGACTAAATATATTTATAGACTATTATATATTCTTATTGCACTATGACTCATAGTATGAGTCATAGTGCAATAAGAATATATAATAGTCTAGCATATGAGTCATAGTTCAATAAGAATATTCTATAAATATATTTAGTCTTGCCCTGAGGAAGAGAAAATAAAGATTCTCGAAATATCGGCATAAACTAAGATTCATTTCACCAACATTGACCAAAACTCCGAAAAGAACAACACACCACATATATATATATATATATATATATATATTTACTGTATATGTATATATATATATATATATATAATTTGTTTGTTAACGCTCTAGCGCTCGCAATTTTTGTTTAATCTCTACCAAACTCCATATTTAATCATTTTATGTAAAAAAGAAGATCAAGTTTGTTAACAGCTGAAATCGAACCAGTGAAAGGGGGGGGGACGGTTTAGTGGGGGGAATTTTGAAAATCGAAATATCTTCGTTACTATAAGTCAGATCGAAAAATCGTATAGAACCAATCTTATTGAAAATTAAACGACCTATAAATATTGTTCTATACTTATTTTCTGTATCTTGAATATTAACCGAGATATTTGGATATTATAGTTTCCAGCCTTCAGAAAACCCCCACTTCTACTAAGATAAACTAACAATACTTGGTTATGTAATAAACCACCCCTCCCCGTCTTAAGTTTTTGGACTAGATAAATTGATTGATTGAGATAAAAATTATTCTGATTCATTATAAATTACAGTGCTAGATATAGGAAATAGTTTTCAATCAAATTAATATGTTCTATTCTGATATATTTGAGTAATTTTTTTCTTTCCGGTGAGAGGCGGGTTGGCAGACCTGTTTGTTTACATTTAGATGCTTCAAATAGGAAAAGGTTCTTATTACCCTTTGTATTTATTCACAGAATATTCAAGGTGGTGTTGTGTTACCAGTATGTAGATTTATCTATTGTTAAACATCACGAAGGAAATCTGCTTAGTTTACGCAGCCTCTGCATGATGGACTTTTTTATTTTTAATTTTCCTATCAGATGATATTTCAATGTCTCAGGGCATGTATAAACATATTTTACATGTTTTGAAAGAGAAACTGTGCCTTACATGGTATTTTAAACTATTTATAACTATGACATGATTTTAATCTCCCTATACCATGAAAATGGTAGATTATTTTGTTATAATGTTTCATTCAAGCATAGATAATAAGTAAATAAGCAATTAATTTAGAGAATTGATTAATACTAATGGCACTCATTGCCTTAAGAAATGGTGGAAATCCATCATTTTGCATAACCAATTCAAACATTTTGTTTTTATGATATTCTTTTTCACAAAAAAAAGGAGATAATTAATAAACTACATGATTACAGGAAATAAATATTACAACAGTATCTTCCAGAACTGCAGAATACGATATAAGCTAAGTTGAAAGCACCTATTTCACTATAATTAAAATAAAAGTCTGTCTGCAAGGCACTGTGTAAATTAAGCAGATTCCCAAGAGAAGTGGAGGTTACTGAAGGCTGAAAACATGAAAATACAAATAATCACTTTCTATTTGAACAACAAAATTTAGAAGAACAATTGTAGAGCATTAAATGTTTGTCACAAATGCTTTTTTGATTCGACTCATAAAAAGCGAGAAATTTTGAATTCTCAAATTCCCTCATTCTCTCTAAATCCCCTGTATTCTTGGTCTGATTTTAACCATTGGATAAATTTCATCTTTAATAGTGGAAGAATGGTTAAATGTGAAGTATGGTATTGATCAAATTAACATTTTTGAGACATAGACTATGCCTCACATAAAGCATTTGCAGGAAATTCATATAGTAAAGGTAGGTTGAATATCATTTAATCTATATATATATATATATATATATATATATATATATATATATATATATATATGTATGTATATATATATATATATATAAAATTGTAACCTCTGTGTGTACATTGATTTTTTTCTCAAAATTTCACGATAACTTTTCGTTTCACATGTCATAGACACCATAACTGCATTTTCTTTCTTTGGTGTGTGTTTGTTTATTTGTTTGTTTGTTTTTTACCTTTTCCCGAATAAACGGCAGAATCGAATTTTATGAAACTTGGTATGTATATTACTACTAACCCAACTTAGACTTTAGGCTATATTAATTTTCTCTGAGACGAACAGGATTGGGGGTTATAAGGCAGGCCTGAAATTTAAAATAGTGAAATTTCGTTTTCTATTGGTTTTTCGGCAAATATGTACATGACAAAAGTTGTTTATTTTGTTGTTTAGAGTAACGTTTGTTATATACACTTTTTTTGAATACCGAATTATAAACGAGATAAACTCTAAAACCTATAGCGGAAGTGAACAATTTGATTCGGCACAAAAGACTCAACCAAACTAAATAAAACTCGGTATGTGTATTAGCACTGGCGCTTTAATTATGATAAGCAATATCAACTTTTCTAGGGACGGGCAGGAGTGGGGGTTGTAAGGGAGGCATGAAATTAAAAATAGCGATATTTTGTTTCCATTGGTTTTTTGGCAAATATGCACATAACAAAAGTAGTTTATTTTTAGTAACTTTTGTAATATTCACGTTTGTTTATAACAATGTATAAACGAGATATAAACTAAAGCGGGACCCAACTATTTTATTGGTCACTAACAATTGAACCAAACTTAACAAAACTCGGTATGTCAATTAGCATTAATTCTTCCATGATTATAAGCTATATTAAAATTTTTAGGTTCGAATGGGAGTGGGGTTATAAGGGATGCCTGAAATAAAAATTCGCGATATTTCATTGTCTAATTGTTTTTCGACAAACGTGCACATAACAAAAGTTGTTTACTTTCTTATTTAGAGTATCTTTAGTTTTATACATTTTTTCGGAAACAATGTTTGAAGCAAGTAATTAGTGTAGAAATATTGATATGCTCAACAACTCTTTCCAATATGAACTACCAGGTACCTCACCTGGAAAAATTAATTCAAATCTATGTTAATATTTTGTACTTAATAATTCAAATCTATGCATAATGCACAGGAGATGGGAAATATGACAATATGGAGGACGGTAAAGTCTTACATTATTAATTAATTTTACTATTAACAAATCCACAGCAAAGACGGGTATAAACCCTAAACACTGGGGCGGGGAAATGACACACATATTGTGCAAAGTAAAGCCTTGCCAAAAAAAATACCATCACCATTCAGCCTCAAATGAATTCCGGGGCGAAGCCGGGTATCTGAGCTAGTATATGTGTATATATATAAGGAGTTTCATGATAATCAGCTTATTTATAAAATTAGATGAGTAGGAGTGGGGGGGGGGGTTCTCTGAAGGCTGAAAACTTAGAAAAGCAAATATCTTTCTAAATTCTCGACATAGAGAAAAAGTGTAGAACAATATTTATAGAAAATCAAATTTGCTAGAAGATTGGTTCTATACAATTTTTTGATCCAGCTCATGGTCTGACTTCAGGCTTTAATGAACTTGATCTTTAGTTTTACATAAATCACTTAAATATAGAGTTAGTTAACAATCGAACAAAAATTAAGTGTTTTGAAGCAGAAGCATATAGCATATATATATATATATATATATATATATATATATATATATATATATATATATATATATATATATATATATAAATAATCATATCTATTAATATCAATTAATAGCAGATTTCCACTAAGGGAATTAAGCTATTGAAGTAGTAATCATGAGGCAATTTTTGAAAATTTTCCTCAAATGTGGTCCATTCAAAGCTCTCTCTCTCTCTCTCTCTCTCTATATATATATATATATCCTCTTTAAATTGAAGAATATTCACCGAGAAATATTTATATTTTAGTTTGAGCCATCAGTAAACCCCCACTCCTGCTCATGTTATGTTAACAAAAGTCCGTCACGCAGGGGCTGCGTAAACTAAGCAGATTTCCCCTGTGAAGTTTATAATAGAGAAATCTGCATACTGGTATCACAATACCACTGTGATTAGATAATGAGAAATCTTTCAGTTAATTAAAATATATTCCCAACTAAAACGGCTTCTGAATTGTAAGAATAATTTATATTTTAATAACTCAAATTTTAGTAGTCCAAGAACTAAAGAAGAGGGGGGGAGCGGATGAACAGAATGTATCTGCATAAATCTCACAAAGTAAAGAAGGTAAGGTAAGGTTAGAAACTACAGGTTAGAAGAAGCTTCCACCAGAGCCGAGAATTGACGAAGTTGGCCGACGTAATCCGAACTATACCCGACCACAGACTTCATAAAAATGCAAATATCTCGGTTAATATTTAAGATAGAGAATAAATGTATATAACAATATTTATAGTAAATTTAATTTGCAATAAGATTGGTTCTATACAATTTTTCGATCTGATGCATAATAACGGAGATATGTTGCATTTTCGAAAATCCCCCCCTCCCTCTGGTCCGATTTCAGCCATTAACGAACTTGATCTGTCTTTTTACATAAAACGGTTAAATATCGAATTTCGTAACGATCAAACAAAAATTGCGACCGCTAGAGCGTTATCAGACATATATATATATATATATATATATATATATATATATATATATATATATATATATATAATTTTGAACGGACCTCATTTTCGTCATCTCCTGGGTAGGATCGATGGACATTTGAAGAAATTTTCGAAACTCGCATCATGAGTACGACCCCAATAGCTGATTTTCCTTAAGGGAAATCTGCTAAAACAGAAGTGAGATTAGCAACCAAAATTCTCCAAATCCAGAACCCAGCCTCCCCAAATTTCCCCTGAGATCATCAGTCAGTGTTTTACCTCCCCCCAAGAAGGGATCTATGGGAACTTATGACGATTCCTGTTGATTCCAACATAAAACATCCTTAAACAATGCTGAGGATGTGGTGATCATCATACATTGACAGGAGGTGTGAAAGTTTGAACAAAAAATGCAAAATCAGAAGGTTAAAAGTATATGAGGATATCTGTTTGCATTGGTGAGTTGAGGGAGTTCCTAGCTTTAGTAAGCCCATGTGCATACATGCCTGCAAAGAAAACAATTGCTACAGAAATCAAATGTGGGGAAGCATCTATCAAAGTCAGAATGATCACAGGAATTAGAGGCTTGTATGCCCTGGAAAACCCCTCTTATTAAGAGTCTGTTTAGGAAATAAAAGTGAAAATATTCAAAATGGTTATCAGTCCAGCAATTGCATATGATAGAGAAACAGGAACTCCGTAGGAGGGGGGGGGTTTAGAGGGGGGATTTTTAAAAATTCGAAATACCTCCGTTATTATGCATCGGATCGAAAAAGTCCGTCACGCAGGGGCTGAGTAAACTAAGCAGATTTCCCACGTGAAGTTATACAATAAAGAAATTTCTTCAGAATAGAGAGTCGAACAGTTACGGGAACCGCCCGAACTAGCTCTTGAGGGAAACTCATGACTAGACCCGAAGTTAGCCAATCTCATCACAGAAGCTAAAAACAGAAAAATGCAAATATTTCGGTTAATATTCAAGATACATAATAAATGTATATAACATTATTTATAGTAAATTTAATTTGCAATAAGATTGGTTCTATATAATATTTCGATCCGACGTATAGTAACGGAGGTATTTTGAATTTTCGAAAATCCTCCCCTCTAAACCCCCCTCCCACTGATCCGATTTCAGCCATTAACGAACTTGATCTTTATTTTTGCATAAAACGTTTAAATATCGAGTATGATAACGATCAAACGAAAATTGCGACCGCTAGAGCGTTAACAGACAAATATATATATCTATATATCTATATATATATATAGATATATATATATATATAGATATATATATATATATATATATAGATAGATAGATAGATATATATAATTTTGAACGGACCTCATTTTCGTCATCTCCTGGGTAGGATCGATGGACATTTGAAGAAATTTTTCGAAACTCGCGTCATGAGTACGACCTCAATAGCTGATTTCCCTTAAGGGAAATCTGCTAAAAGTGTATAGAATCAATCTTATTGCAAATTAAATTTACTATAAATATTGTTCTATACATTTATTCTGTATCTTGAATATTAACCAAGATATTTGCATTTTTATTGTGAGTGTGGTCGGCACTATCCGGCGAGAGCTCTGGGGGCCGTTTTGGTAACTATTCTTCCCTTGTGAATAGGTATGAGATACCTTCCTACTACTGTTATTATTAGGCAGATTTCTCTATTGTAAACCTTCACGTGCTGCTTAGTTTACGCAGCCCCTGCGTGACGGACTTTTAGGGTTTATACCCTTCTTTGCTGTGGATCTGTTAATAATAAAATTATTTGTTATTTAAGGCTTCACTGTCCTCAATATTTTAATATTCCCTGTCTCCTGTGCATGTAGTTTTTTATAACGTAATGGACCATATAATTCATAATCAGAGAAAGTATTCTGTCATGCAAACCATGTACAAATATAAGTTATCTTCCCCTCAATGCAATACAAATCCCAATGATGACAGCAGTTTTAGATACGTCATAATCACTATTAAAAATAGTCTGTATAATAAACTGTATATTCATATTGGTACATAGTGTTCAGTATAGTATATTATATATTAACGAGCAGAGTTAATAAATACCAGAAATAACTGAATGCACCTGTCCATCGTCCATCCTTTTAAATAATTTATTTATGATAATTAAACAAATTCACATTCCTGAGAATAACACTACATTGCTAAAGCTATTTAGCATCAATCAACATGTAAACATAAACCAATATGAAGTCGGCAGGGAAGCTGCAGAACTGATAGGACAAAGGCAGTATCATCCCCACACTTCCCTATCAAAAAGGTGCCAACCTACTACTTATACAGGATCTTAATCCTCTAATACATTAAATTATATTAACACTTCTGATTACATTATCTTCACAATATTTAAAACAGTTTGTTCAAAAAAATGTTACGTTTTAATTAAATACACTTAGGGCAGACTGGCGTTTCTCATGAATCGTGCTTGGGAGAAAATAAGGGGGGGGGATTTTATTTTACTTAACTCGGTGCAATCAGTTACTGGCGTTAAAAAAATAACATAGATTTGAATTGTTAAGTATAAAATATTAACATAGATTTGAATTAATTTATCGAAGTGAGGTTAGTTCATATTGGAATGAATTGTTGAGCATAACAATATTTCTACGCAAATTACTTGCTTCATATTGTTAACGAAAAAATATATACATCTAAAGTTACCCTAAATAACAAAGAAAGCAACTTTTTTTATGTGCATGTTTGCCGAAAAACAAATAAAAATGAAATATATCGAATTTTTATTTCATGCCACTCCCGCTCCCGTTCGTTCCTAGAAATTTTAATAAGGCTTAGAATCAGGGAGGTTTCAATACTAAGATGCATACCGAGTTTTGTTAAGCTCAATCGATACTGCCCAATGAAATTGTTGCTCCGGCTTTAGTTTTTTGTGTATATCTCGTTTATACTTTTTTATACGACAAAAGTGAATATAATAAATGTTACTCTAAATAACAAAATAAACAACTTTTCTGCAGTGCATATTTGCCGAAAACCAATACGAAACGAAATATCGCTATTTTTAATTTCTGGAATTTTTAAATTCTTGTCCCTAGAAATATTGGTACAGCTTATTATCATGGAAGAGTTAGTGCTAATACCTTAAGGGAAATCTGCTAAAAAGTTGTCACTCAGGAGCTGAGTTAACTAACATATTTTCCACGCGCTGGTATAATACTTCGAGTAAAGTACGAAAAATCGCAATTGATGGCGTCATTACAACGTATTTGCGTGTGTGTGTGAAGTTCAATGAAAACCAGATTTGGTAATTAACCTTGGCATTAAGTGGCCCATGATATAACGGCTTATATTTAAAAAAATATGAGTCGGAGTGGGGGCTTACTGAAACCCAAAAACTAAAAACTCCACTTATCTTGGCTAATATTCATCATACAGAAAATCAAATAGTACAACATTTATAGAACATCAAATATACACCAAATAAGATTGGTTATATACATATTTTTTGATCCGACGCATAATAACAGCAATATTTCGAAATTCCCCTCCTACATTCGATTTCTGACATTAATGAACTTGATCTTTATTCTTACACAAAACGTTTAAATATCGAATTTGGAAACGATCAAACCTGTAATTGCGTTAACAGATATATATATATATATATATATATATATATATATATATATATATATATATATATATATATTGTAACCTCTGTCTGTACATTGATATTTCTCTCGAAATTTTACGTTAATTTTTCGTTTCACATGCTTTTCGTTTGTTGTAGCATTAGTGTATGTTTATATGTTTTTTTTTTTGTTTTTTACCTTTTCCCACCCAAACTACTGAACCGAATTTTATAAAACATGTACATTATCACTAACCCAACTTTAGAGTATAGGCTCATGTCACTTTCTCTAAGACGAACAGGAGTGGGGGTTATATGGAAGGCGAGAAATTAACAATAGCCATATTTTGTTTCCTATTTGTTTTTTGGCAGATATGAAATTACAAAAGTTGTGTTATTTTGTTATTTAGAGTGACTTTTGATATTTACAGTTTTGTATTAACGAGATATGTGTTAAAACATATAGCGGGTGTCAACAATTTTAAAGGACACAAGAGACTAAACCGACCATAACGAAACTCCGCATGTGAGTTAATATTAACGCTTTTATGTATTTAAGCTATATAAATATTTTTAGGAACGAACAGGAGTGGTGGTTATAACAGAGGCCTGAGATGAAAAATTGCGATATTTGATTCCTATTGGTTTTTCGACATAGATGCACATAACACAAGTTGTTTACTTTGCTATTTATAGTAATATTTGTTATATACACGTTTGTAGTATACCGAAATATTAATGAGATATACGCTAAAAACTATAACAGGCGTGAACAATTTTATTGGGTACAAAAGAATGAAACGTACAAAACAAAATTCGGTATGTGAATTAGTAATAACTCCCCCTGATTATAAGCTGTGCCATCATTGCTAGGAACGAGCAGAAGTGGGGGTTATAGGAGAAGCCTGAAATGGAAAACAGGGGTCTTTCGTTTCCTAATGGTTTTTTGACAGTCATACACATAACAAACGTTGTTTATTTTGTCGTTGTTTATTAACGTTTGTTGTATACCAAAGATTAAATGAGATATAAGCTAAAAAATAGTGGGAGTCAACAATTTTATTATTACTCATTAATGTGTTTATAATATAGGCATATTATGGCACATCATGTTATGTTTATAGATTTACATAATAGTTCTAGCTATAATATGGATTGGTGAGGTAACAAATCTCCGCACCCTCCCCTCCTCATTTGCTATTTATTTTAATTTGAAAATAACTTCGTTATTTATTTTCAATAGAAATTTAAACTGTTAGGGCAATTCAATTACTTAATTTGTATAATGTATTATTTAAACAGTGTCTTGCCGAGTTTGCAGAACGTGTAACAGCGAAAGTTGTGCGGAATCAAACTCTTATATTGTGGTTTTTATTATCTTATTTCCACCGATATGTTGAGGTTTTGGAAATGACTAAAGATAGTACATCCTTTAACTATTAAAAGTTACTTGATAATGTCATTATAACAAATGGGAATATGCGACATGATGAAATGTTGGGTTTATTAGACGTCAATCTGTTTTGTACTTGAATGTGGTGCAGGTGTGGAGGGGCTGTCTAGGGAGGAGGGGTTTCCTTAACTATTCTTAGGCCAGTCTTTGCCGGTAAATCGGTATGGTCGGGGGGCTCGTACTCTTTTTCCTCACTTTATTTCCCAGGGACCGTAGTATCGAAGTGAAGAAATGCTGCCAAAGAGGTTCTTCCCTGTATCATGGAACCGATCTGGTTTGCGGAAACAATTCTCACCATGTCTGGCTGTACGCGAACATCACAGCATTCGGCCTCCCTGTAGGTTGCGCGGTCCATTTCGCTGACGAAGGGACCAGGGCATCTTGCATAGACAATCTCAACGAGACAGAGACTATAGTTTCTGTCAAGTGTGAGGACGACTCTCAGGGTTTCACAGTCCCCAACATCCACTACCTCCGCAAGTGTTGTCCCGTTGAGCGGGTATACGACTCCATGGGCCAAAACTGTTGGGGGCAGCAGAATGACTCATATCCAACTGGTTTCTTGAACTTGCTCTTTTTTAACGCACAAGGTGTTGTAGACATCGAACACGGTGCCCCGGTGTGTTCCAAGCATCAAGTTCTAGTCGACCACTTGTTCACTTCGGATCAATTATGGAGGAGCCAGAGTGGGTCAATACATTATATGGTAGAAGGGCGTAATTTCGTCCGAAACCCACAGGAAGTATGTGTCGACAGGACTGAGAGAAGAGACTTTCTCGTGGTGAGAGCATGTGAGGAGGATAGTGTCGCTTGCGAAGAGAATACCTGTATTAGGAAATGCTGCCCCGACGGCAAAAGCTACAACGGTACGGACGCCTGCGTGGAATCCCGAAGGTACACCGTACCATTAAAAATAAACAACACAAATCCCAGTTTGGTACCAGTAGAACCCCGTACTCCAGCATATTGGCACACCTTAGAATGTGACAAATACAGAGAGTATTCCATATCAAGCTATACTCTGATTTTAGACGGCAGTATTGACAACAATGAAGACCATATACAGACTGAAAAGGGAGAGTTCTGCATTGAAACCGACGAAGACGAATATGGTATCGATGTCTATGTATTCTTTTGCTTCTATGAAGTTGAATCGACTGTGCACATCTGGAACTCTATCGGGATGATGGTGTCAGTTTTGTTCCTAATCCCGACGTTCATCGTCTATGCCATCCTGCCATGTCTCAACAACCTCCATGGCAAGACACTCATGAGTCATGTAGCTAGTCTCATCATTGCATACTCATGTTTAGCTATTGTACAGCTGTTGACGTCTCAGCTTCCAGATTTGATTTGTCTTATACTAGGTAACTCAACAATTCCTCATTTACTTGCTCTCTCTCTCTCTCTCTCTCTCTCTCTCTCTCTCTCTCTCTCTCTCTCCATTTCTTACTCATTATAAAAGGGAAATATTCTGCTGCTAAGCAGAAACCCTAAACCCGGGGCTCTTGTCAGAAATTTGAACTTCTTCAAGCTACTTTATTGCTCATTTGACTCATCAATACAGTAAATTTGTTACTTAAATAAATATGTCAACAAATTCACATATCCGATAATAGTGGAACTTTTACTGGAATCATGATTGCTTATGTTGTAAGCTATAAAATCGTGGCTGCAGTACATTAACTTACAGTGTTCAGGTCTACTTTCATTGAGATTTTTTGTACATTTTTTATGAGACATTCAAAACTTGAGTCCACTCCGAACAATATAATATAATAATGTTCTTATACATTGTCCTATTTAAAAACAAATAAAATCATTGCATTCGGCCTATTTTTTTCTTTGTTTTCTAAATCATATTTTTTCTTAGTCGTAGAATTACGCTAATCTAATCGATTTTTTAGACACAAAAAATCATGTTTCTAAAGGTTTAAAGGAATTCGGTTTACGAGATTTTGAGATCCACTTTTCAAACAGGTTCAAATCCATCGCGAAGGAATGGGCGATATGGTTACTGCTCGACGGGCGCGCGTGGATATAAGTTTCAACAGAACGTATTTTTGTATGCGGGGTCTGTGTATATTTGAAAACAAGTTTTTAAAAATAGCTAAAAGGAGGATGAGAAATTTGCTGTGATTTTTTTTAAGTATTACAGTTTCCTTCTTCTCTTTCCTTGATTAAATCTACTTCACTTTCTCATTATTAAATATTTCCTATTATTATTTATTAATGCCTTCTTTTCTTCAATTGTTTAAATCATTCAACCCCAGTTTCTTCAAACTTATAATAAAAAGAAAGATATTCCCTTATATTCTTTAACTCCTCCTTTCATTATATATCCTTAATAGTTATTAATTATGTAGTATTATTTTATTTATATTTTTTTAAATTTATTTATTTAAATGAGTTCCGCAACACCGGCGATTTACTCATAATTCAATTGTGCACAAAAAAGCGAATAGAAAAAATAAAAAGAAAGAAACGGAAAAGGAGTGAACTATGGTGGTTTTTGATACGGTTCAATGGCAAACCAGTTTTATATGAAACTAACAATATTATATATGCAAACATCAGGGTGGTGAAAATAATATAAAAGAAAATGTAATAATCGACGGGAGAAAGAAAAAGAAAGATAACATACTTAGAACTACATGATCCAAATAGATAAGACTAAAACAGAACACCATTTGTCATAATATGCCTATATTAAAAACACTTAAATAAGTACTAATAAAATCGTCAACTCCCGCTATAGATTTAGCGTATATCCCATATTTACTTCATTTTACAACAAAAGTGAATGAAACAAAAGTTGCTCTAAATAACAAAGTAAACAACTTTTGTTATGTGCACGTTTGCCGAAAAACAAATAGAAAATGAAATATCGCGAATTTTTACTTCAGGGCTCCCTTATAACTCCCACTCCCTTTCGAACCTAAAAATTTTAATATAGCTTATAATCATAGAAGATTTAATGCTAATTCACATACCAAGTTTTGTTAAGTTCGGTTCAATCGTTAGTGCCGAAAAAAAATTGTTAGCTCCTGCTTTAGTTTTTAGTTGGTATCTCGTTCATTTTTTGTTATACGACAAAAGTGAATATAACAAAAGTTACTTTAAATAACAAAATAAACAACTTTGGTCATGTGCATATTTGCAGAAAATCCAGTAGAAAACGAAATACTGCTATTTTTAAATTCAGGCCTCTCTTACAACCCCCACTTCAGTCCCTAGAAATGTTGGTATAGCTTATGATAATTAATGCGTCTGTGCTAATACACATACCGAGTTTTATTTAGTTCGGATGAGTCTATTGTGCCAAATAATATTGTTGACTCCCGCTATAATTTTTAGCGTATAACGCATTTAAACTTCGGAATACGGCTGAATGGTGGAGGTATTTTTTTGGCAAGGCTTTATTTTGCACAATATTTTGACATTCACCCGTCCCAGTGTTTACGGTTAATACCCGTTGTTTCAGTAGATTTGTTAATAATAAAATTAATTTTTTTTAAGACTTCACTGTTCTCCAAAATTGTCATATTTTCCGTTTCCTGTGCATTATGCATAGATTTGAATTATTAAGGACAAAATATTAACATACATTTGAATTAATTTTTCCAGGTGAGGTACCTGGTAGTTCATATTGAAAAGAATTGTTGAGCAAATTTCTCTAAATAACAAAATAAACAACTTTTGTTATGTGCATATTTGCCGAAACCCCAATAGGAAACGAAATATCACTATTTTTAATTTCAGGCCTCCCTTATAACCCCCACTCCTGCCCATCACTAGAAATGTTAGTATGGCTTATTATAAGTAAGGCGTTAGTGCTAATACATATCGAGTTTTATTTAGTTCGGTTGAGTCTTTTGTGCCAAATAAAAATGTTCACTTCCGCTATAGGTTTTAGCGTATATCTAGTTTATAATTCAGTATACGACAAACGTGTATATAACAAAAGTTACTCCAAATAACAAAAAAAGAACTTTTGTTATGTGCATAATTGCCGAAAATGCAATAGGAAACGAAATTTTTAATTTCTGGCATCCCTAATAACCCCCACTCCTGTTCGTCCCTAGAAATGTTAGTATGGCTTATTATAAGGAAATCGTTAGTATTAATTCACATAGCGAGTTTGGTTTAGTATATTAATATTAAAGAAGCCTAAAGTCTAAGTTGGGTTAGTAGTAATATACATACCAAGTTTAATAAAATTAGGTTCAGTCGTTTATGCGTGAAAAGGTAACAAACAAACAGACACCAAAGAAACAAAAGTCCGTCACGCAGGGGCTGCGTAAACTAAGCAGATTTCCCACGTGAAGTTTTACAATAAAGAAATTTCACGAGAGCCAAACAAGTCAAGGAAACGGCCGAACTAGCTTTTGGCGGGAAAGTAACTCTCGTCCGTTAGGCTCCGAGATTAAATTAAAAACAATTCAATCTCAAAAAAACAACAAGAACACAAAACATGGACTTACCATTAATGATAGCAACGCTTTGAACACTTATTACACCAACACTAAATAGTACCACAGAATATCTATTATTTGTAAGACAATACTGCTGTGAATATTAAGTAAACAAATAAAGGGCAAGTCAAATGGTAAGAACCTTCCTGATAGCAAACAGTCTGAGTTGTAAACAATCAGGTTAGCCAGCTTTTACCGGAAATAAAGGCAATTACGGAAATATATTTGATTATATGTTATAAATTTTATTCATAAAACTATTTATTATATCTAGTACTGTAATTAATAATAGAACGTAACCTACAACGTAATACGGCTGGATTGTAAACAAACAGGTTAGCCAACCTTGTAGTGCAGTATCGATAGATAGACCGGAAAAACAAACAATTAAAGAAATATATCTGAATATAAAATATTAATTTTATTGGAAACTATTTATTATAGTTAGTGGAGTAATTTGAAATGAATCAAAATAATTTCTATCTCAATCACTCAGATTTTTGTAGTCCAAGAAAAAAGGGGAGGGGGGTGGGAGGGGTTCAACAGAACGTATTTGTTTGTAACTCGTAAAATAAAGCTTTGTTGAAAACAATATTTTGTATTTAACCTAATAATGAGGTGGTTCATTAGATATCAGCTTATTATTAATATGTCCCTAGTAGGAGTAGGGGTTTACTGAAAGCGGAACTCATTACAAAAAATACAAATATCTCGGTTAATACTCATTATACGGAAAATATGTATAGAACAATATTTATAGTAAATGTAATTTGCAATAAGATTGATTCTATACAATTTTTCGATCCGACGTATAGTAACGGAGATATTTCGATTTTTCGAAAATCCTCTCCTCTAAACCTCCCTTACCACTGGTCCGATTTCAACCGTTAACGAACTTGATCTTTATTTTTACATAAAACGACTAAATTTCGAGTTTCGTAACGATCAAACAAAAATTGCGACCGCTAGAGCGGTAACAGACAAATATATATATATATATATATATATATATATATATATATATATATATATATATATATATATATATACAGTTTTGAACGGACCTCATTTTCGTCATCTACTAAGTAGGATCGATGGACATTTGAAGAAAAATGTCGAAAATTCCGTCATGAGTACAACCTCAATAGCTGATTTCCCTGAAGGGAAATCTGCTAAAATGGTAGGGGTTATAAGGAGAATAAATGCTGATGCTTGAGGTGTCAGCAGAGCGGATGTTCCCAAGACGTAACTCCTCCCTCCTTAGGCTGAAGCTGTCCTCGGCGAAGTAAGTGGTAAGCGAGGAAGCGATGATGAAGAAGCCGTCCGAGTTTCCATTTCGTTTGCTTCTGTTGGCTGTAGTCTGGTGATGAAGCCTGGTTTCTTATATAGTATGTATAGTACACAGAATAATAAGGATATTATAAGAACAATTATACATAAAATAAAATAAAAAGTACTAAAGTCAAAATCATCAGTGTCCAATTCTTCTAGTGGCTCTATATTTAAATTAGTTTTTATGTATATGATCAAAAGAAAATGAAGTTTCTTCCGCTATTGGCGGCATGTGAAAACTTAAAATAGGATATGATTCCCAGTAAGAATATGGTATGGGAGAATTATAAAGTATTTCAGATGAATTGACATATAAAAGTTCTGTTAATTTAGGATGGACAGTTACATTGTGTCCGTTATTATTTATAGTAATATGGGACTCGTTATATAATAAAAATTGATTAATTATTGGTATGAATTTTATAAATGGACTGGTCTCCTTAATAATTAAACTCTTACAATTATTTAATTTCTTATGTTCTAATATATCTAAAATACAATTATCATAATCTTGACTAATATTTCTACAATAATAATAATCATTAAGAAGTTCACAGTGTCCTGTGAATAGCTCTGTATATCTCATAATAAAAGAGGGATTTATTACTGTTGTCATAACCTGCCCTTTGTGATATACAGGATAGGATAAAAGGAAAAAGGTTTCGAATGTAGGAGATGGAAGTGGGATTTGGATAAAATAGGAAATAATATTATTGTGAATAGAACAATGTACTTTGGAAATTTGCCACAAGACATTAGGGTCATTTGATATGAAAGTTATATGAGTATTATTAATAAGTGTTTCCAGTTCCCTGTAAGATATGATACTGGAATGAAGAATATTAAGTTTACAAAAATCTAAACTAGTTTCTATATCGTTAATAGTATTATATAGTAACATTAAATTATTAAACAAAATAGAGTACTGCTGCGTAAGCATTATAGCATTAGTTTCATTACTAGAATACTGAAAATATTTTTCTAATCTAGCATTATTATTTTCAATTATTGATATATCTTTATTAAATTCATTAATTAATTGTTTATTAATAGATAATTGGTTTTCTGCATTATGTTCTAAATGATAATTATTAGACTGTATTTTACTAATGATAGCATCATATTTTTGTTTATCCTGAGCATCCATATTGCCAGTCAGCCATGAGATAGCCGTTGATTAAACCGCGTTTTGGTCTACTTTTGTTTATTTTCAAGTGGTCTTGTTTGTTCTGAGTATATTTAAGGTGTACACGGATAGAATCCAAAAAAATTTGATAATTTTTCTTCGTATAAATGTTAATAATTTTTTCAATACTTGTCAATTCTTTTTGTAGTACATCAGTGTCAATGTGATGAAAATAAGTGTAAGTTGAATTAATGAAAAATTAATCCTGTATTTCTATGGCAGTGACTCCAGGTGTGTCAGTGAGGTCAGTTAGCCTGTACGCTACTGCTTGGTTGAGGATCAGTAGGAATACTAGCATTTTCACCTGAAACAGATGAAATTTTCATTGTTTTCCTAGGACGTTTCATCCTATTTGGGTGAAATTTAATGGACCGTTTAAGATTTCCTCGGTTATATGTTACTTTTTTGGTTTCTTTATCATATGTCGTTTTGAAATATTTTGGTTTGTGTTTTTTGTTGAATGTAGTTTTTAAGTAAGGCTCGTCAGGAATGTGAGGTTCTGGTTCTCTACCTTCATTCAGTTTGTTTGTTCGGTCTTCTTTTTCCTTATCCGTTTTCCTTTTTACTAGTTTATGTATCGTTTGTAATTGGTTAAAATAATTGTTTATATTTTCTTCAGTTATTAGAGTTTCTGTCATGTCTTCTATGTAAGGGTTTTGTGTTATTCCGAAAGTAATTTCCATCGGTGTCAGTTTCAAATTGGAATTTATTGAATTATTAAATGCTATTAACGCCAGTGTCATGCATTTCTCCACATTGTAATCCTTATGTTCTAATTGTATCGAATTTAGTATTTCAATAAGTGTAGAGTGTGACCGTTCCAATTGTCCTTGAGAGTCAGAATGTCCTGGTGTTGTATAGTATGGTTCTATGCCATATAGCTTGAGAAAGTTTCGTAAACCAATATTGTCAAATTCGCGTCCATTATCCATTTGAATAATTTTAGCTATAGGAAATAAAGCAAGATATTTACTTAATTGGTCTTGAATTTCAACTTGGTTCAAACTATTAAGAGGGTATGCTAACAGTTTTTTCGAAAATTAGTCAATAATTGTTAGAAATTTATGTTTATCATAATAAAATACATCAATTTGTATTTTTTCAAAAGGTCGATCAGGAGTTTGGGTTTGTTTATATACCACTTGAATTTGTTTCCTCTCATACTTAACTTTTTGACAAATAGAACATTTATTGATAAAGTCTGTAATATCTTTGAACATTCCAGGCCAATAATATCTCCTACGAATATATTCATAAGATTCACTAATACCTCTATGATAGGCTTTGCCTACATGATAGTTAGAAACTACTTCAGTTTATTCTGATTTAGGTATTATGTCTAAATTTAACTTAGAGTAACGTTTAATTTTAATTGTACTAAAACTACTACTTATAATATTTTTAAAATTCTCAAATATATTATTATACTCCTCTTGTAAAATACCATCTTTTTTACAATATACACCGTAAGTTGTATTCGGTTTTAAATATTGTATACAATATGTTTTCATTTGTTCTCTGTCTAATGAGTTTTTAAAAGAAAATCTGAGACGGGTTTTATTAAATATTTTTTGAATTTGAGGATTCGAATTTCCTCGATGCAGAACAATTTGATTTTGTTCAACATTTAAAATTTTACTTTCGTCACAAATAACAACCTGTTCATCGGAACTTTCCTGCGAATGTATTGTGACTAGACTTTCAGTATCCTGAATTTCATCATTATTTGGGGGGTAATTTTGTAGGAATTCATCGAGTACTTCTTGTGGATCTATCTCGTCTTCTATAGCAGTACAATACTGAACGCGAGATAAGGCGTCTGCTACAACATTCGTTTTTCCAGCGACATATTTAATATCAAATTCGAAATCGGATAAAATACATTTCCACCTTAATAATTTTGAATTGGGTTCCTTAAGACTGTGGAGCCATTGTAAAGGTTTATGATCCGTTTGAATTAAAAATTTTCTGCCATATAGATATGGACGGAAATGTTTGCAAGCCCATACAATTGATAATAACTCTTTTTCTATGGTGGACAAATTTTCTTCATGTTTATTTAATGTTCGCGACGCGTAGCCTATTGGCAAATCTTTACCATCGAAATTTTGTGACAAAACTGCTCCAAGTGCAAAATTTGAAGCATCTGTAGTTAAAATAAATTGTTTTGAAAAATCGGGCAGTTGTAAAATGGGGTTATTTTGTAAAAGAATTTTTAATTGTTCGAAAGCTTGTTTATATTCTACATTTTGTAAATTAATTTTTGAATTTTTCTTTAGTGCTAATGTTAGGGGTTTTGCATCCAAAGTTTTCAAATACGTGGGAAATAGATCACACTTAAAATGAAAACTTCTGCTAAGTCCCTATATTCGAGCGCCAGTTAAGTTTAAAGTACGCGTGTAAGCCTTTTTAAAAAGCACTTTTATTAATTACAACAATTACAACTTTGAAAATGAACAGAGTGACAGTCTAGAGCTACTGGGGAAATGACAAGGAGAGGAAAAATGGTAGGGGTTATAAGGAGAATAAATGCTGATGCTTGAGGTGTCAGCAGAGCGGATGTTCCCAAGACGTAACTTATGACATGTGAAACGAAAAGTTATCGTGAAATTTCAAGAAAAAAATCAATGTACAGACAGAGGTTACAATTTTTATATATATATATATATATATATAATTTTGAACGGACCTCATTTTCGTCATCTCCTGGGTGGTACCCGGTGGACATTTGAAGAACTTTTTCGAAAATCGCGTCATGAGTACGACCTCAATAGCTGATTTCCCTGAAGGGTAATCTGCTGAAATTCTCTAAGACAAGCAGGAGTGAGGATTATAAGGGAGGCCTAAAATTAAAAATAGCGATATTTCGTTTCCTATTGGTTTTTCAGCAAAATGAACATAACAAAAGTTATTTATTTTGTTATTTAGAGTAACTTTTGTTATATACACTTTCGTCGTATACCGAAGTATAAATGAGTTATACGCTAAAAATTATAGCGCGAGTCAACAATTTTATTTGGCACAAAAGAATCAACCGAACTAAATAAAACTCGATATGTGTATTATCACTAACGCCTTCATTATAACAAGTCATACCAACATTTCTAGGGACGGGCAGGAGTGGGGGTTGTAAGGTCGCCTGAAATTAAAAATAGCGCTCGGGGGGGGGGGGGGCGGGGGGGTTATCCGGGAAGCCTGTTATCTCATGCACATTACAGAAGGTTTTTATTTGTTATTTAGAATAACTTTTGATGTATCCACTTTTGTCGTTTAACAAAGTATAAACAAGGTATTCGCTAAAACTATAGAGGGGGTAACCAATTGTATTAGTACTGTTTAATGTTTATTTGTTATAGGCGTAATAATGTTGTTTTTCGATGTATATGGTAGTTCTATGTATAATACGTATTAGTGAGGTTATAAATCTCAAGTGGAAGGGAAAGTCGCACGGAGGCCCACCTAAACAGTTAATTGTATTAACTTATTTTCTGTTAAATGCTGGCACAATTGGAATTTCTTTCTATTTATTTCTAAACTATGTGTGCTCGGAGTGGGTTTGACAGAAAATATGTGCATTATAGATACTATTTCATAATAATAAATGCTATCCATGATCATGGTTTGAATTAATCACGGTGTGTCAAACAGTAGAGAGGGATTGATTGGGAACTCATTTTCATTTACTCTTTTTAATTAAATTTTGTATTCTATAAGTCCCCACAGTTACCCTTATGGAAAAATAATATGCCCAGACAGGAAGTATAATTGTACATATTGAAGCCTCGCTATAAAAATACTCTCAATATTCAGTCCAATAATTTAATTACGGTCACTGAAATTCACAAAAAGACAGCACTGCACTGTCTTTTACTTCGCGAAGTTAACTTTCTTATAATAATGAAGATATTTTGAATTTTCGAACTCCCTTCTGTCTCTATACCCCTGGGGGTCCGATCTCTTCCAATCACAAGTATGAGCTTTAGTGTTGAATAAAACGGTTAATTATTGAATATGGTGTAGTTCAAATCAACATTTTTTGACACAAAAACTTAAACCTTCATTGATGAATTCATTGTACAAAGAATTTGCACGTATTTGCAACAATATTTGGTATTTAAGCTTAGAATAAAGTGGTTCATGATATAGCAGCGAATTATTAATATGAAATGAGTAGGAGTGGGAGTTACTGAAGGCTGAAAACTAAAAATTCCTAATATTACGGTTAATATTAATCTTAGAGAAAATATTTTTATAACACCATTTAAACGTAATTCAATTTCTAATAAGATTGGTAATGTACACTTTTTCGACCCTACTTATTATATCGGAGATTCCAATTTTCAAAATTTCCCCTCTGAACCCTCCCTCCCAATGGTTCAATTTCTAAAATTAACGACCTTGAGCTTTCTTTTTACATAAAATGATTAAATATCGAATTTGATAAACATGAAAAAAAAATGCGTGCGCTAGAGCGTTAACAATCAAATATATATAAATAATTTTGAACGGACCACATTTTTGTTATCTTCTGGGTAGGGTCGATGGACATTTGAGAAAATATTTTGATTATCGCGTCATAAGTTCGACCTCATTTGCTGATTGTCTATAAATGTTGTTATATACATATTTTCTTTAATGTTAATATTAACCGAGATATTTGGAATTTTCAGTTTTCCGCTTTCAGTAAACACCCATTCCGGCTTGTGTGATATTAGCAATAAGTAATAATATCATAATATGAACCGTTTTATTCCAAGCTTAAATACAAAATAATCTTCGGGCTCAGTTTAACCATGAGAGTTAAAGCGTTGACCTAAATCTCCCATGGTAGACATAGTGTGGCGAGTTCGATTCCCGCCAGGGCAAAGGAATTTATTTAGTGACGGAATGCACTAAATAAAACCCTTAGTCAATTAGCCTTAGTTACAAAAAATTTAAGTTAATTAATAATTTAAAAAAATATCAAATATTGTTCTGTGCCACGTTAATGATTGTATAAAGATAAAATTTGTCGCTCTCGACTTAAGTCTGTCCTCTAATGTTTGTACACATTGTAGTTGAAGTCTACCCACACATACCACATAAGATAAGAATAATGCCAACCCACACATACCAACATAAGATAAGAATTTTGTCGGGCCATCGTGCTGTTCTTCCAGTGTTGCTTTATGTGTTGTCTGTAATAATAATAATAATAATAATAATAATAATAATAATATATATATATATATATATATATATATATATATATATATATATATAACTAAAATAAACAATAATAATAAAATTCAAAATTTGTCTGTTAGTCTGATAAAAAGATTGTATAAACCAATCATATTTGGATATTTTAGTTTTTGCCTTCAACAAACCCCCATTCCTACTTATGCCATATTAACAATAAACTATTGTATCATGAACCAACTTTATTTGAAAATTAAATATCAAATATTGTTTTAATTAAACCTTTCCTATGTTCGAAGTGTACATATATATTCGTGACGGCCTTCATTTATGATTTTACGCTCTAAAGTACATAATTTTAGCAGATTTCCCTTAAGGTAAGTCAGCTATTCAGCTCATGTTGCCAGTTTTTAAAAATTCCCTCAAATGCCCATCGATCCTACCTTGTAGATGTCGAAAATGAGGTCCGTTCAAAATTATATGTATATATAAAATTTTTACCTCTCTCTGTACATTGATTTTTTTCCTTGAAATTCCAGGATAATTTTTCGTCCTTTTTTGTCCATGCCATAGACACGATATCTGCAGTTTGTTTCTTTGGTGTATGTTTGTTTGTTTGTTACCCTTTCATGCCTAAACTAATGAAACAAGATTATGAAACTTGGTATGTATATTACTACTAACCAAACTTAGATTATAGGCTATACTAATATTCTTTGAGACCTGAAATAAGGGAGGCCTGAAATTAAAAATAGCGATATTTCGTTTCTTAATTGTTTTTCGGGAAAAACGTACATATTAAAAGTGGTTTATTTTGTAATTTAAGTAAGGTTGTTATACGTTTGTCGTATACTGAAGTATAAACAAGGTATACTCTAAATACTAAAGCGGCGCGTGAACAATTTTCAAATACATAAATGACAAAACCTAACTCAATGATACTCCGTGTGTGGGTTAGTATTAATGCATCTTTGATTATAAGCTATATTTATATTTTTAGGAACAAACAGGAGTGGGGGTTATACGGGATGCCAGAAATGAAAAATCAAAATATTTCGTTTCATATTGGTTTTTCAGCAGACATGTCTATATAAAAGATGTCCATTTTGTTAATAAGAGTGACTTCTGATATATACACTTTTTTAGTATGCCGAAGTATGAATGAGATATAAGCTAAAACCTGTATTGGGAGACAATAATTTTAGTTTGTGCAAACGAATGAGCGGAACTTACCAATACTCGGTATCTGATTAGATTCAACTCCTCCATAATTATAAGTTGCATTAACATTTCTAGAGAGGTACAGGAGTGGGGGTTATAAGGAGGCCTGAAAGGAAAAATTGCAATATTCCGTGGCCTATTGGTTTTTCTGCAAAGATGTAAACATCAAAAGTTGTTTATTTTGTTATTTAAAGTATCTTTTGTTATTCACACTTTTATCACATACCGACGTGTGAATGAGATATTCACAACTGGACATGTGATTTAGCATTAACTCTTTCGTGATTATAAGCTGTATCAAAGTTTTCAGGGAGGATCAGGAGTGGGTGGGGGTCGTAGGAGAGGCATTATACGAAAAATCGCCGTACTTCGTTTCCTATGGCTTTTTCCTCAAACATGAACACATCGGAAGGTGTTTATTTTGTTTTTTAGAGTAACTTTGGTTATATTCACTTTTGCCGTACAACGAAGTATAGACGAGATATCTGCTAAAAACTATAATGGGAGTCGAACAATTTTATTAGTACTCATTTATGTGTTTTTAATATAGGCATATTATGACAAATGATGTTATGTTTTAAGACTTATATGATATTTCTAAGTATAATTCGGACTTGGGAAAGCTCCTCACACTCGTCTTCTCATTTGTTATTTATTTTAATTAGAAAATAAAAATATCATATTTATTTTTATACATATTTATTTTTAGTTAATCACAAAACTTTTTTATGGCTCCTCACAATTTTATTTCTTATAAACGCTGAACGCTTTCGGGGACTAAATCCCCATCCTCCGAGGAACAAAACAATGTAACACCATAATTAAGGAGTCTAATAATCAGTTCTTAAAATATTTTTACATAGTTGGTCATATAACAAACAGTCTATAACATTATAAAATTTTACAATAATAACACCTATATTTAAAAACACAATTCCAATTAAAATATAACAACGGGAAAACACTTTATACGTGTTTTATGAAAATGCTTGAATATACTCGGGAAATCGTTTGTATATATATTAAGGGAATGAGTATTTTAATATGAACGATTTGATACTTTTCACTTCTTCCATTTTTCTATCGTATTACAACAGGCACTACGCCTGAAAATAATTCTATATGTGTTTTTTTTATTAATTCTAAGGTAATCCAATCGTTTTATTTTGACAGGAAACTAGATATATTTAATCCTAAGAATGATTATATATTCGCCAATAGGCATTCCCTGCTCCATCCTCAAAACTATAAATATGACTTATTTGAAGACAATAAACGGATTTATTTGTGCTCCTGTTATCCAGTATTTATATTTCGACGCGAAACCATTATTATATCAATTAGTTTCGGGTTAACAGCAAGTCTAATCTTCGATTTGTCTAAATGCTAATATCTTGGGTAAAAATAATGAGAGATTGCACTTTTACTGCTCATTTTACAGGGCATTTGTGTTATTGGTGTATATGAGAGGATGATTTTGCGAATCCAATCTTTATATTTCCACTGGAAACCCACTTCTATTTCAACCCGTCAATGACGGGAACACGGTTAGCACGTAGTCCGTAATGTACAACAGCCCTTTGGATGGCAGTCCCCATGTTTTCTTAGCCACAAGTGTTATTGAATTTTCATCATGCCTCTGGCTATACCTTAGTCGAGATTCGTTCCTCGCCTTGAGGGTTAGATCTCTTACTTAGAAAATATTTTACGAATATAATATTAATATGAAAGTAAAGGTAGTATAGTCAGTTGAGGACTCCATCGTTTCAATGTCAGTCAATGGGTACAGAATTCATCAAATTCAAGAAGACTATACGTACTATATTGTACGTATGTTTTTTTTTTAATTGTTTAGGATTCAATATTTTGTTTGTTCCTTTCTTGTGCCCGATTTCTATTGTTTGTGTTCCATTTTTGTTTTTCTATTCATTTCTGTTTTTCTGTTCCATTTTTCTTTTATATTTCTGTTTTGTGTTCCATGTCTGTTTTTGGTTAACCAATTTGTTTTTGTGTTCCATTTCTGTATTTTGTTTTTGTGTTCCATTTCTGTTTTTGTTTATCCATTTTGTTTTAGTGTTCCATCTCTGGTTTTTTTTCCCCATTTCTGTGTTTGGGTCTTTTCATCAAATCTATTTTCATATGGGGCTCAGGATAGCCATGCGAGTTAAAGCGTTAACCTTTATCTCATATGGTAAACCTAGAGTGGCGAGTTCGATTCTTGCCTGGGCAAAGGAAATTATTTAGTGACGAAATTCATTAAATAACGTCCTAAAATCCCACCCTGGCTAGAAAAGGGTGGTAACCTGTAGATAACCCGTCCCGATTAGCCTAAGTTGCAAAAAGTGGACGTTAATAAATAATAATAATATTTTCACATGAACACGTTTCTTTTCACACTGAAATCATTACCTGTTACTAACGTGATTTATTTCCCAAGCCCAAAAATGGACTTATAACCTCTACATTCTAATCAAAACAAACCAAAATAGATTATTAATTCAATATGTTTATTAAACAATAACAAATATGTAACACAGGCACTTTTTTTATTTTATTTTCAGATTTCTGGAGACCAGTACTCTCTAATATGGTTCATTATTGATTCAAAACAATCTTCATTCCCATATCTTCTACGCCAAATAAATTCACACAAATAAGAATCAATCATACTTCTGTGGGTGCCACATTCACGTTTATTTCTACGTTTTAAACTTGACCACAGAGATTCCACTCTTTGTGTATGAACACCAGTGGTGATATCCACGAAATTTTTGGTCTACGGTGAAATGTTTATACCTCATTCCTGGGACTTTTCTGAGGCCTTTATAAGACTTACAACAATCTGAATATATGGTAGTTCCTGGAAGAACTGAAGCTTTTATACATGCAGTCAACATTTCAGCAGTTCTATTAGGGACAGCATACAAGAAACACTCCCGTGTTTTCCTAGAGACTCCTCCAAACACCCACTGATGAGGATAACTTCTTCCAACGTTGTATTTCCTTCTTGTGAAATATGTTTCATCTATTTCTACTGTCAAACCTTCTCCTCCGATTAACACTGGATTATTTAAAATGTCATTAGCACAAACCTCCCGGAGCATATTCTTCCAATCTGTCGCAGTTATTGAGCTTATTCCTAGTTCCTTACGACAAAATTTTACGGTTGTTCAATAGTCCAAGCATAAATGAATAATAAACTTTTTACTTTTCAAAAACACATACATTATTGCGGCATTGTGATCGATGGCATCTCCAACGAGGACAATTTCCTTTTCGTTCATATAATTTCATTTCATGTCCTTGTGGGCATTTCCTTTCCTTGTGTAGGATTCCAAATCGCTGATAAACACGTATCACTTGATTTTCATCATGAAATACGTGTGCTAGTTTGATCAAATTCATTTTTATTCCGGAAAGAAAGCAAACGACGAATCTATAACCTGAACCGTGTATAACTGAATTTAGAACGGTTACTGTAGTAGTAACATGTGACCCCTGTGTTTTGTTTTTCCATTTGGTTTTTGTGTTCCATTTCTGTGTTTTGTTTTTCTATTTGGTTTTTGTGTTCTATTTCTGTGTTTTGTTTTTCTATTTGTTTTTTGTGTTCTATTCCTGTTTTTTTTTTGTATCTGTTCTGTTGTCAATTACTAATTTGTTTTCTATTTGGTTTTTGTGTTCTATTCCTGTTTTTTTTTATCTGTTCTGTTGTCTGTTCCTAATTTGTTTTCTATTTCTGTTTTGTGTTCCATTTCTGTGTTTTGTTTTTCTATTTGGTTTTTGTGTTCTATTCCTGTTTTTTTTTGTATCTGTTCTGTTGTCTGTTCCTAATTTGTTTTCTATTTCTGTTTTGTGTTCCATTTCTGTGTTTTGTTTTTCTATTTGGTTTTTGTGTTCTATTCCTGTTTTTTTTTTGTATCTGTTCTGTTGTCTGTTCCTAATTTGTTTTCTATTTCTGTTTTGTGTTCCATTTCTGTATTTGGTTTCCATTTCTCTTTTTGTGTTGCATTTCTGTTTTCCGTGTTCAATTTTTGTTATGTTGTTTTATTTTCGTTTAAATTGATTTTGTTTCGTTTTTTTTTTTAAATTTTATACAGTTTATTTTCTGAGCAACATCGTCAAAGCTGCGAAGCTCCAAATAAATAAATAAATAGAATAAATCTAAAATTATTTCAAATGGCCATTTAAGTGTGCTATTTGTCAACTCCCATTTGATGTTTTTCAAGCATTAAGGATTTTATTACTATAATACAATGAGTCCGTCAAAAACTTTCATTATCCAAGATAGTCTCGAACACACGGCTCTTGGTGCTCCAAGTGTATTAAGTCTTAACTTCCATTTCTTACTTCAGTCACAATGGAGCTTTAATAGAACTATTTCCATCCTGAATTATTTTTTGGTAATAGTAGGCCTCAGAAAGAAATATGGTTTTCTTCCTATCTATATTATTATTATTTATTAACGTCCACTTTTTGCAACTGAGGCTAATTGGGACGGGTTATCTACAGGTTACCACCCTTTTCTAGCCAGGGTGGGATTTTAGGACGTTATTTAATGAATTTCGTCACTAAATAATTTCCTTTGCCCAGGCAAGAATCGAACTCGCCACTCTAGGTTTACCATGTGAGATAAAGGTCAACGCTTTAACTCGCTTGGCTAACCTGAGCCCCTCCTATCTATAGAGATAGAAAGAAAATTAAAAGACTTATTGGTTGCTGTCAGAATCCTCAATAATTATGCAATTATTATAAGATTATTATTTTATTTTTTCTTTAGTTATTCTTGTTTAGTTTACGATGCCCTAGCGGGATTAACATATGATATTTATTAATGTTATTCTGTTTTGGTAGGTGAAGTTTTACATATTAAAAGAATCCAACAACTATGAGGCATGTCAGAGTAAGTGGTTACATGAAATGTTTATTGGATTAAGTATTTTCTCTCATATGACGCATTCGGTTAAAATATGATTTATCTCAGAATTTTCATTGCGCAAGGTATTTTATTGTTTTATAACTAACATCTGTAATACTGTTTGTTGTCATGATTACCACGATTTAAGATAAGCTGAACAGAATAACTTGAAAGCTTGAATACATTCTGCTTTCAAGAGTATGTTTTGATAGAAATGTTGTTTGGGGAGGGTCTAAAGTATATAAGTTTATAATTTCATTAATTTGGAAATTAAAAATACAAATTAGGTATCTAGAAAATGTCATATTTAAGTTATTCATAGAACATGACATATTTTAGGAGAATGATAGAAAGCTATACCAGCAATAAGATAAAGAAGGTAGAATCTCACCATCCAGGAAAAGTGAAATCCGCTCTGCAGAAGCTAATACTGAAAACTCCATTAATTTTCGAGTATACAAGTAGAGATATTTTATATAAATACACAAAATGGGTGCATGAAAAACAAATATATATATCCTCATTTTGTCTTTTGCAATGTACGATTCTTGGGGAGTTGAAGGAACTTTTGAGAAATGTATTCCGGATACTTCAATAGCTGATTTCCTTCAAGATTTTCCTTTATTTACTTTATCGCTTGAAGTATTTGCATATGTTACAAAGAAAATAAAAAAATAAAGACTGATGGGTAACTTTGTATTTATCATATGTGGGCTTCATTATGAATTAGTATGTTAGGTACTATGTACATAATGTGTAGGAGGGGAGGGGCGGAGGAGGGAGGGTCACGCCAAACTATTCTTAGGCCAGTCTGTGTCGGTAGTTCGGTATGGTCGGGCTCTTACTCCTCCTCGCTTTATGTGTCAGGGTCCGTAGTCTCGATGTGAGGAAATGTTGCCTAAGAGGTTCTTCCCTCTATCATGGAACTCATTTGGTTTGCCACAAGAATTCTCACCATGTCTGGCTCTACGCGAACATCACAAACGGCCTCCCAGAGGGTTGCAGCGTGGACACAGCTAGAGTCGATTACGCCGACGAAGGGACCAGGGCATCTTGCATAGACAACCTCAATGGGACTGAGACTATAGTTTCTGTCAAGTGTGTAGACGATTCTCAGGATTTCACAGTCCCCAACATCCACTACCTCCGCAAGTGTTGTCCCGTTAAACGGGTATACGATTCCATAATCCAGAACTGTTGGGGGCGCCAGAATGACTCATATCCAACAGGTTTCTTGAACATGCTTTTTTTTAATGCACAGGGTGTGGTAGACATCGAACACGGTGTCCCAGAGTGTTCCACTCATCAAGTTCTAGTCGACCACTTGATCACTTCGGATCAAATATGGAGGAGCCAGAGTGGTTCAATACATTATATGCTAGAAGGGCGTGATTACGTCCGAAACCCACAGGAAGTATGTGTCGACAGGACTGAGAGAAGAGACATACTCGTGGTGAGAGCATGTGAGGAGGAGACTCTCGCTTGCGAAGAGAACACCTGTATTAGGAAATGCTGCTCCGACGGTAAAAGCTACAGCTCTAAGAAGTCCTGCAAACCTTCACGAAGGTACATTCAACCATTGAATGTGTATAACAAGACAGAGCAGGGTATGGTACCAGTAGAACCCCGTACTCCAGCATATTGGTACACCTTAGAATGTGACAAATACAGAGAGTATTCCATATCAAGCTATACACTGACTTTAGACGGCAGTATACACAACAAAGAAGACGACTTATGGACTGAGAAGGGGCAGTTCTGTATTGAGACCGTCCAAGACGAAGATGGTATAAACGACTATGTGTTTTTGTGCTTCGACGATAAAGAATTTACTCCGACTGTCCACATCTGGACCTCTGTCGGAATGCTGGTCTCAGTTTTGTTCCTCATCTTGACGTTCATCGTCTATGCCATCCTGCCGAGTCTCAACAACCTCCATGGCAAGACACTCATGAGTCATGTAGCTAGTCTCATCACTGCATACTCATGTTTGGCTATTGTACAGCTTGTGACGGATCAGCTTCTAGATCGGGTCTGTCTTATTCTAGGTAACCATTTTCCCTTTTTGTTTCTCTTAAACCATTAAGACGTTTGTTTCTTTGTATACTACGTAACACATCATTTGGACCCCATCTCCAACTATGACTTTTCCTAAGCTTAGTGTATGAGCTGTCAATGTTCAGATTCAATGTTTCAAGGATAATTAGCTTGAAGTTTTAAAAAAAGTGTCCCCAACTACTTTTTGTTTTAAAAAACCACTGTAATTCTCACAGAAAAAGGCTGTAGTTAAATTGTGATTTGAATGCTTAACGAACAAAATTATGACACATCCTATCCGGAAAATGGGGTACTGTATTTGAATTAAGCATCAGATAGAAAAAGATATTCTCTTCACATTTTTTCTGATGGAAGTTAAATAATATAAGATATAATCTAGAAGGGGTTAATTGCGAATTTAATTCAATATGGTTCAGTCATTTGTCTAATGCTACAGTATTTTGTGAACGTTTCCTTTACACGATAAAAGTTTATTTAACAAATGTTAACCTAAATAAATGAATTACTTTTATGTATGCATGCTTGCTGAATTGGAAACGAATTATTCCAACTTCTCATTTAGGGCTCCGTTAGAATTGTCACACATTTTCATCTTTTACTGTGTGAAAGAAATGTTCATTAGTATATCCTGAAGTATTATTTGTTTATTATTATTTACACCCTCTTTATGCTACTATGGCTCATCGGGACGAGTTATGTACAGGTTACCACCATTTTCTAGCCAGGGTGGGCCTAAGGAGTTATTTAATGAGTCCGTAACTAAATAAATTAATACTACCCAGTGCTGGAATCGAACCCGTCACTCTAGGTCTTCCACGCGAGATTAATACCAACGCCTTAACACACACGGCCAACCTGAGCCATATGTATCAGTATATGTAAAAGTATAAGTGAGGTTACGAGTAATAAACATACAATGTTTTATCAAGTTCAGTTGAATCGTTTATGCTCGAAAAGAGGACAAACGAACAGACACAAAAGCCAAACATTGTTGACACTGAACAATTCTATGTGAAATGAGAAACCATCATTATTTATTTTTTTCATTTTACTTACAGACGTTATAATTATATGGATCGCAGGATTTCTCTTTGATAAATTTTTGCCTCAGTTTATTTTTATGAGTCCTAAAATATTTTGAATTGTATACATAATTTATACATTGGGTGGTCTTGCAATCGCTCCCAGCTTCCTGGTGTTGTTTAAAGGTATATTTTATTCTTCATTATACAGCAAAAGTGCATATGACAAAAGTTACTTTCAATATCAAAATAAACAACTTTTATTATGCGCATATCTGCCTAAATACCAATAGGTATCAAAAAATATTCTCTGAGAATATTATCACTTTGGAGGGAAAAAATTAATATATATATATATATATATATATATATATATATATATTTATATATATAATATATATATAATATATATAAAATTAGTAATAAAAATAAATATATCAATACCCACACCCACACATACATGTATATATTTCTTCCTTGAATAGCCGTTAAGTTAACAATAAAATGATTACGTGGAGCAATAGGTTCTTGGGAACCTTTCGGGTTGTGTCAGAAATGTTAATGATGTGTTGTACGATTTTAGCAGATTTCCGATTTTTCCATGTACATGAACAAGCTTCAAGGCAGAATTTGAAAAGACTACTGGGCTTGCATAAAAAAAAAAAAAAAAAAAAAAAATATTGGTGAGACTAATGGTGTATTACAGATCGAATTTGGGGGTGTAAAATGAAATTTGAATTTTACATTAGTATTCTTTTAAATTTCGTAAATTGCACTCGTTGATATAAACCTATTCATCGTTTGATTTTCTAATTTAACCTTCACATATAATAATAAGCCATTCAACTTTATTGAATCCCCAAAAAGAAATAAACAAAGCCCAAAGGGACATTGGCCTTTTTTCGGAGAATGAAATTATGTAGATATTAATGAAATGAGTTAGTAAGAATTTCATTTTCCAAGTAAAGAGTATACCAACACTAATCACTTTAGATTCACATCTACTCGCGCACCCACGTTCCCTTCTCTCTCCTCCCTCTCTCTCTCTCTCTCTCTCTCTCTCTCTCTCTCTCTCTCTCTCTCTCCTCTCCTCCCTCTCTCTCTCTCCCTCTCCTCTCCCTCTCCCTCTCCCTCTCCCTCTCTCTCCCTCTCACCCTCTCACTCTCCCTCTCACTCTCCCTCTCCCTCTCCCTCTCCCTCTCCCTCTCCCTCTCCCTCTCTCTCTCCCCCCCTCTCCCTCTCTCTCTCTCCCTCTCCCTCTCCCATTCTCCCTCTCCCTCTCCCCCTACCCCTCTCCCTCTTTCTCTCGCCCTCTCTCTCTTTCCCTCTCCCTCTCCCATTCTCCCTCTCCCTCTCCCTCTCGCCCTCTCTCTTTCTCCCTCTCCCTCTCCCTCGCCTACTCCCTCTCTCCCTCTCCCCTCTCCTCTCCCTCTCCTCTCCTCTCCCTCTCCCTCTCGCACTCTCCCTCTCCCTCTCACTCTCTCTCCCTCTCCCTCTCTCTCTCTCTCTCTCTCTCTCTCTCTCTCTCTCTCTCTCTCTCTCTCTCTCTCTCTCTCTCTCTCTCTCTCTCTCTCTCTCTCTCTCTCTCTCTCTCTCTCTCTCTCTCTCTCTCTCTCTCTCTCTCTCTCTCTCTCTCTCTCTCTCTCTCCCTCTCCCTCCCCTCTCTCTCTCTCTCTCTCTCTCTCTCTCTCCTCTCTCTCTCCTCTCTCTCTCTCTCTCTCTCTCTCTCTCTCTCTCTCCTCTCCCTCTCTCTTCTCTCTCTCTCTCCACGTCATCTCTCTCTCCCTTCCTTTATGATTTGATATCACGTCCCCACGAATATGAGAAATTTATTATCGTTCATGGAATCATATAAATCTAACCCCCCCCCTCCAAAAAACGATCACATCACCTTAGAATCAACAGAAAATAATTTTTTTAAATAATTGAGGGATGCCGCCTATTGGAAGAATATTGAGGAATTTATTTTCGATCATGGGGTCAAATAAATCTTTTTTTCCCTGTTACATATTAAAAAAAAAGTTGCAATTTTATCGAGGCTAATCGTTATTTAGCGTTTTATGACTTAAAAATGTATTCTGTACACAATTCATTCCTTACATTTTCTCGACAAAATAAATATTAATTAAGCGCTTTTAGATGTTTATTTATCTGCTGGGGATTGACTGCCCCTATTGATCTCGTCTTGGGTCTATTCATGTCGTATTAAGTCTTCGTTCTCATGTGTTGTTGGGTTTTACTTTTCCCGATATATCTTTTATTTGCTATTATTTCTCATATTTGTTTTATTTTTTAATGCATTACATTTATATTATATATATATATATATATATATATATATATATATATATATATATATATATATATACTAGCGGACCCGACAGACGTTGTCTTGCATGATATTTCAAGAGATTAGGATATTAAACAAAGTATGAAATGAAAAACAAATAATATAATAATTTCATTATTCTTTATTTTGAAATAACATCAATTTTTCTAAAAATAATTCGTTATAATCAATAATGTTTGCTTAATTTCATCTTAATGCGAGTTGATGAACAATATTTTTAGTCAATTCCTGAGGAGTATAAATGAATAAACTTGGTGGTTTTCAAACGCGAGAACACGCCACATATAATTGGCAATGTGAAAAGACAACATTTTCTAGATGCAACCCACAAATCGACTTTGTTTGACCTCGTAAATGCGATACATATAATATCAAAACACAGCGTACAAACGAATTTAAACGTATTGAATGAATACATACACAAAGTGAATGAATGAATGAATGCATGCACAGAAATTCATTCAAGTTGATCCAGCCGTTTAGTTGCAGTATAGATGAATAACCTAGATACCGACTGCAGCGCCATCTACCGGGCTGATTTGTGAATCTAAACCATCCTGGGCGACACCCAAACGCATACAAAAAATTCATTCAAATCGGTCCAGCCGTTTAGGAAGAGTTCAGGGACATACACACGTATAGTCGTTGTACCGAAAGCGTTTATCACGTGTGCTCCACGATCAACCTGTAATGATGGCACCTACCGAAAAGTATGACAATAGCATCCAGTTGTGTGTTACGTTTTTAACGCCAGTAACTTGTTACTCAAAGATCAATATATATTACCTCCCCCCCCCCTCAGCATTAAACTGAGGAATGTCAGTATTCACTTGCATGTGTTTAAAAGTTTGGTTAGTTCGCATGACACGGAAGGTATTTGAACATACAGAATGAATATAATGTAATCAGAATTGTGAACTTAGATATATGTAATCAGAACTGTAAATTAGCCGTTCAGTTGCCTCACCTGCAAGTCGGGAACCGTGGGTGTGGCGTATTCTGAAGAGCCCCTCTGTCTTCTCCCAATTGTCAATTCTATTTCATAGTTATGCATTTAGGCTATTTATTAGAGCTCCTCCTTTGATATCAATACTTAAATGTTAAGAGTATATATTGATTGATGCGTATGTTAAAAACTCTTGCATTTTAATACAGAGAGGATTTGAAGAGGAGTGATATTATTTTTTCTGTAATCATTGAATAATGGTAACATTACTAAACTGAAATGAGTGAAGAAAGTGAAACATTTTGCAATAGAGTGAAGAAAGTAATCATAAGTAAATTCCAGAAATTAAAAATGTATTTAAAAAGAAAAGGAGAAGGCTATAAACCAAAGAAATCAGAAATATTGAGCCGGAATGACATAGATAAATTTTTGGTTGAAGCTCCAGATGAAACTTTTTTATTAATGAAGATGCGATTTCATTTTTACATATTTAATGATTTTCTCACTGTTGATCTTGATAGCTTACCCATGTTACTTATGTTTTTTTTTTTTTTAGATAGTATTAGTAATTGGCGTAGCTGGAGCCTGTCGAGTGAGCAAATTATTAAATCTACAAACAACAAACATCACCCAAACAGACCAAAAATTAATTATTAATATAAATAATACAAAAAATAATACAGATAGAACATTCATAGTAACAAATTCACTATCAAACATAACTTTTTTACCTCTTTTTAATAAATATGTTTCACTCCGACCATCTAAAGTTCAACATTCTCGTTTCTTCATTAATTATAAAAATTCAAAATGCACAGTACAACCAGTTGGCATCAACACGTTCTGTAAAATGCCATCAATCATTGCAAGTTTTCTTCAGAAACCAAATCCGATAATATACACTGGACGCTGCTATAGAAGAACTTCTGTTTCACTGTTAGCAAATGCTGGGGGGGATTTATTAATGTTAAAGAATCATGGGGGATGGAAAAGTACTACTGTAGCTGAGGGATATGTGGACCGTTCAATTGGAAAAACTAAGACAGCTAACCTAATATTGCAGGACCAAACAAATAATACCGCCATAAACCAACCGCTACCTTCCACTTCTCATATTACAGCCTGCCAGAATTCCGATTCATTCACCATTTGCGCAAAAATTAATGACCGAAATAATTCAAACGCCCCCAACATAAAAATAGGGAAAAAATGTAATGTAACTATAAATATATATAATAAATAAAATGTTAAAATAAATTAATACTAGTTGTTTTATAACTATGCTTATAACCTTTTACAACCATGCTTATAACCTACCAACAACATACCATAATCTTCACAACATCCTAATTTTGTTCATATTCTGGTTAGACCTGATCATGTATTACACGATTACAGAAAAAATTTAATATTACACTCGTGACGAAAGTAGAATTTAGAACTCTCGTGAAATTACCACACTCGTGTGGGTAAACGTTTCACTCGAGTTGTTAAATGATCTACTTTCGTCACTTGTATAATAAATAACTATTCTCTATTTAGGGTAATAATACCCTAAATTACACACCCTCCACTGTTTATCTACAAATAGATACGAAGAACATTCGTATTATGGGAGGAACACACTAATAAAATTTGGTCTCGCTTCTCCCAACACAAGACTGTTTTAGGTTTACGTGTCATTTTATACTTATACATTTAGTAATGGAGTGATGTTCTCTGGTCTAAGTCTCATGAATCATTTAAAAGTACAATGTACCAAGTCATTTCTGCTGTTGACTAATTATAGTAAAACAAGTACAAGTGAAGTACAATTATGCTCCGTTAATTAACTTAATCTGAACGTACTATGCGACCATTATGGATATAAAGTTTATTCGCCTGACAAACATTTTTAGGGGAGTAAAATATCTGCCAGTGCTGTCCTTATGACCACATTTGGAGTATTTTTATTCCTACATTGTGCATAATTGAATACTATCTATTGTGGTGAATGAGCTCAATAATAAGTAACGGTCTTAACTGGGGGGGGGGGGGTATTCTAAAGATATATCTGATCGCCAATGTTCACGAAATTTTCTTGATTCTTATAATGTGTAATAATATTTCCAGTGCATTATATCAGGGATTGGTAAGCCTAATTTCGGATTACTGTTTTGAACTCATATTCTGCATTTCTGATGATCTTCTGATCGTTTATCTACTTTTAATTTCTTCTTCCGGACTGACTATTAATTATTTTTGTTTTTAGAGACGAAATTATTATATTATTTTTTATTATTTATATTATTTTTTATTTATTTATTATTATTATATTGAAAAGTATAAATCATAAAAAAAAAAAAATAAAACAATGTTTCTTTATACTATTTAATTTTTTTAATGCCAGCTTATTAAAATATTTTATAAGAGTAGCTTGAATGGTAGGTCTATCTTGATCCAGCAGGATTAAAAGAAGAAGAAAGGTTCGCTGTAGCTTTCTTCCGCACGTGGTATTATCGTGGTACCCCTCTTTTCTAAAGAGATTATTAATCCAATGTTAAGCAATAGATTCGGTCTGACAGATGTTCAAGATATATCGAATACTGAGTCATGGATTAGAGAGAAATTGTATTAATAAGTCCAATGTTTCCATTTCTTCTTTACAAAATGTGGTGCGCTTGTAAACATTTTGATGTATTTAGAGTGGGCCAGTTGGATCATATTTGTAACTGATTTATATCTTCCTTGGATCTATATCACGGGAATCTTCAAAAACCTCCATCAATTCCTGGCTTGTAAACTCAAGAACACTGAAGCTCAATTTTGATATATTCTCAACGATATGATAATGTATGCAGTACAGAACCAAAGTGAAATTTAAGATTACCATCATTAAAATGTGCTGAATTCATCAACCATAACAATGCATCTCGAAAGGTCCACTATTTATGGTTTCGATAAAATTGATGTAATATTTTATTCAATAAGTAATCACTGAGCATATTTTCTTTGCCCCTAAAGTTTTTATGTTCAACCTACATATTCATTTTCCAGGACATAAATTTAGAGGATACCCGAAACATTTATTTATAGAATTATTAAAATAACATATCTATTTTTGGGGAAAAATGCATATTAATTCTGTTGTTTTTTTTAAACGCATCCTTATACTCAGATTAAGTTACGGAAGATAATAATATTATTACTAAGTTACTTTAGGTTGGAAGTTATAATTCCTTAAACGTGCTCAATTCTTTTAGCAGATTTCCCTTAAGGGAAATTAGCTATTGAGGTTGTACTCATGACGGAATTTTCGAAATTTTTCTTCAAATGTCCATCGATCCTACCTAGTAGATGACGAAAATGAGGTCCGTTCAAAACTGTATATATATATATATATATATATATATATATATAATTGTCTGTTACCGCTCTAGCGGTCGCAATTTTTGTTTGATCGTTACCAAACTCGATATTTAGTCGTTTTATGTAAAAAGAAAGATCAAATTTACTATAAATATTGTTATATGCATTTATTCTCTATCTTGAATATTAACCGAGATATTTTCATTTGTATTAAATCCTGGGCAGCTGACGGACGAAGTGTCTCACGCCAAGAGCTAGTTCGGCAGTTTCATTAACTGCTCGGATCTCGTGAAATTTCTCTATTGTAAAACTTCACGTGGGAAATCTGCTTGGTTTACGCCGCCCCTTCGTGGCGGACTTTTTTAACTTCAGTAGTTCATTATGTATAACAGAATAAAGTATTATAGGTTTATTAATGGCAGTGCCACTATTTTTATACCAACAATGATTGATTTACTGTATCATATCTTATTATATCTATTGCAAACTGTTTTACATAAGGGATATTTATGATATCCTGTGAGATTTTAGCTGAAGTTTAGTTATCACAATCAATCTTGAATTTAATTATAATTCTCCATTGCTGATGTGATTTTATAAAATTTGGCTTCATAACGAAAGTAATATTTAAATTGTGTGGTTCTTTACCATAAAATATCCGAGTATAATTAGCTCAAACAGCAAAAACGTGATTGATACAAACATGAGTGATGAATGTTCCAAATAAATTCTGTACATACTACTTCCATTGTCAGATTAAAACCATATTAAAATCTGAATTATATATATATATATATATATATATATAAATATGTGTTGCTTATTTAAAAATTGTAGTGCTAGCACGAAAAAGACAGAAAGAAAAATAAAGATGCAGATTTTTTGTGTTTAATCTCTTTTTAGAAAGCTTTTTTCTTCTGAGCTGGACTTCATCACATCTGGGTTTTCTTTAATCCAAGAATGGTTTTATTTTCGTCTTTATGCTTCGCGTTTCGTTACTTTAATTATTAATTCTATATAAATAATATTTCTGGCCGTTAGTTTATTTTACTTATTCCGTTCAGTTATATTTATATTCTAAGAAGTTTATACGAAAAAATTTTCTTGGTCAACAATGCCTTAATTACAGAAGATTTAGTCAACTTCAGTTACTCTTTTCTGGTTAAAAAACTGAATTACAATAGTTATAGGGCAAGTTCTGGTAAAATTAAGTGACAATGATTTTGAAGGTTTTTTAAAGAACGTTAAAACAAAAAAAAATAGTTATGTGTATTTCAAAAACCTTTTTGCAAGTTATTCCTATAAAAAATGTGTTTATTACGTCCACATTATACCCCTAAACTAAATTAAGACTAGTTGTGTACAGGTTACAACCCTTTTATAACCAGAATGGGACTGAGTCATTATGCTAGCGACTAAATAAATTCCTAGTGCTCCACGGGATCGGAATCCATGGCTCTTGGTTCAAAACGTTCATTAAAACGAAGCCCCTTAATCGCATGGCTAACCTGTACCAATACGTCAAACTGCTCCTAATGGAGACAAGCATTTCAAATGGACATCTCATGGTATCCATCAACATATTCTAAACTTATTACTTCTACATATGGGATTAAGCCCACTATGTTTAAGAATTAGACATTTCAAAAATATAATTACAGCCTCCTTGATTCAGCCAAAATATTTGGTTACTGGCAAAGCATACAAAAGCTGCAATGACATGTGCGTGACTCGATTCATTTGCAAGTTCCTCCGGACCTGCCCACACCAATTCATCCACTCGGATTGGCACTCAACCATCTAAACAACAATGGGCTGTTCTTTCAGGGGTATTTTTTTATTTATTCCGAATGACACTATAAGTGACAGATTAAAAAAAATAATAATAATAAGCACCTGCATAATTCTGGGATAGCAACATTTGTCCAGGCATTCCTTTTGAACTCCAGGAATCACAAAAGGGTTAAAATACTCGTAGCCCAGAATAACTAACTATAAAATTTAAAATTTCTGTTGCTTCTGAGGCTGCTTAATCTTCCCACCTTTCTCTATTCCACTTAGCACGAAGTAAATGTAAAAATTGCTGAGTTGCTCTAAGTGAATACAGGAAAAATATATGCTGGGATTCACTAAAGGCTAAAAGAAAATTCAGATAACTCGCTTAATATACGAGCTGAGAAGTATATTATATATATTGTTATAAAGTATATATTATTTTATATACATAAACTAGCTAAGTTGCCCGGCGTTGCTTGGAATGTTAATAATAATGGGATTTTATGTGTAAGGCTTCACTATACCCTTAAGTTTTATATTACCATATAATATCGCATTCTCTATTCCAAACTAGGGTTAAATAAAAGCACCCCCCCCCCCAAAGCGGGCCGAACCACAGTGATGACCTTTATGTACATAACTACAATTATTACTTAATGCTCTTTTGTATGTTTGGAAAGTAAACTTTATATTCTTAATGTAAAATGGTATGGCAAAGATGTATGGCTCATATTCAGTAAAGTAAGATATATTAACAGAGTAGTGTTAATGAATACCAGAAATTACAGGGTACATCTCCCCATACTTTCGCCCCCCGCCCAGCGTTCATACATTTAAATTATTTTTATTTATGAGAATTAAACGAATTCACACTCCTCAGAATAATACTGCTTTACTAAAATAAAAGTATAAGCATCACATTATATGTAAGAAGTGATTTTAACGTTATTTGTGCATTTCCACCAGAGTGGGTCTGTCTCACTCTGGTGGAAATGCACAAACTGGGAGTTATACCATTTCTCTTTACCTGAAACCCTCCCAGTATTAAAATGGATGAGTATTATTTGCACACTGATGACATTAAAATAATCGTAATAACTAGGAGAAGCGAATTGCTTAAATAGGTCACTATGTTGTAAGGTTAGGATTTTTTTGAGGAACATGCATATTCAAATACCGAATTTCGTTTATTTCAGTTCAATCGTTGTGGTCAAAATTGTTGCCTCCCTCTATAGTTCTTAGCGTATATCTCGTTTATAATTCGGTATACGACAAAAGAGTACATAAAAAAAGTTACTTTAAAAAACAGAACAAAAAACTTCTGTTATGTGCATGGTTGCGTAAAAGAAATAGGAAACGAAATACCGCGACTTTTTGTTTCAGGCGTTCCCAATAACCACCACTCTTGTTTGTCTGGGGGAATATTAGTTTACCTAAAGTCTAAGTTGGGTTTATAGCCATAAACGTTGCGAATATCATAAAATTATAAATATTTAGACACGGTATTTTTTTGCAACTAAACAAAATATATTTGCCTTCATTAAATATATTTTCACAAAAAATAAGTTTCTATGCTCAGAGCAAGAGATTGTTCGAACCTACTGTTTTGAAAGTAAAGTTTTTTTTGAAAATAATCTCATCTCACCATGGTGGATCACTGGCTATCCTATGGTGATATAATGTTTGCGTCTCAACATAAAATTTTGGTGAACATTTATTTCTCCAGGTACGATCTGAAAGCTTCGGATCATTTCCATAATTTGTGTACCCTTAATTGCCAACATTATTCTGAGTATGGTTTAATGCTGCGCATGAACGGTTATGTGAAGCGGTAGGGAATTATGAATTTCTCTAATCTGCCCTAACTCACATCATGCTGAGTTGTCTGTGCGTTGATTCATGTCAATCTGTGATGTATCTCTGGATATTACGAACGGCCAACTGCTGCGCTATGTGCTCATATCTACCAAAATGGAGTTGTTGTAGAGGAAGTGTATTTCCTTGTATTGCGGACATGATTCAGTCATATGTAGTCATTTCGTTTCGTGTAGAAGTCTGAGGTCTATGTGATAAATAACATTAAAAGTCTGGGCCAAAGGCATATGCTACGTAGCCCATAATCTATTTGTTGATCTGGGCTGCATTTCGTAAATTGATTGTAGGTAATCCCTTTGACATTACTTCAAAGAAACCTCTTCTGAGACATTTAACCCTTGAACGGTAGTGATATTATTTCCCACTTAATGGTACTGATACGTAAATTTTACGTGTGCAACTGGTAATTGGTGAAATTATTCAAAATTTGTTAATGTTTGTGACTATTTTTTTATTTTATTAAAACATACACTTATCTTTAAGTTATATCTACGGTAATATCTAATAATGTGCACGACATTCCTTTCAGGCTCTTTGTTCGAAACACGTTCCGGAGGTTGTGTGCTCCATTCATATTCATTCTTACCAAGCACTACCCCACCTTCTACATTTATGCTGGCTGATCTGTCAATATTGTGTGGTTGAGAGGTTTTAGGTTTTTTTTTTTTGCAACTGTGTTTCTTCCCTTTCTTCAATTGCCTTGATGTTTTCTAAAATGTTCTCACTCTCATCGCTATCTAGCCCACTCGGTGTTGCAATCATTTCCGAAGGCTCAACCTCCTCATCACTTGGAGAATAATCCGGATCATCATCGCTGTCCTGTCCATATCCATCTATTTCATAATTTTCATTTCCCCCACCTGACTCATCAGAGAGTTCTTTCAACAAATTTCGGATTTCTTCATCCATTGAATATTTTTTCTCCATTTTTTCGAAACTATAAACAGATTATTTATGTTCTTTCTATACATCTTCGTCTTTTTTATATTCAAAAATAAAAGTTAAAAACATTAAGAGAAAATAAATTAGAATATAAAAATAAATTGGAAGAAAATAAATTGAGAATAATATTAACTATGTTATGGCATAAAAACCGGTTATTAATAGCGATACGTAAATTTTACGTCCCAAAAAGTTGCGGTTAATAGTATTGATACGTAAATATTACGTGTCGTTTTTATTTCAAAAAATAGTATTGGATGACTGGGAAGGTTCACTTAGTTGTACTTGGTGGAGGCGAAGGCCGAACTGTCTGGAGGGCTCATAGCTGAGAGGTGAGGGTGGTGGGGTCGTTAACGGCCCTTTGATAACAGTTCAAACCGGATCATACGTAATTTTTACGTTCACTACCATTCTAGGGTTAAGAGTCTGGACCTATGTGCAAAAAGTGATGAAGACGGGTTTTGTATAGCACGTCAGTCTTCCTTTTATTAAAAACATTTCTGTAACTGTTCCACTATTATTATTTAATTTTATGATTCAGCAGAATAAACCGTTTAAGAATGAACAAACATTTATGCCGTTATACATTACATTGCTTGTAAATCACTATATATATATATATATATATATATATATATATATATAATTGTGTTGATGTTTTCAAAGAGGTTATATTTATATATGGTGTTGTTATTCTTTTTGGAGTTTTGGTCAATGTTGGTGAAAAATCTTAGTTTATGCCGATATTTCCAGAATCTTTATTTTCTCTTCTTCAGGGCAAGACTAAAGATACTTAAAAACTATTATACATGACTATTGCACTTAGGACTAGGGTTATAGTAACCTCCCTTGTTTTTCCGGGGGGGGGTCCAACAAGGGAGGTTACTATAACCCTAGTCCTAAGTCAAAAGTCATGTGTAATAGTTCTTAACAATCTTTAGTCTTGCCCTGAAAAAGAGAAAATAAAGATTCTCGAAATATCGGCATAAACTAAAACTTTTCTCCAATATTGACCAAAACTTCAAAAAGAATAACAACACCATATATATATATATATATATATATATATATATATATATATATATATATATACACTCCTCGTCAAAAAAAAACGCAACACCCTAAAATTTATTAATTTCACTAGGTTTTTACTGAAGCAGAGAATCATACCTTATTGTGTCTTATAATACAAGTACATAAGAGTAATAAAAAGTGTATTTCAGAAAAAAAAAATTAATTCCTTTAATTACAAAAAAAAAATAAAAATATATCCTAAAAATAAAAAAAACAAAATTTTAACTTTTCAAAAATTAAATTGACTATTCTTACACTAATAACCAGTGTTGCCACCTCTTGATCGAATGACAGCCTCCATACGTGTGGGCATGCTCCTGATCAAGTCCTGGACGGCCCCCTGAGGTAATCTTTCCCACTCTTCCAAAACGGCAGCCTCAAGCTCCCAGAGGTTGAGTGGTGCTGGTTCTCTGGCTCGAACACTTCTTTTTAATCTGTCCCATAAATGTTCTATGCAATTTAGGTCAGGGCTCCTCTCTGGCCACGGCAATGTGTCGATATTGATGTCGTTTAGGTAGTCACTAACAATACGAGCAATGTGTGGCCTTGCATTATCATGCATATGAAATGCATTTTCACCAATAAATGACATGTATGGCATGACATGGTCCTCCAAAATGTCTGCCACGTATCTTTGTGCAGTCAAAGGGCCCCCACGAATCGAAACTAACTCCGTGCGAGATTCCCGTGAGATGCCACGCCAGAACATCACGTATCCTACACCATAAGGCTCCCTTCCGACTATACAACAATTTCTGTATCGCTGACCTGGCCTCCTCCACACTCTTCTGCGTCCGTCAGGAGAGTTTAGCGCCACTCTGGTCTCATCGGTGAACAGGATTCGTCTCCAGTCATCGACAGTCCAATCTCGGTGCTCCTGGGCAAACCTAAAGCCTAGTCCACACTAGTAGACATGTTGCGCGATTTTGGTCTCTGAGACGTGTATCAGGTTGTCTATGTAGGCAGGTCTATAGACCGATTTCCGTCTACGGGCTTGTTGCGAGACCAAAAATCGCTGGTCTATGGTCTGCCGATTGGAATTGGAGACTTAATGCAACTTAGACATATCGCACGACATTTTGTCAGTGTGGACGTACTCAGCGCCTAGAGACTAGGCATCTTCACTCTGTTTCCAGCTGCCGAGTGGTGTGGTTCGGCTGTTTAATCAATTTTTCGTGTTCTAGTTACTTTGAAACATGTGGTCTAATGAAAAAGTAATGAGTCTTATTGAAGATTACCACGTATCTTCTTGTTTGTGGGATGTTACGAGTCCTCATTATAAAAACCGGGTGAAAAAAAGCGGCCATCGAATCTCTGGCTGCAAAGCAATGTGACAGTGTCGGACGTAGAAAAGAAAATTCATAATTTAAAAACATCATTCAACCGAGAGCGAAAAAAATTACTTCGACGTGAATGAGTCTCCACTTGCAAGGAACCGCAGTTTGGTTGCCTGTCGAAGAGAAGCTGGGATGGTTTCACTAAACTTTGTATCTGGCTTCATAGCATTCATCTAGGCCCTTCTGAAAGTACTTCGCGCGTCCACCAACGTTATGTTTTCGTGTTCTTTCACTTATAATTACCACTAAGCAGGAACTCATTCCACACAAAACAATGTCCTCCATGGCGGATGTGAACATGAGACTGAGAAATTTACATCGTAGTGTGGACACTAGACGAGACAATGAACGGTGTCTCCTGACAGTCTATAGACCGTGTCTCGAAACCAAGTCTAGACAAATCGCGCAACATGGTATACTGGTGTGGACTTAGCTTAAGGCTAAGAGAAGTGGTCCAACTATGGGCCTTCGTGCCCTAAGTCCACTATCCCTCACTCGTCTCGTAACTATTGATACCAAAACATGTAAGTTTCGGACACCAGTGACCAAGTTTCTTAAGTCGTTTGCTGTTATTAGCCGATTTCTGAGAGTCTGGAGCCGGATAAAACGGTCGTCTTCCGCTGATGTGGCCCGATCCAGGTCTTCTTGAGTATCCTCCTGTCTCTCTGAATAGTTTCAAGACACATGCGACAGTTGAAAAGTGGACCCCAAGTCGATTAGCAATGTAACGTGTGCTACGGCCTTCTTGGTGCATCGTCACTGCCCTAATTGTGTCATCTCGATCTAACCGTGCCATAATTACTTATGAATTCTGAAATAATGCGTACTTGATGAAATTAACACGAATACTGAGCCCTAGTATTTTTTTTGCATCCCTAAGTCGATAAGACTGACTATGGAATTAGTGCTGTTTATAAACAATAGGATTAAAGATAAGAAGAAGTGCTGGAATTCAAATAAAATTGTTGTTTTTCTCCTCCAATGTATTTTTCTGATTAGAAACATCAACATAATATATTTTATTTAAATTAAAAACTTGTGTAATCAATAAATTTTAGGGTGTTGCGTTTTTTTTTTTTTTTTTTTTGACGAGGAGTTTATATATATATATTTGTCTGTTACCACTCTAGTGGTCGCAACTATTGTTTAATCGTTACCAAACTGGATATTTAGTCGTTTTATGTAAAAAGAAAGATCAAGTTCGTTAAGGGCTGAAATCGAGCCAGGGGGAAAAGAGGTTTAAAGGGGAGGATTTTCGAAAATTCAAAATATTTCCGTTACCATATGTCGGATTGAAAAATTGTATAGAACCAATCTTATTGCAAATTAAATGTACTATAAGCATTGTTACGTACATTTATTCACTATCTTGTATATTAACCGAGATAACTGCATTTTTCAGTTTTCAGCTCTTTGCAAACCGCCACTTCTACTCCTGTTACATATACAATACTCTGCTACATTATAAATCACATTATTCGAAGTTTAAATACCAAAAATTGTATTCAAGAGACATTTGTTATACGAGATACATGCAAATATGTCCTGCTGAGTCCCCCCCCCGGCCGAAGGGTGTGGACTATTAAAATTTGATTGATTGAGATAACAATTATTCTGACTCGTTATTAATTACAATACTAAATATAGTAAGTAGTTCTCAATGAAATTAATATGTGATATCCTGATATATTTCAGTAATTGTTTTTATTTCGGTTTTGAAGCCGGCAGACCCGTTTGTTTACATTTTTAACTCTTCCTGTCGGCAGGTTATTGAAATTGAATGAAACATTTCTTACTTCCGTTTGCATTTATTCACGGTGGTGTTGTGTTACCAGAATGTAGATTTATCTATTACTAAACTTCATGAGGGAAATCTGCTTAGTTTACGCTGCCCCTGCGTGACGGACTTTTAATTTTTAAACCACTGATGGATGACCTTTACAAAGACTTTTTTAGCGACAGGATTTCACAGCCCTCTCTCGGTTAATGAGATTTATTTCGGGAAATATAATAGTTCTTAAGTTCCTAATATTTATAAGCTTATCTGAGATACCTAATCCGTTTGGTGAAGTCATAGGAAAAGGGCAGGGTGGGAGTATTAAGCAGGACTAAGAATAACACAATGGCAAATTGTTTCTGCCGGAATCAATGTGACGTAATTTTTGAGATTCTTTGAATTTGTTATCTTAACATATTGTAGGGAGTGTGAGGATGAGTCACACTCTGCTTTCTCGTTTTAAGTGTTTTCCTGTTTTATTCAGATATCTTATTGGATTATCTCTATCAAGATACGCTTCCTTAAATTTCATCATCAAATTATAATTATCACCAACATCCTTGCTTCCAAATTTCTAGTGTCAATAATAAAGTCCAGCAACATACTTCTGAGTAAGCTCATATATGAATGATGCATGTGCTTTTCTATCAAATGCTTATTACTCAGAAAACTAGTTTTAATCATCATACATAATAAAAAAATAGTATTTCCGGATGTTTCATTAATTGAATGGTGTTCTTGTGAAAACAACCAGACCTGAAATTGCTGGTTGCTAGAAACTTTTTTTTTTTCATTTATTACCATCTTTATACAATACTATTAAAAGATATCCAAACCCTTCGTAGTTTTTTGAAAAATGTTTCAGGTTGCGTCATGAGTTATTTTTCGTGAAAATTTTGTATTACAGAAACGTCTATCCTACTCATGGATACCAATATTAATGGCAACTTGTCTGCTTCATAGTCTACCAGCGATTATATTGTTCAGGCTACATGTACCGCAATATTATTGAAAACGGCGTTGTTCATAAATCTAAATTCGTCCTTGAAAATTGGGAATAATTCCTGACGATTAAATGATACTGAAAGCAAAGTAATATACTTAAAATACACCACGTGAGCTGTGATTTAAATACTCAGTCTTCAACTAGTCTGTTAGAAGGTGCTATAAAATTAATGTGATATTTTAAATTTAATGTGATTGAAAGCATATGACTTTCAATGGCCGGTTCATCCCTCTCTAACACTAAGGTTCTTAGATAGTGTTGATACAAATATTGAAGGCGTGTGAGGGCAATGCAGGTGGTTACCAGCAAACAGTAGCTTATTTAGAGATTTAGCCATGCTCAGATCCCACAGAGAACCACCATTCCAGCACTAGGCTATCGCTCAGAAATTGGAGAGAATTTGTAACAGAATTCAGCCTATTTTTAACTTTGAACTGGAAACATCTGCATGCTTCAATATTGATCTTTGTGAAGATCACACCGGAATAGATCTAGTGGGAAAATTCACTTACAAACGCATAACTTAATTAAATATTCCAAAAGAAAAAATATCATTTACGATGTTCTATTACAAATGGACTAAAGGATTCGAATTGGACATAAGTTATACGCTATTTTATGAAATTCCTATGGTTGGCAAAGTTTCGAAAGGAGATTAAGAATTTCTCAGCCTCAGGAAGGGTAATGATCAAGAACTATCATTATCATGCTTTTGGCCAAGGTCCATATTCCATACTCCGACAAACCACTGATCTTCCTTCTCTATATGTATATATATACACATGTGTTTATGGAACTTATCGATTATCTGGAGGCCCATTTAAATAAAACTTAGATAATTTATTTAAATTACAAAATGTAATTATAAATTAGAGTTATCCCTAAAATGGACAATGTCGGGGAGTAGCTGTCTAAAGCAGTCGTCCCCGGCCGTCGTCTGCTACATGAGCTCTGCAAGGTAGCTGCCCAAGTGCTGTAATAATAAACGATCATCCAATGGTGTTAATGAACGATCACTCATTTTCTGATAACAAAAGACCAAGATAACGTAGTCAAGTACGAATAGTCTAAAGCGAATACAATAACAGCCAATAGCGATACGCGGTTTTGTACCAGTAAATATTTTTCTGGCCTACCAATAACCATTTTGTCATATATAAATTCTAGAAATGCTGTTTTAAATAAGAAAGTGATTTTCTTTTAATTATGGTTAAATAATCGTCTTTAAATGGCTAGCCTCTCGTTAAGTAACATATATATTTGTATAGGCAATATTCGGCATAAGATCCTGCTCGTTTCTTATTCATTGTATCCTTAAGAAAACACTGGCATACACTGTCACTACTTTGCTTTAATACAAGATTAATGACGTGAAGAAGGTCAAAAGGTTCAAAAGAATAAAATATATTCGGAAAGATTCAATTCTTAGTTCGGTGAAGAATTCGGTCAACATAAATACATAATTTAAGACTTTTGATTTTATATAAGTGCTGCTGCGCCAAAGTATGTATGTAATATATCCACATAATAAAAAAAAAGCATACATAGCATGAAGTAATTATGGCATTGCTTCTTCTGTAGTCGATTTTCATACAGTCCGTAATTTTTCATATATCTGTGTAATCATCTGATTTCTATTTTCTTGATTTGTTAATCTCGCTAATTTTGGGACCGAAGGCGTGACCACCTTTTTTGTAAGGTTGAGTCATTTCATAGTTTATAAAGAACTTCTGAAGAAGCGTGAAACATCTAGAAAGAAAAATATGAAGATGTTTGATCTCTTTTTCATATATTTACCTCACGCCATTTTAACATTAGCGGCATTGAGGTCGAGTTCACTTTTAGAGAATTGAAAAAATAAATGAAAATCGGCAACTATCTTGTAATAATATATTAATAACATAATATCCAATATAGTTGACAATTAAATATAGTTCGGCAGCGGGCTTTCCCACCAAATAAATATTTCTTACTTCTTAACAGAAATGATTTGAAAGACAATTATTTATTTGCCCACAGAGTAAATTAAACTTTTGCAAAGGACAATTTCATTATAGTTGATAAATATTACTAACATAAAAAGTTGTAATAATTGAACATAAATGGCTTTATAATTTAAAGTAACTTACAACTTTGATTTTTTTTCGCCTGCTTGACTTCTTGCAGTGCCATTTTCAAAAGTGTTACGTAGCCATAGCTGCTAATTTTGTCGAATATTATATATGGTTCTGAGGATAAAAATTATAAAATATAATGCCTATAATATTGCTGAAACGTTGAAAAGACCTGAAGTATTTATTTCTCTGGGTGAAAAGTTAATTTACTCATGTCATATCTTATCTATACGTTTTGTTTTTCCGGTTCTTATTCTTCATTTGCAGATGTTTCCAAATCAAGTATGTTCTATTACAGTTTTACTTAATTCTTGCCTGGACGGTACATAAGTGAAACTATAGTGTTCACTAAATCTACCTAAATCTACTGTATAGCTTGAGGAGCAGCCTCAGCTAATCTGCTGTAAATTGTTAAGTACTGCCAGCGATTACTGCTATAAACTAATTCAGTTCCTCTGAGCAAATATAAACCGCCATAAACCTTCTGTTTATTCGGAAGCTTCTGGCGTCATGATTTCAAGCTAACACAACTTCCCCTCGTTATTTCCACTCATCCTACCTCGACGATTCTCAGTTAATCAGAACTATAACGGCAACAGAATAAGTTTCCCTCTTAATGAGTTTATGACACCATTAAAACAATATATTGTCTGGAATCCTCAATATGGCACAATTATTGTCTAACGAAGAAAAACTTATTTACAGTTTAATTGATACAGTTTCTTGATATATGAATGGAAAGTAATTGCAGATTGGAGAAGCACTTAGAGCTTACTATACATATCTTTTCTATTGTGCTATAGACACACTATAATCTACAATTTCTACACACTACTCTTCACTTCTTTCCTACATTAGCAGGGTGTATACACTTTAATTTTATTTATTATTTTTTTTTTTTGGTTTCCCTTTCCCTTTTTTTTTATTTATTCATTTTTTTGGTTTTTTTCTTTTCCTAATTTAATTTGTTTTATTTATTCATTTCTTTGTTTTTCTCTTTTCCTTATTTTATTTATTTTTCTTTCTCTCTTTTTATTTCTCCCGTCGATACTTACATTTTCATTTATATTATTTTCACCAGCCTGAGGTTTCCATATACAATATTGTTTGTTTCATATAAAACTGGTATGCCAATGAACCGTATCAAAAACCAGCATAGCTCACTCCTTTCCGTTTCTTTCTATATTTGTTTTTGCTATTCGCTTTTTTGTGCACATTAAATTGAATTATGAGTAAAACGCCGGTGTTGCGGAACTCATTTAAATAAATTTAAATAAATAAATATAAATACTGTGAAGCTGAACAAAATACATGCTTTCCTGAATCGCACGTTTCAAAAAATTCATAACAAAACCGAACTCAATACATCCACTCATGATGCAAACACTAAGAAACTTTAATAGATTACAAACTTACTCCAAAAAAAACAATTTATAGTGCATGCTTGCTCTTATGTATTTAAAAGAAAATAATGTAATTGACAAATACGAGAATTTGCTACAGAACTTGACCAAGACTAGTTATCTATAGTATCAGTATTTATTTTAACATATTATTTTACGAATTTACAATATTATTAATCTAAAAAACTGTTACAAATATTTTTTAAATAAATGTCAGCCACGTGGTTTAGCTTTGTCTTCAGCAACCCAATGTATTTGGGTAGCCCAAACTTTTATTACTCAATAAAGTTTTACCTTCTAAATGCGTTAAGACACGTTTCTGGATGAAGTGAAAAAAAATGTTATGTGACCAATACTTTCCAATCTAAAATAAAGTACACAGTTCAGGGTACACAGTACAGGGAGTAGTCTTCGAATAGCCGGAGTTCAAGAAGGGAAGAATTACTAAACTCTATGTTTTATAACTATAGTTCGTTAACGGCTACCAAGATTAATGATTAAGATTATATTTTTAGGCATGGGCAGATGTGGAATTTCGAAATATCCACGTTATTATATTTCGAATCGAAGAATTGTATGGAACCAATCCTATTGCAACTTCAATTGCCTATGAACGTTGTTATTCACGTACATTTTCTATCAAGCAAGGTATTTGCACTTTTTAGTTGTCAGCCTTCAGTAAACCCCCAACTCCTACTCATCAAATATTAACAATAAGCCTTTATATCATGAACCACTTAATTGGAAGCTTAAATACCAAATATCCTGTTCATTGAACATATGCTGAGGGAGGTACATGCAAGTATGTAGTTTGATAACGTTATGAGTTTGATATTCCGGTTTTAAATCGAAAATGTATATTTAATCTGTGCCATACTCAATATTTAACTGTTTTATTCAATACTAAAGGTGATATTACTTAATTCGGACGTGGAATTCATATTTTTGTTATTATGAGTCGTATCGAAAAATGTTATAGATTGTATGCTGTTATCTTCAAATATAGATCTATACATATTTCCCCAACTCAAATATTAAGTTATTGCTACTGTTTTCAGCCTTCAGTAATAACCCACTTCTAGTCATCGGATTTTATATATAAAGAATGAGTTCAGTAGTATATCATACCAAAACATGGGAAATATGGTTAGTTTTCCCAGTTTTAATTTTAAAAAATATATATATTGTTCTTTTAAAGAAAATGTTCTTTCTGTATTTAAGCTCAGAACAAGAGGTTTTACAACATATAAGCTTATTGCTAACGCAATAGAGTATACGTTGGTGGTTGTAAATGGATGAAAACTAAAAAATGCAAATTACTCGCGCAGTATTACAGATGCAAAAAATATTTATATATAGGAAAAATAAATTTGCAACAAAATTGGTTTTATAATATCTTTTAAACATATTAATTCCATTCCCATATATATATATAATTTTGACCGGATCTCGATTTTGTCATCTCTTGGGTGTTATTGATGGATATTTGAAGTAGTGTTTCGATAATGTAAAGATGAGTACAATCTCAATAGACCTTAAGGAAAATCCGTTTAAGGTGACTTTTTCGAAATAAAAAAATTATATATATATATTGGTCGATATAGATTTGGTATGAAGTGTAATTAGTGTTTTTTCAAAAGTTGTTCGGTGTATTCGTTATGAAGTGCCATAGACCCATTTGTAATAGGTATTGACTAGTCCCTCCTACTCGGATTCCGTTGCATGCAAGATCCGCAGCATTCTCTCAAGCCCAAAGGGCGTCCCCTAGATGCATGTGCTTTTATCTTGACACCTGGTACCACCCACTCAGAGCAGTGTGACCTCTCCAGCCGAATTAGTTTTCTTGAAAAGTCCTCTGCTTAGGAGATGCCGAATACCTCTTGTGAATGGTATATGTTCCTTAGCTCTGTTCGTCCAGTTCAGTGTGGTAGTTGTTCTGTAGAGGACTCTGTATAAGGTAGTAGTTCCTGGCAGTTCATGGCCTGCAGGAGATATGGAAGCCGGTATCCACGGCCAGCATGGGATTTATGAGTATGGTGGTCAATTGCTGATTGTGAGATTTTTTAGCCTACTGGATTTATTCTGGTAGCTTGTGAATTTCCACTGTGAGGATTGATAACGTCTAGGTATTTAGGCAACATGAATCTTTAAAAGATTTGAATTAATCTGAAGAATGTTTTTATTGACCAGAGAAAAGAAAAATAATTGATTTCTTAATTTTGCTTTCAAAGAGAACAATGTAAGAGGTTTTATTTTAGATGAGTTGTTAAGGAGAAATAAAAGGATACCATAACCCTTAAATCATCACAGTCGCTATAAATTATAATTATAGAAGTTATGGAGTAGAATATGCCTTAGAATGTGAATATTTTCCAATTGAAAGAATTACCATTTACGAGTAGTAGCGTTCAATTCCCAAAAGAATGGGATATACCAGTCTTCTGAGAACCAGTTATTTGTTTAGCCCAGAGTGAATGCTCCAGTAGTTATTTCAAGTAATAAGAATGCTTATTGGAAAGACATTTTATGATCTTTAACAATTTAGCATTTTCGGTAAATATTTTAACAAAATTCCAAGGCCATTAAATTCCAATAGACGCTGTTTTTCAATAGAATAAAATATTTAGAAAATCATCTATTCCATTCTATTTACGAACCGTTCACACAAAATTAATTAAAATTGTCATTATCCTTTGTGGAAGGGACAATACAGGATGATATGTATGATACAATTCTTAAAACATTTATCCAATAAAGGTCAAGAGACTCTGTTGAATTTATGCCATAATATAAAGCTTATGGCATGGATGTATATACAGGAATATGGAAACAGTCAATTAGCATGCGAATACATAAGCCTAATGAACACTTAGCTTTAGCTAAAAGTTAACAGCTAATAGTTTTAACCAGATGCGTTCAGGAGGACGTTGAGTAGGGATTACCACGGTATCTTGAAAAAAAAATATATTGGTTTCAGCCCGAACGTCTCAACTACTGTTTTTAATACATTCTTATACAGAGGCTGCATTATTATAGGTACTTTTAATGTTGAAAACGCTTATGACACAGCCTGAAATGAAACTAGTTCACAAAAACTCTGTAATGGGTTATTGGAAGAGATATGGGAAATTCATTAAACCATTTTTCTCGAAAATGCCATAAGTGATAATAAATAAGTAACACATATTCCAGAAGATAACTCCAGAAATATGGAATTCCTCTAGGGTAATATTCTTCAAGTACCATTCTTTTCGTAGATCCTGTACACCTGGTATAGACAACCTTTAACATGTTGCGGGCCAAACTTTAATGTACAAAATTTTTAAAGGTAAATATCAGACATAAAATGATACGACAATGTATAGCTGAGTTCACAAGACATGAGACAGTGGCTAGGATGCGCAGTATCAAAGAAGGCTATTGCGCATGCTCCCGTTATCAGTCTGTTAACGACTCTCGTGAGCTACGGATATGTATCGGGCGTCCTGAAAACATTAGCCCTCAGTGTGTATGTAGTGTAGCTTGAAGCTAAAAGCTAACCCTATCTTGGTTATGTAGGAAGAAATGGCGATATAAATCCCTGCTCTAACCTCAAGCTAGTACGTTGCAACAATTATTTTTGTTTTAAAAAAAGAAATCGGTTTTCGATACTTGAATTTTAATATCGAAATACCGATATATCAGGGGGGGGGGATATCAAGTATTATTTAGATATTTTCTGGGGGAAATATTGATATTTTTTCACCATCCCTAGTGTACCTGTCAATAAGTCGCCATTTAAATTTAAATTGACAGTGATAGTGACATACATTCAAGCGGCGATGATAATGATGAGCCCTTAAGCGGCATTGAGGAGATGGGGTTGTCATTTGACCAATTTTAAAGCAATTATATATATATATATATATATATATATATATATATATATATATACACACACATATATATAAAAGTTAACTTGTTATATTTTATTTAACTTCTATTAATTTAGGTGGTAAATAAGTTATTTTGATATTTTTTGAAATGTAATTTTGGTAAGAAAATTATCTGTAGGTTTTTAAAAAGGTATTTGTAAGTTTTAAGTATCACAAATCATTGTGTAATTTATAAAAAAAAAATGATCTTTACATTTTTAAAAATATATCTTTAAGTATTAAAAATAATTATCTGTAAGCTTATAAATTATCTTTAAGTTTTAAACAAATATCCATAAGTTTTAAGTATAAATAATTTTTTGCAAGTTTAAAAAAAAATTTAAATAATAATGTCAAAATATTATTTATGTAAACTATGCAAGTATATGCAATTCCACTAACTTTCTATTATCACTAATCAATAATAAATTACGTTTTTTGTGCATTAAATAAATTATTATTTTATTTTTTTATTCATGTTTGATTTTTAATAATGTTTAATCAATGCTGCTTCTCATTTTCTGCACTATATTTTTATATAAATTAGGAAAAGTAGAACATATACTAGAGAAAGGTTAGACTGCAGGTACTCAGTATCGATACTTAAAGGACTGGAGCAAGTGTACGGCATGCTGGCAAATATGTTCAGCTTGGGTAGTACACGTCCTCTCATCCCCACCAAGCCTACCACCCATCCCCACCCCCATGCGCGGACTGTCTCATGTCTCATGAACTCAACTATACTATCTTATCCTGGCGGAGAGGAGATTAGAAGAGAAAGAAGAAAGATGGCCGCTACAGCCAGAAAATTAGCCTAAGAGAGCCGGTGAATTTGTAAGGGGCGCCAAAACTATCATAACTAACCTAGACTAATCCTAAACTACACTAAATAAAATAAAACTAAGCTACAACTATCCTAACTTACGCTACTAGGGCCATATTACAGTGTCGTGAGAAGGGGCTTGCCCTGTATGTATTTAGTTAGCCAATCCTGGGGCACTCTGAGGATGGGTGTCAGCAGCGAGTGTGATCGACTAGGGGCTCATCGAGACCAACCTGTCGCCATCTCACCGGCTGCTGAGGAGGGGGTATGAAGCGGTTGAGGGGTTATCCATGTAGTTAAAAGAATTTCACGCGTCGGCAGGAAATGGTGTGGGAAATGGATTCAAGGGAGAGGGTATCGTGAATTGTCCGGTTGGGTGAGCGTTGGGAGGAGGTAAGCCCGACAATTTTAAGGACGATGCCGTTTTGGAATTGTTGGAGGAATGTGAGGGAGGATTTGGTAAGGTATCGAAGGAGGAGTGAGCCATATAGGAGGGCGGGCTGGATGAAGCCTTTTAAGATAAGGAGCTTGAGTCGGAGGTTTTCGAAATGAGAACACCATGGCATCGGTCTTCCTGGGGTTCACACCGATGTTTATGGATTTAAGGTCATCGGAAATGGATTGGAAGGCGGAATCTGGGTATAGTGCGCGGGATGGGTTGAAGGAGGTGCTAACAATAGCCACGTCGTCCGCATATCGGACCCCCTACTCGGAGAAGACAGGGTGTGGAGAGGAATTCGCCGACCCTCACTTGGAGTGTCGCGTAGAGACGGGCAAGGGGGTGGAGGGAGCTGTGCTGGGGACGGAAGTGTACTGCTCGTTAGGGATGAGGGATATCTCCTCACAGAAATCTACAAGATAACCGAGGATTTAACGCTCTAGTATCTTGGATATGTGTGGAAGGAGACTGATGGTACGATAATGTTCAGGAGAGGTTCCATTTTTAGCGGTTTGAGGAGAGGGACGACAATAGCATGTTTCCAGATGGAGGGGAAACGGCGGAGGCGGAGGCAGGAGTTTAGGAGGTGATTGAGATTGGACAGAGACTTCCGTGGTAGCTGACGGAGTAGCAGGTACTGCACCCTGTCCAGCCTAGGGGATTTTCCGCCCTTGGTCCGTCGTAGGATGGCAGAGAGCTGCCTAGGGGAGGAGAACATGAAGTTATCATCGCTCTCCATCCGAGGCGCCTCTACAATTGGACGTAACTTAGCCTGATCTGCAGCGGACATATGTGCCGCTAACATCTCAGCCGTGTGGCTCATCACAGCACTGCCGGTTTGGAGAAGGACAAATCGCCTATTGGTTACTCTTGTCTTCACCAGCCGCCAGAGCTTGTGGTGGTCACCGAGCGTCTGTCTGCCAGTTTCATTCCACTCCACCGTCTTCCACTGTCTCATGTGGGTGCGTATCTGGGCAGTGAGATTGTTAAGGACGGGTCACAGGGCAGGGTTCCTGGTACACAAAAACGTAAAGAATTTTCCATATTATAGTCAACCAGTCTTGTACGATGTTTTGATTTATTTAATTTCATCATTGAAAAGAACTTCACATTTTTAAGTACTGCCAAACGCACAAATCTCCACTCATCTTCCCCATTTAGAGTAGGAAGTGTAATATTTTTCTTTAATTTGGTTTTTCAAAATGTCTCGCGGGCCGGATCAAACCTTACAGCAGGCCGGTGGCTGCCACGTATGCTGTAGAGTGCGTTTCTCTTAAGCTCTACCTGACAGTTTAAATATATATCTGAAGTAGACGATTTGGTTATTCACATTCACACACGCAAGTGGTAGAATCTTTACAACGTGTAATTCAAAATAACATTAAAAAGTTAGAAAAATGGAGGTGGTCTAATGTTTTATTGAGTTGTTCTCAAGAAACATGTATGAATTTCAAGGAGTGACTAGGTGTAACAATTTCGAAATCGATAAATATAAATAATGTTTGAGGATTTTTAATTTAATTATTTATTAACGTCCACTTTTTGCAACTGCTAAGGCTAATCGGGACGGGTTATCTACGAGTTACCACCCTTTTCTAGTCCAAGTGGGACTAAGGATTTTATTTAGTGACGGATTTGAAAATACTTCTAAACTCATTTTATTCTCTAAAATTTTTCGATAAAACATTGAGTCAAGTATGTAGGAGTAAGTGAACCCATTCTCTAAAATGAATATTCAAATTTTCATATAGACTATGTTGTACTTATGGAATGCTGACTCACTTATATGAAGTTGTATGAAAAGTTGATCTTTAGGTAGAACCCCAGAACATTCAAGAATATCCTTGCATATGATAGTAATAGAAGGCTGCCCTATGGAGTGGTGAGAGGAGGGAGTATGCATTAAACTTGAGAAACTATTGATTAGTGCTAAGTGATGAAGAGATATATGTTGGATTGATAGGCTGTCAGACAAATGAACAGATAGAAATACATAAATAAATCCCGGTGGATAGAGAAAAAAAAGAACATTTGACATGATAGACGGACTGTTAAACAAACGGTCAGACTGGAGGAAAACAGGAACAGGGATATTTTCGTGCACAGGATTGGTCAATATGTTACTTGAAATTGATTCAACTGGAGAATTATTCAATTAGTTGCTTGAAGAATTGAATATTATTTATTAATTTTACTTTTATAGTGTTCATTAATTTTAAAAAAAATCATTAATTCTTTATTTATTTTTTTCCATATTGTTCAAATAAGTATTCCTGTTCTATTAGCAGAATGTCTAGGATTGATCGAAACTTTTGTAGCTTTATGAGTTATTGATACTCTAGATAGATTCCAAAGCTCATTAAAATGAAATTCCTTATAATTAAATATAGAATGGTTAGTTATTTTTAGCATGAAATAATTCCGTAGTAATTTTATCTGCGTAAATGCTCAACACACACACACACACACACATTTGTAGATATCGGTTCCCTTTAACTACCTTGAAATTCTTTAGCCACCATTGCCTCCTACCTCTAGTTCTGGCTACCCTAGGTTTTGACTTCCCAATGCACTCCATAAAAATCTGTAGTACCATCGTTTACTCTGCCAGCCTATCTCTTCTCCGGTTTCACTCCTGATCAGTTACTCGATGTTATCTTACTTACAATCTTGTTTAAGGAGCGATTTTTATTAAACTTTAGCAAATGCTTCGTCCATCGTAACCTTTGAGCAGATTTTCTGATAGGAGGAATCAGCTATTGAGGTTGTCCTCATAACGTGATTTTTTTAAAATTTCTCAATTGTCCATCGATTCTACTTAGGAGTGAGGTCCATTCAAATCTCTCTCTCTCTCTCTCTCTCTCTATCTCTCTCTCTATCTATCTATCTCTCTCGCTCTCTCTCTCTCTCTCTCTCTCTCTCTCTATATATATATATATATATATATATATATATATATATAAAAATAAGTTCGTTAAAAGCTAGGAAGAGGGGTGAGGGTTTAGAGAGGCTAATTTCCAAAATTCGGAATATTGATATTTGGATCAAAAAATTGTGTGGAAGCTGTCATATACATATGTTCCCCTAATATGAACATTAACCCAGATATTTTGATTTTTTTTAGTTTTCAGCCTTCTGTATACCCGCCACCCTTGCTCACATCATAATAACAATAACATACATACATGAACATCTTTATTCTATACTTAAATGACGAAATTCATTAAATAACATCCTAAAATCCCACCCTGGCTAGAAAAGGGTGGGAACCTGTAGATAACCCGTCCCAATTAGCCTGAGTTGCAAAAAGTGGACGTTAATAAATAATAATATAATTAAATACCAAATATTATTTTCATGAGGCCCTTATTTATTAAGATTTAAAATTCTTGTGTTCGATTTGTTATTTGCAGAAATCAGACCGAGAATAGGTCAGGGTTTAGATGGAGGGGAATTCGAAAATTCAAAATATCGGTTGTATTATGAGTTGGATCGAAAAAATATATATAACCAATCTTGTTAAAATATTGATGCTCTACCATTGTTGCTGTATGCGTTTTTCCTAACTCTAAGCGAGCAATTCATTATTCATGGATTTCAGTCAGAATATATAGTAAGATGAGATCACTACTGTGTCACACCAGCAGTGGGTAATCTGCTTAGTTTACGCTGACTCTGCGTGAAGGTCTTTCAGCTTTCGTGTCTTGTGTAACAAATTCTCTTGTTTCAGGTATTAGCGTTCCTCGTGTATTCCTTCTACGGAGTCCTTTGTCACCTTCCCATTTAAGGCAGCTACAGCTCATTGCAATTAACCTTAGCTTACATGGTACCCGTTAGCGATGATGTGCCGCACTCTAACATTATTTCAAGTTCGTTTTTTTCTTATTCTCACTCATCTGCCACTGTTGCCATACAAATTAATTCATTGTAATACAGAACCGATCATCAGCAGAATTTAAATAAGTGATCCAATTATTCACTTGTCCTTATTTGTCCTCCAGAGAAAATTATTTATTAACGTTACTTTTTTGCTACTGTGGCCAATTGGGGTTATCTACAGGCTACCACCCTTTTCAAGCCAGTTTGGGACCAAGGATTTTATTTAATGAGTTCATCACTAAATACATTTCTATTGCCCAGGCGGGAATAAAGCTCGAATTCTAATTTCCATTAATAAAGTTAGTTATAGTACATCATAGATAATCTGTTGAAAAGTTTTTAATGGAGCCATCTATGTCGAGCTAAGTAGTTTTACATCTATCTGATCTTCTGTCAATATAGCAGAATCGGGATTTATTACTAACACCAAAAAGAGTCATGTATTAATATTTGAGATAGAGTTTAATTATAATACAACTTCAGGAAATATTGTGGTCTAAAAGGTTCGTTAAACAGTAACTTTCAATGTGACCCATATTAACGATGCAATTTACGATATTACACATCGCCTCGTCTTTTCCTCTCTACTTTATTTCTATTCCAGCCAAAATTTTTGGATCTACTATATTTTAAACTACTAGTTATCTTCCCCCACTCTAACCATTTGTTCAACAGTTGGTATATCAATATGTTCTTCAATGATCTACCCTTCTTGATTTGTTTAAGTTCTTTGTACTTCATCAATTAACACTAATCAATAGTTTATCCAGTTTCGTGTATGCTACGCCCCCCCCCAATCCTTAGGACATCCTTTTATTGCTATTATGTGTCCTTACTTATATCCTTATATGCCCTTGAATGTACTACGATGTTACCTAAAGATCAACTTTTATATTTGTAAGTCGACTATGCCAATGGAAAACATACTCTGCAGCATGTAAGCCATCATTGGAGGTGAAAAAAAAAAATATATGAGACCTATGTTATCCATGTAACGTCTTAAATGAACGATATTTTATTGCAAAATATAATGGTTTCACTGGCTAATAATTGTAACGAAATCAGAAGGAGTGAGCTGTGTAATTTAAGTAATTGATCTTAAATGAAGTTAATTCTGAACTCATTAGCCATGCACTTACCTTCTGTTAATAGAATTTTGTATTCTTCTTCTTCCCTAACTTCATTTTACTTATTTTCTATTTCTATATTCCTCTATTCTACTTATATATATGACACACATGTCAAGAAATGTTAACCCCCTAAGGAATCTGATATTGGACAGATGGAGCCACCTACAGTGTCAGATGGGGAGGGGGATGAAAAGTTAATTGAGATGTAAGCTAAGCTATTCTTAGTTCAGTCTGTGTCGGTTGTTCGGAATGTCCGGATTCTTTCTGTTTCTCACCATTTTTGTGGGAGCCTTTGCTATCGATGTGAGAAAGTGTTGCCAAAAGGACGCGTCACTTTACGTCGGACGAGAACTAGCTTGCCTTAGCAATACTAACCACGCTTGGTTCCACGCGAACATCACTTACGGACTTCCCGACGGCTGTTCATTTAGTTCGGCTGTGCTTACTCACACGTTCTACAGAGCTAGAGTTTCTTGCATTGAGAATCTCAATGGGACTGCTGCTATAGTAGCATTAAGGTGTGAGGATGGTTCCAAATATTTCTCTGTTCCCAAAATTTATTACCTCCGCAAGTGCTGCCCCGAAGAACGGGTCTATGACTCCGTTTACCAGAGTTGCTGGGGCGCTATGAAGGACTCTCGCCCTAGTGATTTCCTCATGATGCTCCGCTATACAAAACAAACCATCATAGATTACAATGTGGGTGCTCCTAAATGTGGTCCAAATAGTGTTCTCACCGATCATTTAGTAAGTTTGGGACAAATATGGAGAAGTCAAAATGGTTCCATTCACTATACGTTGGGAGGGCGTAGCTTTGTCAGAAGCGCTGAAGACATCTGCGTTGACCAGACTGAGAATAAAGGAGTGCTTGTTGTGAGAGCTTGTGAGAATGAAGCAGTTGCTTGTGAGAAGAACACATGTATCAGGAAATGCTGCCAAGAAGACTACAGTTATAATGCTAATAGATCCTGCACCATGTCGAGGAATCATATCCAACCGTTGAGTGTCTACAACATTATTAACCAATCTAGAACACTTCTTGGACGGGGTAATTTTGCCTATTGGCACAATCTTGACTGTCCAAAGTACTCAGCAGACTTAAGCTCATATTACCTTTCCCTTAATGGAAGCTTATACCAAAAAATGAAACACAACAAAGCAATTCTCTGGAAAGAAAGAGGTCAATTCTGTATAGAGCAATTTCAAAGCAAACCTGGAGAGAGCTTTAGCGAATTGTTTGTGTTCTTCTGCTTCGGCGACGAATCATCAATCTTTGACACTCTTAAGACAGTCGGGATGCTCCTTTCATCCATCTTTTTGCTCTTCACATTCTTGGTCTACGCTTTCCTCCCGAGTTTCCGTAACATCCATGGGATGACACTCATGAGCCACATAGTATGCCTCTTCACTGCTTATGTTATTTTATCCAGTATACAACTACTAACGAAGAAGCTTACATATGAGACCTGTCGCATCCTGGGTAATGCAACGCTAATCATTGTTCTAACAGTGCAACATAATTAGTAATTGATACCTATATACCTTTACCAGCTAATATTTTTCTTTTTACTGATGGTTACTGATAACCAGCTGTCTGAGATGTTCTAATTTTTTAATTAATGGACCAGTTAAAGTAGTAACACGGGTCATTAATAAAAGAAAATAGTTGTGTAGCTTCTATAGTATATAATTTTAAAGGAAAATAAATTTAATACCTCTAGTGTGCCTCTTATATTATCAAGTATAATATATGTATCTGCTACTGATCTGTATGTACCATCTATTTCACCAGCGACATCTGTTATAATGTGATCTGTTTTGCATCGTTATTTTAGAAGCCTCATTTTCTTCTATGAAATATAGAAAATGCAACTTATTACAGTTTTGATGGAGATGTTTTTCAATATTGAATATATATATATATATATATATATATAGATATATATATATATATATATATAATTCTACTGTACGTGTGTATGTTACTAAACTCCTCTCCTAAACGGTTCGACCGATTTGAATGATTTTTTTGTATGTGTTTGGGTTACGCCCTGGATGGTTTAGATTTACAAATCAGCCCGGCAGATGGAGCAGGAGTGGGGGTTGTAAAGAAGGCCTAAAATTAAAAATAGCGATATTTCATTTTCTTATTGGTTTTTTGGCAAATATGCACAGGATAAAAGTTGTTTATTTTGTTATGTAGAGTTACTTTTGTTATAAACTTTTGTTGTATAACAAAGTATAAACGAGATATACACTAAAAGACAAAAATTGGGAGCCAACAATTATATTGGGCACTAACGATTGAACCGAACTTAACAAAACTCGGTATGTGAATTAGCATTAATTCTTCCATGATTATAAGTATATTCATTTTTTTTCGTTCAACGGGAGTGGGGGTTATAAGGGAGGCCTGAATAAAAAATTCGCGATAATTCATTTTTATTTGTTTATAGGCAAACGTGAACATAAAGTTGTTTTTTGCGTTATTGAAAGTAACTTTTGTTTTAAAAATAATTTTGTTAAATTTAATATCATAATCGCTTGAAATACCATGCAGGACAACGTCTGTTGGGTCCGCTAGAATATATATATATACACACACACACACACACACACACACACACACACACACACACACACACACAAAACAACATAAAATAATAAATGTAACATTTGTTCGCGTTCATTGTTTTCATTGTTTTGTAATTCTTGCAGGTTATATCACTCTGCTCTCCTTCCTGGCGGCCTTTTTCTGGCTGAATATCATCAGCTTCGACATATGGTGGACGTTTGGGTATGAATAACTTATAACAATGCTGTTTATATGTGTGCTTATTCTGAATTCATATGTTTTCGTATATGTTAGTTATATTCCCCTGAAGGTATATTACCTCCAATCCTGCATCTCAGCTTTTATCCTGTTTTAAAATCTTGCTTTGTAACGTTTGATCGCTTTCTAGAGTTCGTGAAAAGCATTTACCTGTTAAACTACAATAAAACCATTATCAATTAGATCTATTACAATGCTTTGTTGGATTGACGTTTATTCATAAGTACTATGGGTTATTGACATTCAATTGCCACAAATATTTCAATGGATCTCCATGAAATAGTTGGTCACTTTAACCGTTTTTGGTTGACCGAATAATGAATGTGGTTACATTTCGTGTCTAGTCAAGTCAATCTTTAAGGAATAAACTTCTATTTCGAAAAGTTGACTATATTTAGCAGATGATTTAAACCCCCTTAGCACCAATGGAGTCCAATATAAAAGATTTTTATAAATTATTACATAATTTAAATTAAATCGGAAACGCATAGCGCTTTCCGGAATTAAATTCCCGAAAGCGCTAAGCGTTTTTAAGAAATAAATTGTGAGGAGCCACAAAAAGTGTTTCTGATTAACCTGATTCATCACCCTCAGCACCAGCAGAAAATAAATATGATTTCTATTTGCATTTATAACAATGCAAATTATATATAACGGTATGCACAAACTAGACATATTTTAATAAGAGCCCAATAATATTACTAAAGTTTAATACTAAATTTACCATTTACCAAATTTAATGCAATTTTACCAATAATATACTAAAATTTAAATCATATGGAGCAATTATATATCTCATTATGTTATGCATTTTTCGAAATAATATAACACACCTAGAAAACGAGACCTTTGTAGTGTACAGTAATTTTTCTGTCAATTAGGACATTTCCCTTGAGGGAAATTAGCTATTGAGGTCGTACTCATGATGCGTTTCGAAAAATGTCTTCAAATGTCCATCGATCCTACCATGGAGATGACGAAAATGAGGTCCGTTCAAAATTATATATATATATATATATATATATATATATATATATATATATATATATATATATATATATATTTGTCTGTTAACGCTCTAGCGGTCGCAATTTTTGTTACCAAACTCGGAATTTAATCGTTTTATGTAAAAAGGAAGATCAAGTTCGTTAATGGCTGAAATCGGACCAGTGGGAGGGGAGGGTTTAGAGGGGGGATATTTGAAAATTCAAAATATCTCCGTTATTATGCGTCGGATCGAAAAATTGTATAGAATAAATCTTATTGCAAATTCAATTTACTATAATATTGTTTTATACATTTATTCTGTATCTTGAATATTAACCAAGATATTTGCATTTGTATTCTTCATGTGGTCGCCAGTAGGCTATGTTCGGACTTTCCACCGAGAGCTCTGGCGGCCGTTTCCATAACTTATCTTCCCGCGTGAATAGGTTTAGAGGTTAGGTTAACTGTTTTTTGGGGCTAGAAACTACTGGGTTATTACGCCCTAAATAATGTTTTTGGTTTAGAGGTTTCTTACTACTACAGTTATTAGGCAATTAATTAACTGAAAGATTTCTCATTACCGTTTGTATTTAATCATCGTGGTGTATTGTGTGGTTGTATTTAATCGGTGTTACCAGTATGGAGATTTCTCTATTGTAAAACTTCACTTGGGAAATCTGCTTAGTTTACGCAGCCCCTCCGTGACGGACTTTCAATATTGCATTAGCTTATACATTTGTTTGAGCTAATAAACAAAATATCTATTCAATTTATAATCACCCTTAGGTTTGACGTCATAGAGAATACATCCAATTTTTTACAGATCAAATTATATTTCCCGCCTCTCAGACTTAAGAAGAAAATATTTATAGCGCGCCATAAAATAAATAAAAATATATATACAAATCTAAACACATAATATATTATTGGAGGGGTGAATTTTATTTGTGTTTTACGTCAAAATTATATATCAGTAAATATTCCATGTTCAGGAAAAATGTTTAGAAGTATATTTATAGGAAATTTAATTTGCAACAAGATTAGTCATGTTTGATCCGTCTCATAATAACATAGTTATTTAGAAATTCTCTAACCTAAACACCCCTCATCCACCCTGTCCAATTTCAGCCATTAGTGTCAGTGGTCTTTAGTTCTACAGAAAACTTTTGAACAACAAGTTGGGTAATGACCAAACAAAACAGACTACTATAAGTGACTACTCTACATAACAGGAAAAAACGAATGAGTAATTTTCTTACTTCCTACATCCTCTTCTTGTTTTTGTGTGGGCAGTTAGTTATTTTAAATTTCCCAGTCAATATGCACTTTTAGAGTTCTGCTGAATTCGTCTTTGCATATGGACCTCTTGGAATTTACTGACTAGTCAAAGGTGAAATTAACTCATTTAATTAGAAAACAGCAACTTCTTAATGAGGTAAACTTACTGGCCATTGATTTCTTTTAGGTCTACCTAAGCGACATTGACAAGGTTTTCTGAAGGTTTACGCTTGAACGTTAAAATAAAACCCGGAAATGTAACATATCTTATATTGTGCCAAGCTGTGAGAGCGGGTAGACCTAGTATTAGAGCTTTTTTTAATATGTAATGAGCTTCAAATCACGTTCATCAAAATATCGAAAGAATTTCGTGAGCGTCCAGTAGATGGCCGTCGCTTCTCTACAGTTTCTGTGCTACTGGAATTTACATCTAAAATGTGTCGTTAGCCGCCTAAAATTGGCTAAATATTAGCCTACCCTTCACCCTTTCTGGTTAGCAGGAACTGTTAAACTCGTAGGCAATTCATAAGTTTGAGAACCTACCCATAACTGTTCCAGTTCAAAAAGCTTCATCTTACGGCGTTGTATTAAATTCATTTTCATTGAGGTACTTCTCCAGTAACTCACTTCTTTCTTCAAATTAACTTCTTTCTCCCTTAAGTTTAATAAGAGGAAAAGGGGATATCCCTACAATAATCGAAATTAAGGTGGCATCTACCGTGTCAGCCACTCTAAGATGTCTAATGCTATTCTTCTTTAGGTCCAACGAATAAATCATTTCATTCTATATGAAATTAAATCATATATTGAAACGCTTCATACAAGGTATCAAACCAAACGCTATCTATCTCAATGCCAGTCTGTCTGTCTCTGTCTCTGTCTCTCTCTCTCTCTCTCTCTCTCTCTCTCTCTCTCTCTCTCTCTCTCTCTCTCTCTCTCTCTCTCTCTCTCTCTCTCTCTCTCTCTCTCTCTCTCTCTCTCTCTCTCTCTCTCTCTCTCTCTCTCTCTCTCTCTCTCTCTGTCTCTCTGTCTGTCTCTCTCTCTCTCTCTCCTCTCTCTCTCTCTCTCTCTCTCCCTCTCTCTCTCTCTCTCTCTCTCTCTCTCTCTCTCTCTCTCTCTCCCTCTCTCCTCTCTGTCTCTCTCTCCCTCTCTCTCTCTCTCTCTCTCTCTCCCCTCCCCCCCTCTCTCTCCCTCCTCCTTCTCTCTCTCTCTCTCTCTCTCCTCCCTCTCTCTCTCTCTCTCTCTCCTCTCTCTCCCCTCTCTCTCTCATTCTCTCTCTCTCTCTCTCCCCCCCCCCCTCTCTCTCTCTCTCTCTCTCTCTCTCTCTCTCTCTCTCTCTCTCTCTCTCTCTCTCTCTCTCTCTCTCTCTCTCTCTCGCCCCCCTCTCTCTCTCTCTCTCCCTCTCTCCCTCTCTCCCTCTCTCTCTCTCTTTCTCAATATATGTGTGTGTGTGTATACACATAAACATACACCTCCCCCCACACACACACGTGTGAACGAAGTACATTTGAAGAGAAGCGACGGCCATCTACTGGACTCTCAAGAAATTCTTTCGATATTTTTATGAACGTGATTTGAAGCTCATTACATATTAAAAAAAACTCTAATACTAGGTCTACCCGCTCTCACAGCTTGGCACAATATAAGATATGTTACATTTCCGGGTTTTATTTTTACGTTCAAGCGTAAACCTTCAGAAAACCATGTCAATGTCGCTTAGGCAGACCTAAAAGAAATCAATGGCCAGTAAGTTTACCTCATTAAGAAGTTGCTGTTTTCCAATTAAATGAGTTAATTTCACCTTTGACTAGTCAGTAAATTCCAAGAGGTCCATATGCAGAGCCGAATTCAGCAGAACTCTAAAAGTGCATATTGACTGGGAAATCTAAAATAACTAACTGCCCACTCAAAAACAAGAAGAGGATGCAGGAAGTAAAATAATGACTCATTCGTTTTTACGAGGTTGGATGAATGGCCTTTTCAGGGGTCCCAATTACGGCACAGCAAATCTAAGTCTTGCATTAAAATAATCTCCCTACCTCCCTCCCTCCCTTCTCTCTCAATATATAAGTGTGTGTGTGTATACACATAAACATACACACACACACACACACACACACACACACACACACACACACACACACACACACACACACACACACACACACACACACGTGGGAACGAAGTACATTTGAAGACATTTTTCGAAAATCATGTAATGAGTACAACCTGAATAGCTGAATTCCCCTAAGGGAATCTAATGAAAGTAACAAATTTTACGAACTAATATCCACTTTTACTGTGGGGAATGATAAAAGAATCTTAGGTATGAGTAAATAAATGGTTAAACTCAGACGGAAAAAGAAGTTAATCAGGAAATAAGGGATAATGCTTGCAAACAAAATGGAAATAGGCAAAGTCAAAAATTATACCACGGTAACGAGGAAAATATCTCTATGACCTGCCATTAAACACATTGAACAGAACCTGTATAACAAATGTACTCGTGAATCATCATTCATTCAGTTTGACGTTCAAAGGCTTGTCTTGTGAATAGAAGCAAGGATGTATAGTGTTACTGCTATTTGTTACTTCTCTTGATCCATTGCTAATTGTTGATGAATTGATATGGACATTTTTTGACAAAACCCCTTTGATTATAATTTACCGAATGTTATTCATGTAAGCAATAGGAATAATGATAGTTCTATAATGTTTCTAATAGTTTTCATTCGTCAAAGTAACTTGTAAGGTTATGGCGCTGCTATGTTCTACTACATTACTGTTGTACTTGTGCTATAACCAAATTCTCCTGAAATATTAAGCAATATCATGAAGGCAGTTGTAGTTTCAAGTTGACTTATAATAACGGGGAATATTTCGAATTTTCTGTATTTCTCCCCTCTAAATCCCCCCTCCCCCAGTCTGATTTCACCCGTTAACGAACTTGATCTTTAGTTTTGTATGAAATGCTTATACGGGGTGTCCCAATTTCCGTGCCAAAAAAAAAATCTCCAATTATTTTAATACAAGCCTGAGATTTGCTGTGCCGTAATTGGGACCCCTGAAAAATCTTTTCAGCCCATATTCAACCTCCTAACCTTCTCCAGCGACCATAACTTTGGAATTTCCAAAGGGACGTCCTTCTTATTATGGCGGATTCTTGTAGAAAATCAAATTCTAAAACGAGTTTGTATCAGTTAAATTTTCGATACATATCTTTATTTTAGAAAAAAAAAAAAAAAAAAGGAATTTTTTTTTAAGTAAAAATTTTTTTGGAATCCTTCTATAATAATTTTGGTTTATTTCTTTTAAATTATTTTTTTTTTTTTTTTTTTTTTTTTTTTTTTTAAAAAAGGACAGAATCCATTCCTTTCCCCGTAGACTTGTATCAACGATAATTTGGTAAACTGTGTCAAATCGAAAAATTACCGATACAAACTCGTTTTAAATTTTGATTTTCTACAATAATCCACCATAAAAAGTAGGAGTTTTATTGGAAAGTTATGGTCACTGGAGAAGTTCTGGAAAAGGTTACGAGAACGGAATATGGACTGGAATGATTCTTCAGGGGTCACAATTACTTTGTTAGGGAGGAATTCTACTAAATAGGACGGATTATTCACAATGGCGTGGAAAACTAGTATATTAATACCCACACCCAACACCCCTGAGCTACTGACGAATTCCATTAGTACCGTTTGGCGGAAAAACTAATTCACTACATGATTGTCTCCTGGCATAAACAGTACTTATCCCCTCCACAAGAATCAACACGGGTTTTTCCACAGACTAGTACTAAAGACACACTTAATGACTCATACATTACTGAAACTATGGTCCGAAATTTTAGACATAGAAGTAATACGAAACTTCCACTTACCTACATTCCACGTCACATTGACAGAATTGGACTCTGACCATCTTCCAGTAATAATAACATTCCAGGACAGACCAAAACAAGTACCACCACCCACAAGACTCATTATCGGGCTCATCGACTAGGAAAAATTTAAGACCGAAATGCACGACAAAACCATCATCTCAAATTCTTACCGAACCAGTCACGTCATAGACGCAGCGATTACGACTTTTACAAAGAATATTTACTCAGCCATTAAAAATTCAACCCTTAAGGTCCCCTCCTACAAACGTTAGGCGGCGCACACTATAACGCCCCCAAATATTCTGGGGCTTATTCATAAAAAGAATATTCTTCGCAAATGGTGGGAACGAATAAGGGAGCTAGAAATTAAACGCGAGGTCAATCGTTTATCTCGCTTAATTAGGCTTGAGCTAGACAATGATAGAATCAACAAATACAAAACATACTTGAATAACATGAATCCTGGTGACCCATCGCTATGGTGAGAGACTAGACGACTACTCAACCAAACTACTGAAATACCTTCATTGACTAATGGAGACACTGCAGCTTTAATTTGTCTTTCTTTCTCTGAAACTATGGAAGATAAAATTCATGTAATGATAATTCTATTTGATATTAAAGGGGTTTTTGTGTGTAGAGGCCAACTATATTTTTAGCACTAAAAATTGCCAATGCCCAATAAATATTTCTAAATTTATTAAGGATTTCCTGTACAACCTGTAATCGATATTAGGCTCGACATACTGGAAGATAACCTAGTTACAAACAATGGGTACCGAACAAGGATCATTTATATTCCCAATTCTATGGAATTTAGCACTGATTAGCCTACGTTTACAAGAACTAACGCCAGAAGCCGAACTAATATCCCTTGCTGACCATATTATACTTAAAATAGAAAGCAAATATTTTTATAGTTTACAAAAATTTGAAAGCAGATCAACTCTCATCACCTGATGTGTGCCGTCCTTAGTGAAAACCACTCCTTATGATCTGCCAATATATTTCTCATCAAGCTTTTTCGTATATCCAGAGAGAACAACTTATGAGATGTAGTATTTGCTTTGTTCGAATAGTTAATATTTAGACGTTTTTATTAATACATTCTATTTCCCAACCAACTCTGCAGGCATTATTTATTTAATCTAAATAAACCATTACACGTAGGAAGCTTTATCAAATGTAGTCTCTTCTAAGATTTTGCTAAGCTACAATGACCATCAGTCCGAGCGCTTCTTTGATTTAATTTAAGGAATTCATATTTAATTTATACCAGTTTCTTCACCAAATATTTCATGTACTATAATTAGTATTGATTGTACCTCTCAGTCACCCCCAACCTCTATGCACTCAGATCTTACTCGTTCGTACATTTCCACTTGAAACTAATAATGTATTTACACTGTCATTTCTCAAGAAACTGTCAATGGTAAAGCAGCACATCTAACCAGAGCTTACGCTCCAGGTTAATGTTGACTTATAATTTGCATGAAATATATATAAGAAAGCAAACTCATCTCTCAACCACATTTGAATCCAGTCTGTGTGTTAACCTACATTTAGATAAATATATTGGACCCCTATATATTAACTGTTCTTAAGCACGAAAAAGGTTTAGAATGCTTAATCAGTATGTGTCTCTTTATTCTTCAACTCATGGCACTAATACAAAAGTCCGTCACGCAGGGGCTGCGTAAACTAAGCAGATTTCCCAAGTGAAGTTTTACAACAGAGAAATCTCCATACTGGTAACACAACACCACGGTGATTAAATACAAACGGTAATGAGAAATCTTTCAGTTAATTAAAATAAATTCCCAACTGAAACGGCTTCTGAATTGTGAGAATAACTTATATTTTAATATCTCAAATTTTAGTAGTCCAAGACCTAAAGAAGGGGGGGGGGCGGTGAACAGAACGTATTTGCATAAATCTCACAAAGTAGCATAGGTAAGGTAAGGTTAGAAACGACAGGTAAGGTTAGAAGAAGCTTCCACCTGAGCCGAGCAGTTAGGAAAATGACCGACCTAATCCGAACTATACCCGACCACAGACTTCATAAAAATGCAAATATCTCGGTTAATATTCAAGATAGAGAATACATGTATATAACAATATTTATAGTAAATTTAATTTGCAATAAGATTGGTCTTATACAATTTTTCGATCCGATGCATAATAACGGAAATATTTTGAATTTTCCAAAAACCCCCCTCTAAACCCCCCCCCCTCCCTCTAGTCTGATTTCAGCCATTAACGAACTTGATTTTTTTTACATAAAACGGTTAAATATCGAGTTTCGTAACGATCAAAAAAAAATTGCGACCGCTAGAGCGTTTACAGACAAATATATATATATATATATATATATATATATATATATATATATATATATATATATATATATATATTTGAACGGACCTCATTTTCGTCATCTACTGGATAGGATCGGTAGACATTTGAAGAACTTTTTCGAAAATCGTGTCATGAGTACGTCCTGAATAGCTGATTTCCCTTAAGGATAGGATAGGCTTTTAATCTTGTGAATCTACGAAACATATGTTTTACAACTAACCTATACCTTTCAATTCCAAAGAGATATAAATATAACAATCTTTCATTATAATATTCAGTCCCTAACATCTAACTACATGCTCCAGGTTAATGTTGACATATAATTTGCATGAAATGTATATCCAGAATCCAATCTGGGTGTTCTAATACATTTAGATAAATAGGAGATAAATATATTGGACCCCTATATATTAACTGTTGTTAAGCACAAAAAAGGTTTAGAATGTTTAATCAGTATGGGTCTCTTTATTCTTCAACTCATGACACTAATACAAAAACCTATCTTGTGAATCTACGTAACATATATTTTACGACTAACCTATACCTTTCAATTCCAAAGAGATATAAATATAACACTCATTCATTATAATATTCAGTCCCTAACATCGAACCAGAATTACATACTCCAGGTTAATGTTGACATATAACTTGCATTTAATATATATCCAGAATCCAGACTGGGTGTTCTAATACATTTAGATAAAAGGAGATAAATTTATTAAACCCATATATTAACTAATTATACCAAATAGTTACGGCAAAATATTCCAAGTTTTCCAAATCTCCAGAGAATAAGATTGGCAGTTTTACAGAAATTGAAGTGTTCTGCAAAGATACAACTTTGATTAGAAGATTCAGTAGTAGCCAGCCAAAAGTGGTTTTGTGAAAGAAGATGTATCCAGAGGTACGGCATTCGGTGGGACACTGGATCAATGACAACCACTTAATCCTGTCACACTTGTCTTCATTGCTCCGACTCACTTCCTAGTACAAATATACACCGTCTGGCAATCTATAGAGGGCGTCATGGGATATCAACTTTAGATTTTAAATTTGCTGCTGTTTGTAAATATATATGCAACAACCTCTTCTTTCCCTGGATTTTTTGGAAAGTGACCTACGTTTTATTGGATTTCTTTTAAGGTGAATTTTCTATCGAGGTTGTACTCAGAACCCAATTTTCTTCAAATGTTCATCGATCCTACCAAGGATATGAATCTATTGCCGCTCTAGATGTCTTAATTTTTTTTCAGGACCAGAGAAAGGATCTTTAGCTCTCAAATAGATATATTTATTCTCCTTATTTTAGAATCGCAGACGTTTCGCCCTCCTGGGCATTAACAATGCTAAAAAAGTACAGGGTAAACATTTTTTTTTCTGAGACAAATCATAATTCTCTTAGATACATAGAGTTCTAACAAACCATTTAAAATTATTCTTGTCAGTCAATTTTATACTCACTAATGAATCCACATAACAAAAATCTCCTTTATTTAATTTAGCCTTACCAAGAGGTAATTTGTCAATATCTAATAATCTGACACTTAATATCTAATCTTTTATCAGGTAGGTTCTATAACCCTCATTTAGTGCTATGCCATTATATATAACTTTGCTCATACATATATAAAAGTCATAAAATCCTAGACTATATTAGGCAGTTATAAATTCATAAACTTAAAAAGTCCGTCACGCAGGGGCTGCGTAAACTAAGCAGATTTCCCACGTGAAGTTTTACAATAGAGAAATCTGCCTAATAACAACTGTAGTAATAAGAAACCTCTAAACCTAAAACATTATTTAGGGCATAATAACCCAGTAGTTTCTAGCCCCAAAAAACAGTTAACCTAACCTCTAAACCTATTCACGAGGGACGAATAGTTATGGAAACGGCCGCCAGAGCTCTCGGCGGGAAGTCCGAGCCTACTGGCGACCACACGCAGAATCCAAATGCAAATATCTCGGTTAATATTCAAGATACAGAATAAATGTATAGAACAATATTTATAGTAAATTGAATTTGCAATCGATCCGACGCATAATAACGGAGATATTTTGAATTTTCAAAATTCCCCACTCTACACCCCCCCTCCCACTGGTCCGATTTCAGCTATTAACGAACTTGATCTTCCTTTTTACATAAAACGATTAAATTCCGAGTTTGGTAATGATCAAACAAACATTGCGACCGCTAGAGCGTTAACAGACAAATATATATATATATATATATATAATTTTGAACGGACCTCATTTTCGTCATCTCCTGGATAGGATCGATGGGCATTTGAAGAAATTTTTCGAAACTCGCATCATGAGTACGACCTCAATAGCTGATTTTCCTGAAGGGAAATCTGCTAAAATAAAACGTTAATAGTTATTTAAAATGATTAAATCCAAAACATTTCGTAATTTTTGTTTGACATTCACCAAACTTTAAATAAAACGTGTTTCATGTAAAAAGTAAGATCATGTTAGTTAATGGCTATATAGTACACCTCATTACGGATTGAATTGCCTACAACAGTTTTTATCCCCTATTACTTTTAACATTAAGATATTTGCATTTATAGTTTTGAACATTCTTTATACACCTTCCTACTCATGTCATATTATAAAAAATAAAAAAAAACAAAAAAAAAAAAATTAATAAACGTTATATCACAAGCCGTCTTATTTTTATCAAAAATACGAAATATTGTTTCCATCAAACCAGGAATAGTGTGAATTTCGAGAAGGAACTAAATCGAAAGCTCAAAGTTATTTCCATTATGACTGGGATTGAACAAAAAATGTATAATGAATCTCACTGGAAATGTAATTTCCTAGAGTTGTTAATCAATACACATTTTTTTATAAGTTAATTATTTACTGTGGTATTTCCATTTTTAGCAGATTTTCCTTATGGGAAATCATGTATATACAAAATGTTCTCAAATATTCATTGATCCTACCCAGGAGATTAGGAACATGATGTCCGTTTGAAACTATATGTGTGTCTGATAACGCTCTAGTGCTCGCAGTTTTTGTTTGAATTACTTTACGAAACTCGATATTTAAATTTCATTAAGGGCAGAAGTGAAGTGAGATGAGATAACTTGTGCCATCCAGTGCGTGCGACATCTACTTTCTTTTCAGTATATTTGACTCCATTTCTATTTATACGATTTTCAAGGAAAACAGATCTATTAATGAATATCTCATGCTCAGCTTAACGCATTGGCGGCTAACCAATATGGGGTAAGATCATTCCCTATGGCTGAAAATCCTCATGGCACTAACAGGTGTGGAAGGGTCGTCTAGAGAAGGGACGCCAATGCCGGACACCCTTCGACATTTAATTAGAAACCAAAAAGGAATTCATTTTCAATACACTATTAAGAACTTCTTTAAGGAGCCTTATACAAAAAGATGAATCAACTTCTTTAAGGTACCTTATACAAAAAGAGGAATCAACTTCTTTAAGGAGCCTTATACAAAAAGATGAATCAACTTCTTTAAGGTACCTTATACAAAAAGATGAATCAACTTCTTTAAGGAGCCTTATACAAAAAGATGAATCAACTTCTTTAAGGTACCTTATACAAAAAGATGAATCAACTTCTTTAAGGTACCTTATACAAAAAGATGAATCAACTTCTTTAAGGAACCTTATACAAAAAGATGAATCAACTTCTTTAAGGAACCTTATACAAAAAGATGAATCCACTTCTTTAAGGAATCTTATAAAAAACCAATGAAGCAACTTCTATGAGGAACCTTATACAAAAAGATGAATCAACTTCTTTAAGGTACCTTATACAAAAAGATGAATCAACTTCTTTAAGGAACCTTATATAAAAAGATGAATCAACTTCTTTAAGGAATCTTATAAAAAACCAATGAAGCAACTTCTATGAGGAACCTTATACAAAAAGGTGAAGAAACCTCTTGTCAATAGAGTTTCGCTGGTTATGTGGAAATGCATTTGAGCTGGCATAAACCCCTTGACACGAGTCGAAAGGAATATAGAGTTCTTAGCATAAAATAAGTAAAAAATACATATAATCCTGTGAAGGGCGAAGAAGACCAAGTTGTAAGGCGAAAATGACTTTATCGTCATTGTCATTTATCAAAGTGCATCCGTACTTTGAAAAACCAAGCGGTGAGCAGAAACCCTTGATGATTTCAAGTGTGACAGGCCGGGTACGAGGTGATGTACCGTGGGGTACGGGCCTGTTATTTTAAGCAAATACTAGGGAGTGGTTTGACCTTGAGCAGTTAGGCGATGTTCATGCATGTATATGCCCAAATCATTAACCGAGGAATGGAACTTTAGGCCTGAAAGTGAGACTAGTCCGATATCAGCTAGTCATGCTTAGATGCTAACATTTTTTCACTATCTCACTGTATGTCTCTCTCTCTCTCTCTCTCTCTCTCTCTCTCTCTCTCTCTCTCTCACTCTCTCTCTCTCCTCTCTCTCTCTCTCTCTCTCTCTCTCTCTCTCTCTCTCTCTCTCTCTCTCTCTCTCTCTCTCTCTCTCTCCTCTCCCCTCTCTCTCTCAACTCTCTCACAACTCTCTCTCTCTCTCTCTCTCTCTCTCTCTCTCTCTCTCTCTCCTCTCGCTCTCCCCTCTCTCTCTCTACTCTCTTTCTCTCTCCTCCTCTTAAATCTCTCTCACTCCTCTCTTTCTCTCTCTCTCTCTCTCTCTCTCTCTCTCTCTCTCTCTCTCTCTCTCTCTCTCTCTCTCTCTCTCCACTTTTGACAAAAATATTAATAATGTATCTCTTTAAATTTGCTATATTTAAATACGAAGGGATTTGAAAATGTCACATTCGTAAAGATAATTGGTGCGAACTATGTATGTTGTCAACAGAGTGATATTGTCGTTGTCTCAGTATGACTGAGGTTGAACTACCCTTCCGTAAAAGTCGGCAGCCGGCGAGAACTGTAACTGATAGTGAATGATAACTGATAAGAGGAATGAATGTATACGTTTATACTCTCCAATCCTCAGGATCTCCTTAGACATGAGGCGTGCTATTCGTGCGACCCCAATGAATCACTGAGGTGCTTTGAAAACATGTCTACATGATTTTGAGGTAATATATCGAACTGGGACACTGACCTAAATTCATGTTTACTTTTAGAGCTGAGGAGGAAGAAAGAAAGAGTAGACAATTTCATTCATTTTCAGATAATTGTGTTTTTTAATTTACACAAATAGCTTGATTTTTAGAAGGTTCTCTACAGGAAAATCAGATATTTAAAATGTGATTTATAGAAATTATCATTAAATGCCCATCCGTCCTATGTAGAGTGACTGAGATAGTTATCCACATGATGTTGGCTCATTGGGGGGGGGGTGGGGAGGGGATTGTCGGAGGTAGCCCTCGCCAAAAATGAGTGAGGTCAGAAACTGTCCGTATGAGGTTTGCGGTTTTCGGTCACTGACGCGGTAGTCGATGTTTCACTCTAAAAAAAAAGGGTCAGAAATGACTAAAGAAAGAGACTCTCAATCCCTTCGGTCAGGAATGATAATAATTGAGTCATTTTAAATGCGGCGATTATCTGAAGATCTCAGGACAGTTAAGAGTGCAGGAATCTTCCATCCCACTTTATTAGGCCTTGAGGTTTGGAGAGAGTGAAGGGTTAAGGCCTGACAGCTAAGTACCCACCCCTTCGTCCGTTTCATTCGTCTTAGGGACATAGACAAATATATATACATATACTACAGCTTTGTGGCTTACTTGAAAGTTATCCTGGGCCAGTATTCACTCCAGATCGTCGCCTTTATTGGTCTCATAAGAGTGGACGAAAAGACAGCGGCCAACCTTGTGAAATCGATTTGGCATATTGGGATTCAAATGTTGTCCACTTGTTTGAAGTGGAGGCATTGTTGTATTATATAAAGCGTTTGACTGATCGAGCTGAACAGCCTGGCATTCTCTCACTTCATTTCCACTTGTACGGGGCATAATAGTAACATTTAACATTTAAGCGTTAAATGTCAAATTAAACCCAGCAGGCAGTAGTGGTTGAGGCTGGTGGAAGACAGAGGTTGGTTTTTGTAGTCTGAGGTAAAATTCATACAACAACTTTATAAAAAATTGTTATCGCAAAGAATAGGGAAACTCCATATTGGCCAGTGAATGATTGTTTGAAGGAGGAATCCGTGGTCGAATATAGTGCGAGGGATTCACCTAGGAACGGAGGGAGTAGGGTGGGGGATATAAACAGTTTATACTGGCGCTAGTGTTTATAGCTATTCCTAGTATGCTTGTAAATCAGCCGATCGGAGGCATATGGACAAAGCAACACTTGCGTCTGACAAGCCAGCTGACTTACGGCTAGCTCTTGGTCATTTACCACCCGCTACAATCAAAACTCATATATCAACCAAATCAAGCTATAGTCTTGGTATTTCTGCGTCCCATAAACAATATCGACTTTTTGCCAAGATCCATTTTGTATCCGTCATAGGATTTGTTTTTCGCATGGAAATAGAGACTGCATGCACGTGTATGTAAATGCATATGTATGAATATTAGTAATAACGTGTGTGAGCAATATTATTTATTAGTAAATAAAATAAAATCGATTATCTTGGAAAATTTGAAGTAGAAATACATCTATTAGCAAATTATTAGAACAACAATTATCTGTAAATAGACAAAAAAAATGTAATTATTCAGGATTAAAGATACTTGTTCAAATGACTTTTGTCAAATGAACTTGGCTTGACAGCAGTTTCCGAAGAGTGTTTGGACATACATTAGACTACACGACGTTTAGTTCGCATGATGTTTTGGACTTTTCATCATTATATCATACGAACTGTTGACCTATTTCGGTTGGTGGGACTTTGCTTATTGTTTTTCGTACTTACGGTAACTCACTAGCAACGTGAAGAAGCGTTGGAAAGATTGAATAGCTTGGCGGATAAGTTACGAAAACGAGTTACCAAAGTCCCTCCAACTGAAACAGGTCAATCGGTGTAAAGTTAAGTTTCGATCGCATATCAAAAGTTTAAAAGTTTCGGACAGAAGAATCAGCAACAGCAGAAAACTTCTGGAAAACGAACCACAACATCAAATTCGATGAAGTTAAGGTGCTGGCAAAGGTGGACTGATACCAAGAAAGACTTGTTCGAGAAGCCATAGAAATAGCGAAATGCCCAAATAACTTCAACAGAGAGGATGGATACAGACTCAGCAAACTCTGGAAGCCCGTCATTCCACAGCGACCACAGACAAGAAGCAAAAACGAGTTTATGTGAACGGCCACTGGAAGAAGTATCCATAAGCACCTGGAAGGGAAGACTCCGCCCAAGGAAACCGCATAAGACTTACATATATACCTGACGTGAACACACAACTCTTCAGTCTCAGAGATAGCACTGAGGAAGCTATTGTAGAAGCATGTCCAGCGAAACGTTGGCAACAAAAATGCAGACACGGTAAATACCCGAAGACCTTAACAGTATTAATGACCAGGACCGTGGAAGTCTACGAATATATATATATATATATATATATATATATATATGGATTTAATTAATAAAAAAAAAATTCAGTCAACTAGGAGCTGTGTAAACTGAGCAGATTTCCCCAAGTGCTGTTAAGACACACGTTATCTCACCTCGGCACGTATTCTCTATTTTTATGTAAAACCCGATGAGTAACAGGAAGGTGGGGGGGGGGGATATTGGAGGCTGAATACAAGAAAGTATGAGTAACTCGCTTAGTACTTGAGTAACGAAACAAAAAATGCAAAGAACAACAATTGTAGACCTTTAATAGTTTAACAAGATTGATCCTATAACATTTTACGATCCAACGAATAAGAAGGGTGATATTTCCACTTTTCAAAATTCGTCCCCCTAAACCCCCCCCCCTCCCCTCCCCGTCCAATTTCAGCCGTTTACGAACTTGATCCTTTTCTTTAGATGGTAACGGTTAAACAAAAATTTCAACCGATAGAGCGGACAGATATAACAGACATATATACCCCCGTGCTAGGCTTAAGCCCTAAAATAATTTCAGTAACGCCTAAATTAAATATGAAAAAGTTTGCTCGTACAAACTTGAATGGAAGTTAGTAATCATATATTAAGCCCAGAAAAAAAAAAAATCATTAAATTACTTAACTCAAAATTTGAATCTTGAAAAGTTACATAGATCCTGGCGATCACTAAAATTACCGGCATCTGTTCAAATAGATTTATTACTACAAGTATATATATATATATATATATATATATATATATATATATATATATATATATATATATATCGTTAGGTCGATATTACGTCCAGGACCCTAAGGCGCATCCTCTTCACTACCCCCGTTGCATGGTTCGGGACTACATGCGATTTCAGTAGCTTATATTCTAAATTCTTCTCCATAGCCACAACACCTCTGGTGTCTGCTCTTGGGAAGTAAAATAGCAGCGATCAAGTTTTCATCACGGCAATCGTTCTACAGGCCAAGAAGATTCCACTTTAATATATATATAAACTACACAAAATATGAGAATGAGGTGGCTTCAATCAACTGAATTGAATCGAAAAAAACAGAAGAACGCTTTGATGGAAAGAAAACAACCCATTACAAATGAAAAAATAACATTTCCAGTTAAGAGTAAATTATTTGAAAAAGAAATGTCATTCTGTGTAACATTACTTAAAAGGAAATAAAATGCCCTAGATACTTTTTGGTAATGTATAAATACTCAAGTAGAGGCTAGATACATCGATTTTATAAAAAGAATGAGCTATAAAATAAGTATGTAAATAAATATGTTAATTAGATTTACTGGCCACTGGATGAAATATCTAGTTTCGAAGGCAAAAAAAATTAAAATTGCTCTACCTAAAATAGTAAAAATTTGCCCTAGAACCCGCGTTAATATATAAGCTACGGCAAACACGCACACAAACACCCCCCCACCTTAATTATTTTAATGTAAAGCTGAGACTTTGTTATTATTATGGTGTGCCATAATTGAGACACGTGAAGAATCCTTTCAGTCCATATTCAACCTCGTAACCTTCTCCAGCGACCATAACTATGGACTTTCCAATTTAATGGCTTTCTTTCTATAGCGAATTCTAGTAGAAAATCAAATACTAAAACGAGTTAGTTCTAAAATCTCAGCCTCCTATTAAAATAATTGGAGATTTTAATACGAAATCTTAGAGTTGGGAAAACCTTACTTACCTTACCGTACTTATATATATCTGTGTATGTGTGCATTTTTGAATGGACATTTTTCTCCTCGTGGTAGGATTGGACATTTTTTGAAAATCATGTCATGAATAACCCAATACCTAATTTTGCTTGAGTAAACTGCTGAAAGACCAGAAAATATGAATGAGCATAAATTAAAGCAACTAAGAAAATGGGGTTTAGAATTGATTTAAAAACTTTTGTGAAATTACAAAAGAAGGACTGTACTAAGTTTAGTTTATCTACAGAAAGTTAAAATGATGTTTAAACCTAAACTCCTGTGATTCTATGCTTCAACTATAAATTGTGTAAAGTAATTGTTAAAATTCATATTTTTAGAGTGCAAAACTTTACATAGTAACTGAAAATTAATCATGGAAAGATTATTCTGCAAGATAATTCCATCAATTTCCTTGATTGTGTGTCCATTTCTTTGCAATGAATCCAAATATTTACTGTTGTCGATGAAACTGCGGCTCCTGGAGCAATAGACTTTCATTTGTATATCTCAATTACAAGTAAGGTAGGATGCTTACGCGTTCCATTTAATAATAGAGATCAAATGTGTTACTCAAACCAAAATTGGAAGGAAGAAGGATAGACTCATAAAAACGGAAGTGATAAAAGCCAGAATACACCATCCGATTTGGCCATTGGCAATTCTGTATTTACCAAAGAAACAAAGAGGACGAGACCCCTCAAGATTCAAAAATATGTAGGTCTCAGGAAGCTAACCTGAGACATTTCATAAGATCCAATGATAGCCCCTTCCTTTAAGAATTGGTGAACCTACATGAGAGGTGATTACTTGAAATGAGGTAACAACTTCGAAGATAAAGAGGAATCCCATTTTTGTTCAGAATGGCAAAATGAACTTCATGTCGATTACAACGGCCACCTTTAGTCGGCGACAGTTTTGGCTAATTCTGTTGTATGGCTGGCTTCTGGAGACCAGTTTTCAGAAACTGAAAGACCAGCCGTAACGAGAAGTGGGAGCCAATATTTGAACTTGCATCCTTTGAATTTACAATCCATTACTCCAAACACTCAGCCAAGCTGACCCTGATGGGGCACCGTGGTCACTGTGAAACAAATAGAGTGAAGCAGTAATGAACTCCTTTAATGAGAAACAATGTTTTATTCTCTGAAGTTTTGCCTATAAACAAAAGTCAAGTCTGAATTTGCGTTCACTTGTTAGCAGATTTCCCTTAGGGGAAATCAGCTATTGAGGTTGTACTCATGACGGAATTTTCGAAGTTTTTCTTCAAATGTCCATCGATCCTACCTAGTAGATGACGAAAATGAGGTCCGTTCAAAACTGTATATATATATATATATAGAGAGAGAGAGAGAGAGAGAGAGAGAGATCTATCTATCTATATATTTGTCTCTTACCTCTCTAGCGGTCGCGATTTTTGTTTGATCGTTACCAAACTCAATATTTAGTCGTTTTATGTAAAAAGAAAGATCAAGTTCGTTAATGGCTGAAATTGAACCAGTAGGAGGGGGGGTTTAGAGGGGAGGAGTTTCTAAAATTTGAAATATTTCCGTTACTATTCGTCGGATCGAAAAAATGTATAGAATTAATCTTATTGCAAATTTAATTTACTATAAATATTGTTATATACATTTATTCTCTATTTTGCATATTAACCGAGATATTTGGATTTTTATTAAATTTGGGCCGATAACGAACGTTTCGAGATTCCCGCCAAAAAGTAGTTTGGCCCTTTGCCGTAACTGTTCGGCTTACGTATGAAGATTTCTTTACTGTATAACTTCACGCGGGGAATCTGCTTAGTTTACGCAGCCCCTGCGTGACGGACTTTTTTTTATTTACTTGTTGTTGTTTTATTGTTGGAGCATGCAACAAGAAAAAGAAGTTCCCAAGGATGAAGGATTCTCTAGTGAGTAAAATAATAATAAAGAAATGATAGTACTTGGTAAAATCCCATCATTATTAGGTTTCTAAACTTTCGTATACTTTACGCAATGAAATGCATAAAATCAAAATAATTCACCGATCAAAATCTAGGAAGGTTGATGATGTTTAAAATTATTTAAACTAACAAAATGACATTGCCCTTTTTCAAGAATAATTGAAACATAGAAATTAAATAGAGTAGGGTATGCCTAGAGTTGGGATTCTGGGCGAGGGGGGAGTATGCATTATTGCATTTATTGAGAACCTCTTTGGGATGAGCCATAAGTATGGCGTGAGCTTTGTTTGTAGAGGCTAGGGGCTAGATGGATTAGGGAGGAAGGGCAGTAAAACCTGTTTACACTCTTTGTTGGTTCTCCCATCACCCACCGGCTCTTCTCATAACCTTCTACCTTTTACATGCTCTCTCTCTCTCTCTCTCTCTCTCTCTCTCTCTCTCTCTCTCTCTCTCTCTCTCTCTCTCTCTCTCTCTCTCTCTCTCTCTCTCTCTCTCTCTCTCTCTCTCTCTCTCTCTCTCTCTCTCTCTCTCTCTCTCTCTCTCTCTCTCTCTCTCTCTCTCTCTCTCTCTCTTTCTATCTCTATATCTCTCTCTCTCTCTATCTCTCTCTCTCTCTCTCTCCCCCCCTCTCTACAGTTTATGCGGTTACTTCCAGTGTCTTCTTTTAAAATTTTGAAACCCAGCATTTTATATGCCAACACAGATTGTCAGCTTAAAAATATTGAGTTTGGAATGTATCTCATGTTTACTCAAGCTACAGAAACGCCAATCAAGAAAGAATACTATCCTGCTAATTTTCATCTCTTGTTAAATTAAAGCGGGCGATAAAACCTTTTTCTCATTCACAATTCAATCTTCACTTCTGTTCATTCAACTGAACTATTCGATTTCAAAAAAAAAATATGATGGACGGTGGAAAGCATACATCAAGAGGAAAACACAAAAGCATGCCTTTATTTACAACTGTTATGGCTTGTTTTTATCATGTTATTAAAAATATACGTTTTTATATCTGTCTATTGTATTCACAAAAAATTTGTATCCGGTTGACTCTCTTTAATAATTTGTAGATTAAGGAATATTGTACCATATGCCATACAATTGTTCACTTGATGAGTACAGGTAGTTTGTGTTTTGACAGGGCACTTGTAATGAAGCTTTTGCACTCTGTCGCTGTTAAACGTATTATTGAGGAAGGAAGGCCTGCTTTTGTGTTTTCCAATTTGACCATTGGTATTTGCTGGTCTTTCAGCAGTTTACTTAAACAAAATTAGGTATTGATGTATTCATGACATGATTTTAGAAACATGTCCAATCCTACCACGAGGAGAAAAATGTCCATTCAAAAATGCACACATACACAGATATATATAAGTACACACACACACACACACACACACACACAAACATATATATGTAACAAACAATTATTTATATTTGTGAATAGCCTATATAATGCCATTTTACATCACTTAGTATACTTTACTTGATTTTGAAAATTATGTCCGATAAATGATGTCCCCCATTTGTTACATTTTGCAAAACATTCCCCTAGATGCTGTCTTCATTTCTTCTGATGAAGCCCACTTCCACTTGTGTGGAACTGTTAACAAACAGAATTTCCGCTACTGGGCTGGAGAAAATCCTAGGGAACTCCACCAACAACCACTACACTACCCAAAAGTCACAGTTTGGTGCGCCGTTGTGGAATTTGGTGTGTGGAGACCGAACTTTTTTGAAGAAGGACGGACAAACAGTAACGATCAATGATGATAGAGCGATTTCTCCAGTTTCTTTTAGACCATGAGGAAGAAGAAGTTTGGTTCCAACAGGACGGAGCCACAGCTCATACTGCTCGGCGGTCCATGGAAATGTTAAGAGAGTTGTTCCCTGGACGTCTTGTTTCTTTAAGAGGAGACATTTCCTGGCCCCCAAGGTCACCCGACTTATCACCATGTGATTTCTTTCTGTGGGGCTACCTAAAGGCTAAAGTGTACAAGCATCGTCCCAGAACTCTGCAAGAGCTAAAAGATGTCATTAAGCAGGAAGTGACAGCCATTCCAAGGGAAGTTACACGAAGAACTATGGACAACTTCAAGGAAAGACTTCGTGAATGTCCTAACAAATGGGGGACATCATTTATCGGACATAATTTTCAAAACCAAGTAAAGTATACTAAGTGATGTAAAATGGCATTATAAAGGCTATTCACAAATATAAGTAATTGTTCTGTATGTTTCTTATTCTTTTTGCAAATGCCTATTGAAATCAGGGAGGTTTTTTTGCCGGACCAAGTACAAATGAAAGTCTATTGCTCCAGGAGCCGCACAGGCCAGTTCTCCATTGTCACGGCAACAGTAAATATTTGGATAAATTACTGAAATGCCATGCTGGAGAGTGGCACTTCTATTTTCATGAGTAGGAAACAATTGAGTTGAAATCTTTATCCCAACTTACTGCAAGAAACATGTGAATAAAAGGAACAATCAGATGGATGTTGGCTATGGAGGTCTGGACGGTGTTACTTCCAACTGAAGGATAATTGGGAAAACCATAATGACAATATACAAACCAGTATTGTCAGTACAGCTTTCGGATTGAGATCTCGTATGGTTATAGATTTTGCATTTTTATCAAATTCTCTAACATTACTCGTTTCTATGTCCTGACCTACGACCAGCATTATTAAAACCCGACCATGGAAAACACGTTGGGTCAGTCAAACATTTGATTCCTCCAATGCAAAGAAATGGACACACAATCAAGGAAATTGATGGAACTTATCTTGCAGAATAATCTTTCCATGACAGAATAATTTTCAGTTACTATGTAAAGTTTTGCACTCTAAAAATATGTATTTTAACAATTACTTTACACAATTTATAGTTGAAGCATAGAATCACAGGAGTTTAGGTTTAAACATCATTTTAACTTTCTGTAGATAAACTAAACTTAGTACAGTCCTTCTTTTGTAATTTCACAAAAGTTTTTAAATCAATTCTAAACCGCATTTTCATAGTTGCTTTAATTGAAGCTCATTCAATAGTTGATTTGAAGATTCTCTTTTATAATAATATTAGTAATTATAAGTTAAGTAAGGCAAAGTAACTGGAATATTTACAAAATACTGGAAAATTTATTTATGGATTTTATTCATTTCAAATTCATACTTTAAAATTATTTAATCTCAATAAAAATTATATTTTTTTTGCTCAATTACCATTTACCTTGAGTAAATTACACATAAATTTGAGCGATACAAAAATATGGATGACGATTTGTGAACACAATGAAGGAGCAGTAAACAGTCAGACAAGAAATATTTGAAAATATTTCATTTTCGAAACATTTCCCCCTGGCCCTAAGATGGATTTACCCATTCTCTAAATTAAATTTCTCAGATTGGATATGTCAATTTTCACAATATACTGTTAGAAAGAGATTTCCTGAGATAAAGGAGTATTTATCCTAAGTGATTGTGGTTTATTAAAATTAGTAGTTGACTGTTTTATTAATTAAGTTAATATAATTTTAATTACATTAATATAATTTAACACCCTCGTACGTTATCCTAGGTAGAACGGTTGGACATTTTTCGCATCATGAGTGCAACCCACAATAGCTAATACAATGGCTAAATGCATAATTAAAAATATTTTTCATCTTCAAAACATATTTTGATCTTCACTCTTTTCAACCAACATATATCCTTTTTGCTTAATAGCTAATAAACTAACGGTTAAGATAACATTCCTAGGTATATATTTTTCAGGGATGTCCAATCATTAATCCAAAAGGAGCTTTTGATTTAAGTTACAAAATTGAAGTCCCAAATCCAAACAGTAATACATTTAATAATCACAATTAGACTACAAGATGTCACGAAAGACATAATTGGAGGGAAGATTGTTTGTATAAACTTAGAAACTCTACTGTTATTAAGTCTGGACTTCTGCCAATGACGCACACAGACAGCAAATGTCAACTGGTGAAGAATTGGAAACAGAAGCTGCACATTTCTCTTGCTTCAACCAATTCGTCAATAGCAGTTCCTTAAATCCAAAGTTCAGTAATTTAGGAAGATTACTATTGATATCGGTCACAAAGAGCAAAAATTCCTTCTCGTCTGCGCAAACCGTAGTTACAATGTGCCAAAACAACGGAAATAAAAATTACAAATATACACGCACACACACACACACACACACACATATTTATATATATATATATATATATATATATATATATATATATATATATATATTCTTCAGTTCATTCCCCAGCAACCGCAGTTGTTGATATTAAAACAAAATTTCATATTTAAGTTTTTTGGAAAAAATGTCCATTAAACAAGAAGATGATTAAAATTGGTACAAGAGAATTCTTTATTGGAGCATCCTGAAATATACACAACTAATGTACGGTACACAATGCTAAAATTACTTGGCACACGTTAGTTCCAAAATAATACAAAACGCAAATGAATGGAAATTAAATTTAAAACAAATATGTCATTTTTTCTGATAGTGTTTACGGTTAAGGACTGTTGGGGGGTGGCTATGTTGATGTTTTTTAAAGTAGATATTTTGTTTGATTCATTCTAGTATACTTTTGCGTCGTTTGGTTTTAAATATTTCTTTGCTTATTTATTTTTTTAAATATCAGATCATTTCCCCGTAGACTTGTTTCAAAGATAATTTTGTTGACTACAATAAAATGTGCCGTTTCTGAATTAAATATTTGTTCATTTTCCGGCTAAAGGATGTACTAAATCAAAAATTTCACCGATATACACTCGCATTAGAATTTAATTTTCTAAAATAATCCGATATAGAAATTAGGGCATTCAATTGGAAATTTTAAAGTTATGGTCGCTGAAAACTAATTCAGGGGTCCCAATTATGGCACACCAAGTCATAGCCTTGCATTAAAATAATTGGTGATTTTAAGAGGAGTGGCACGGGAACTTGGACATATATATATATATATATATATATATATATATATATATATATATATATATATATATATAGACGAAATTGAGGTCCGTCGTCCAAAATTGTATATATATATATATATATATATATATATATATATATATATATAATTTGGCACGACGGACCTCAATTTCGTCATCTCCTATGTAGGATCGACGGAAATTTGAAGAAATTTTTCGAAATTCACGTTTTGAGTACGGCCTGTAAGTGTATTTACATAAAACGATTAAATATCGAGTTTGGTAAAGATCAAACAAACATTGCGGCCGCTAAAGTTAACAGACAAATATGTAAACACACACACATACACATACAATTATGAAAGGACCTCAATAGCATATTTACCTTAAAGGAAATCAGCTAAAACGTGTGAACTTTTACGTTTGACGGGATTGGGGTGAGTGAGAGGAAGCTGCAGCTATACTGTAACTCTCACAATGGCTACTTTTGGGTGTGTTCTGATTCTCAATTACCTCATCTACTGCTCAATGAATCACTATCAATGAATACATTTCCCTTTTATTCAATTCAAAATACTTTCTCTACAAAGTATCATTATTTCTGATTTGTTGACGAATAAATTTCTGGAACTAGACTCGCATTTTACAGATTTAACAATGAATGAAAAATTTAGTTCACAGGTTTAAAAAGAAAACAATTATTCAGACTGCAAAAATGAATTGAGAACAATGAATCTTGTTATAAATGTTTTCAGCCCCCCTTAAGGTAAATCAGCTATTGAGGTACTCATGATGCGATTTTCAAAAAAACTTTTGAAATGTCCATCGGTCCTACCCAGGAGATGACGAAAATGAGGTCCGTTCAAAATTATATATATATATATATATATATCAAATCAAATATCAACAAGCTGCCCCCATTTTGAGGGTACCCGTTTGGGTCAGCCTCCTAATCAACCCTCCAGGGTATATAGGTAAATATATATATATATATATATATATATATATATATATATATATATATATATATATATATATATATATTTGTCTGTTAACACTCTAGCGGTCGCAATTTTTGTTTAATCATCACCAAACTCGGTGTTTAATCGTTTTAGGTAGAATGGAAGATCAAATTCGTTAACTGCTGAAATCGGACCAGTGGGAAGGGTTTAGAGGAAGAGATTTCTGAAAATTAGAAATAGCTCCGTTACTATTGTATTATTATTAAATTGTATAGATTCAATCTTATTGCAAATTAAATTTACTATAAATATTGTTATATACATTTATTCTGTCTCTTGAATATTAACCGAGATAAATTAAGTGTAATGGACAAGGTATGGTTCCCGCCGAAAGCTAGTTCGGCCGTTTCCGAAACTGTTCGGCACTCCTGTGGAGATTTCTCTATTGTATCACTTTACGTAGGAAATCCGCTTTGTTTACGCAGCCCCTGCGTAACGGACTCTTCTATTTTTTCAACAAACCTCTAGTATTCAGAATCATTCTGTATTATGAACATACGGGATACACAATGAATTAGCATACAATAATATTATGGTACATGTAGTGAATAAATTCACTTTGTACAATGTGCAAAATAAAAATAAAAATAAAATAAAATTACTATTAAAAAGTAAATAAATAAAAATATTAATTTCTTATTTTTGGCAGTGTATGACTTTAATGAAGTGATGTTGAGGGACTCAGGTTAGGCATGCGAGTTAAAGCGTTGACCTTTATCTCACATGGCAAACCTAGAGTGGCGAGTTCGATTCTCGCCTGGGCAAAGGAAATTATTTAATGACGAAATTCATTAAATAACATCCTAAAATCCCACCCTGACTAGAAAAGGGCGGTAACCTGTAGATAACCCGTCCCAATTAGCCTGAGTTGCAAAAAGTGGACGTTAATAAATTATAATAATAATAATAAGTGATGTTGATGCAGGACTATGAGGCCTATGGTGAACAAGAAGAAACGAGAGAAGAAGAAATTCATAATCTATTCCCTTTATGCTTGGACCCTACCTACCATCATCACTGGCCTTGCTGGTTTGTCAGATAACCTCGATTCGTTCCCAGAGAGCTACAGACCAGGAATAGGTACCGAGACCTGCTGGTTTAATCGTAAGTAATTCATATAATATTGATTATATCATCCTAGCTATAATAGAATTATCATTATTTAGTTCAAATCAACTCCAGTTGCCAAATTGCCTAGCTTGTCCTAGGAATGCATATGGACATGAATGTAATGCATAGGAGATCGGACGCAGTAATTGTGATAGAAGTTGGAAATACTAATGCAGTACTAAATATTAAGAATTCGTTTTGATTTGCAAAGTTATCAATACACTCATTGGGACCCAGCCAAAGTAATATCAACATTATCATTATTATACTTTTATCTTTAATGAGAGGGAATAATATCAACAAGATGTTTTGTATTAGGTTGATCAGAAACACTTTTTTGTGGCTCCTCACAATTTATTTCTTAAAAACGCTTAGCGGATGAGGATTAAATTCGCATCCTCAGAGCTACAAACAATAAAACACCATAATTAAAGAGTCTAAAAACTTTTTTTTTTTAAAAATGTACATAATTCGTCATATAACAAAACAGTCAATAACACTATGGAATTTATAAGAATAACAAATATATTTAACAACAAGGTTATAATTAAAATATAATAAATTAATAATGTATTATTTACTCTCCGGTAGAAACTCTATAGTGCTCGCCCTACACTCTGACCGTAACTTGGCTTATGTAATTTTAATGATTAAATAGTAAATAAGACATTATTAATTTACTATATTTCAATTATAACTATGTTGTTAAATATGTGTTATTATTATAAATTTTTCAGTGTTAATGACTGTATTTTTATATGACCAATTATGAACATTTTAAAAAAATAGTTTTTAGACTTCTTAATTATGGTGTTTTAGCAGATTTCCCTTAAGGGAAATCAGCTATTGAGGTCGTATTCATGACGCGATTTTTGAAAATTTTCTTCAAATGTCCATCGATCCTACCTAGGAGATGACGAAAATTAGGTCCGTTCAAATTATATATATATATATATATATTTGTCTGTTAACACTCTAGCGGTCGCAATTTTTATTTAATCGTCACCAAACTCGGCATTTAATCGTTTTATGTAAAAAGAAAGATCAAGTTCGTTAACTGCAGAAATCGGACCAATGGGAGGGGGGATTTTTGATAATTCGAAATATCTCCGTTGCTGGACGTCGGATAGAATAATTGTATAGAACCAATGTTATTGCAAATTAAATTTACTATAAATATTGTACATTTATACTCTGTCTTGAATATTAACCGAGATATTTGCATTTTTATTAAGTTTGTGTGTGGCTAATGTTGGAAGTTTCCGGATTAGTTCGGCCTTTTCCGTAACAGTTCGGCACTCGTGTAACCTAACCTTTCTTGTCTTCTAACCTTTTACTTTGTGAGATATATGCAAATACGTTCTGTTGATGCCCCCCCCCCACCATCTTCAAGATGGTGTTGTGTTACCGGTATGTAGATTTCTCTATTGTAAAACTTCACGTGGGAATCTGGGAAATCTGCTTAGTTTACGCAGCTCCTGCATGACGGACTTTTATTGTTTTTAGGTCTGAGGATGGGAATTTAATTCCCGAAAGCGCTAAGTGTCTTTAAGAAATAAATTGTGAGGAGCCACTTAAAATTGCTTCTGATTAACCTGATTCATCACCCTCACCACTAGCTAGAAAATAAATATGTGTTTTGTATTAAGGTTTCTAATATTATTGTACCACTTGCCAAGCAATAATTAGCAAAGGTAAAAATCAAACTAGATAATGGTATTGTATGCTAGATGTGGCTGGTGCTAGTATTTATCCGTTAGGGAATGTGAAGTGTTAGAATGTATCGATGTTAGAACAAAAAATTGTATCTTTAATGAGAAAATACATTGTCAATACAAATATATTGTGATCGTTGAGCTGGAATTTCTTAGCAACCAACGAATTTATTGAATATTGAAATCAGAACTTTTAAGACATTTTGTGACCGAGGCAAGTTTTGTTTCTGATTCCGAACGTCAGTGCACTCAATTTAGAGATAGGGAAAGCACATTATTTATTCATTCATACAATAATCGTGCATAAGCGACTGGGGCGATTTAGCGACGAATCAGTTAAATTCCTATAATCTTTTTATTATATTTACGTAAGTATGTTCATTACTGCAAATATTTTCAGTATTGCCCTACAATATAAGTTTTTGAAAATGTTGTTATGTTTCAAGTAGTGTAATACGTGGTCTATATACTGGCTACGGTCATGTAGTAATTCAGTGAAAGTCTATGGTAGGTCCATGGGAGTCCTTTGATAGCAGTCAGTATGTATATGTTTAAGTTAGTAAGCCTACAGTTACAGTATTGGCAGTAGGGTTCGTCTTCTCCAGTAAGTGTGAGTCAGCCGTGAATGGCCAATTCCTAACCTGGCCAATTCTTAAAGCACATTATATAACGTCGGTAGTTGTTGGATTAATTAATTGTTTATTTATCTTTTTTTTGTTTAAAAAAATATTTCAGCCAGCCGGAAATCACACCCGGATATTCTAGTTATCCAGCTACAGTAACCAGCAGATTTCCCGTAAACTAAGCAGATTTCCCACGTGAAGTATTACAATAGAGGAATTTCAAGAGAGCCAAACAGTTACAAAAACGGCCGAACTAGCTTTTGGCGGGAAACTCACTTTCGTCCATTACCCGCCCACATTTAATACAAAGCAAATATCTCGGTTATTATTCAAGATAGAGAATAAATGTGATAAATGAGAATATATATATAAATATAATATTTATAGTAAATTTAATTTGCAATGAGATTGATTCTATACGATTTTTCGATCCGACGTATAGTAACGGAGATATTTCGAATTTTCGAAAATCCTCCCCTCTAAACCCCCCTCCCACTGGTCCGATTTCAGCCATTAACGAACTTGATCTGTCTTTTTACATAAAACGACTAAATATCAAGTTTGGTAACGATTAAACAATAATTGCGACCGCTAGAGATGTAACAGGCAAATATATATACAGTTTTGAACGGACCTCATTTTCGTCATCTCCTAGGTAGGATCGATGGACATTTGAAGAAAAATTTCGAAAATTGCGTCATGAGTACAACCTCAATAGCTGATTTCCCTCAAGGGAAATCTGCTAATAAATTTAATGTAGTTGAGAGGTTACCAATCCCGGAAGTCGGCTCAACATTGTCAGGCAGTAGTTTACTTACTATACTGAAGAAGTACAATAGCATTCTTTGGTCTGTAGTGACACCACAATGTTCCAAACTATAGCTTCATCAGCTGAGTGGTAGTTTTTGGCTTTTTAGTCAATTGGGCTGTTGAACCATTGATTTTTAGTTTTTAATTCTGAAATAGATAAAAATAAAAGCCGCCACGCAGGGGCTGCGTAAACTAAGCAAATTTCCCACGAGAAGTTTTACAATAGAGAAATATGCATACTGCTAACACTTAGTAAATACAAACGGTAATGAAAAATCTTTCAGTTCATTTTAACAAGCTCCCAATGGAGACGGCCTCTGAGTTTTAAATAAATAGGTCTGCCAGCCACTGAGAGCTGAACAGATAGATAGATATATTCTTCAAGGGAAAGAAAAACAATTACTAATACATATCTGAATATAACACATTTACTTTATGGCAAACTATTTACTATATCTAGCACTGCAATTTATAATGAATCAGAATAATTTATATTGTAATTATTCAAATTATAGTAGTTCAAGAACTAATGAAGAGGGGGGCGGTATCAACAGAATGTATTTGCATAAATCTCACAAAGTAAAAGCGTACAGGAGTCTTAAGCAATTTCACGAGAGCCGAACAGAACTAATCCGATTTCTGCCATTAACGAACTTGATCTTTCTTTTTACATAAAACGATTAAATAGTTTAGTAACGATCAAACAAAAATTGCGACCGCTAGAGCGTTAACAGACATATATATATATACAGTTTTGAACGGACCTCATTTTCATCATCTCCTAGGTAGAATCGATGGATATTTGTAGAAAAACTTCGATAATCGCATCATGAGTACGACTTCAATAGTCCCTACGATTTTCCTTAAAGGAAATCTGCTAATAATAAGCTACGAAGGCAAGTTTTTTTATGTTGACTTAGATGAAAATCTGTCTCTGGGTCTATCTATCCAAATCTTTTAGATTACACATTTCCAAGGAATTTTGATGTATGAATATTTTGAGCCTTGCTAAAAAGGATTTTGGGCGACCAATGAAACTATTCCAAGGATTCATTTTGGAACTGGAAGGTTAGGTTAGCAGTTCCTTAACAGCTGCTAGCTTTTGGAACTGAAGCATGTCGCCATTCATTCTGTACCGTCGCTGCAACAGAGTCGAACTTTCTGCTTAAAGAAATGAACAAATAAACCTAGTTATAAAACACCTACCCTCTGTGTTATTAGTAATAATAGTAGTATTATAGAGCTAAACATGATTTATAAGAAGTAATTCTTTGAATATACCTTAGATAGTCTATTAGAATAGACCATTGGTCCTATGACAATAAAATATTAGCAGATTTCCCTTAAGGGAAATCAGCTATTGAGGTCGTACTCATGACGCGAGTTTCGAAAAATTTCTTCAAATGTCCATCGATCCTACCCAGGAGATGACGAAAATGAGGTCCGTTCAAAATATATATATATATATATATATATATATATATATATATATATATATATATATATATATATTTGTCTGTTTACGCTTAAGCGGTCGCAATTTTTGTTTGATCGTTACCAAACTCGATATTTAAACGTTTCATGCAAAAATAAAGATCAAGTTCGTTAATAGCTGAAATCGGACCAGTGGGAGGGGGGGTTTAGAGGGGAGGATTTTCGAAAATTCGACATATCTCCGTTACTATACGGCGGATCGAAAAATTATATAGAATTAATCTCATTGAAAATTAGATGATCTATAAATAATGTTATATACATTTATTCTGTATCTTGAATATTAACCGAGATATTTGCATTTTTCTGTTTTCAGCTTCCGATAATGAGTTCGGCTAACTTCGGGTCTAGTCGTGAGTTTCCTTCAAGAGCTAGTTCGGGCCGTTCCCCTAACTGTTTGACTCTCTATTCTGAAATTTCTCTATTGTAAAACTTCACGTGGGAAATCTGCTTAGTTTACGCAGCCCCTGCGAGACGGACTTTTTCATCGCTCTCTCTTCAATACTAATATATATTCTGCTTCCGTATACACTCTCAATATTGCCAGAAATTTAATAATTTCCGCAGGGTTTAATGACCATTTTTCCCGGTATATTAATGAGAAAATTGACGAGTCACGCAAGGACATAGTAGTACTGAACAGCCATGAAAAGGGCGCGATAAAGCCTTAGTTAGGAGTGAATTGAAGATTATCACCAAGGTTGTTAATTAAATAACTCAAAGATAAGACCATTAATTAATTAGTCTTTTATGATAGTCAGGTTCTAAAAAGAGCTTTTTCAAGAGTAGTCTAAAAGCCAACATTACCCCTTTTTTTACAAGTAGTTTATGTCCTTGTGGAAAATACGATATTGTAAAATGGAAGAGCTTTGCTTGAGAACGGGCTTAAGAAAGCAAGATGCGAGATGTTGGTAGATCATCCATTATCTTAGAAAACATAACAGGAATTTTTATGTTTCCCTAGTTTATTTTTTTAATAGGAAATTTCACATGAAACGTTATGCTATATATTTGTTTCTGTTATTTATACCTGGGGCTCATGGACTCACTATAAATAGCTCACTTGGTGAGCAAGTAAAGGATTAAATATTTTTTATTTTTTTATTTATTTTTTATTTATTTATTGATTACAAGGATTTTCATTATAACAAGGAATAGGCCTTATATAATGAGGTTAGTTTATATATATATATATATATATATATATATCTAACTAGAATTTACATTAACATTTCTAGAAAAATCTAAACTCATAAGTGTCATTATATTTTGTTATCTTACCTAATATTAAAACATTATATTTTCAACATTGTAGTTTTATAAAACATCATTATCTTCGTTCCTGTTCTTACAAGTAGATAGATATAACAGTACAAAAAAAAAAAAAAAAAACAATTAAGAGAAGAAGAGAAATTTGACAATGTTAACGCAGATGAGGTTCGAGAAGTTTGAAACTATTTCTTAAATATTTAAAAATGCTATACTTCTCTAGTTGCACTAATTAGAATATTATGAAGTTGTGAATTATCAGCTGGCTGTTTGATGAATGGTAAATACTGTTCTCTGAAAGGGGGTTAAGTATATTATTTAAATCCTTTAAAGGGCATTATGTAGTGGCATAGGAAAGTTTCCAACATTTCTGGATTTAACAACCAACAGAAGGACCTAGGACATGGGAGTTAGTTTGATGATTTGTAAATGGCCTTCCTTAGGCGGGGTAATTCGAGATGCCTGCTCGAGAACCGCATAGAACGCAACTTTGGAAACAGAATCATTGGAGTAACAAAAACCTACTAGAATATGGTAAAGAAATTATCGTTATTTTTTTAATTATTATATTTAATAGACGGTGTCATTTTCAGCACAAGTGTACGGGCAGTTCATCTTCTTCAGCGGACCCGTTGCGTTTCTGCTCTGCATCAACATTGCCTTCTTCATCTTAACAGCTCGGCATTGTGCAAAGGTTCGAAGCGATTTGGATAAGGTTGGCCATACTCCCATTGCTGATAATAAATTCAAGTCTGACAAGTCAAGGTAAATCTAAATTGTAGAAATCGATTGTATATAAATATAAATATTATGAACACTTGTTTGTTCGTCTTCTATGAGCTCCTAACCTATAAATTTGATTTTAATGAAACATTAGGGGATTGTTGCAAGCCACAATTAGGAAGCATATACTCATTACACGTTACTTTGCTTTTACTTTGAATACAAAACAATTGTATGACCAAAATGAAGATGAATGGTTACAAGTTTCATGATGTTATTTTGGAAGAATGGCCAATTAATATTCATTGATCTTTAGCTATAGTTTTATAGTTGGTTACCGATAATGCTGGAAATTTCATATAATTCAGTAACATTGCTTTAGTTTAATGGATATTCAGTCCCATTGCTTAAATTTAATCAAAATAGATAAAATGTAATAATGAACATAATTTTAAAAGGAGGTAATTGCCCAGAACCACCTCACATTATATTTAACAAATATAATAAAGAACTTATAAAGTTTATCAAAAGTATAGATATGGATGTAGCAAAAATACATTAGAATATAAAGTTGATAGTGAAGAATGGGAATTATAATTCAATAAATTCACCTACCTAGATTCGCAAATTAAACACTCGTTGAGTTTAACTTTAATTGATTTGTTTTTCTTTTTGTTTTTATTTTATTTATTTATTTTTTTGATTTCATTTATTAATTTTATTTGTAATTATCTTACTTATTTTAATATTTTATTTATTTTTTTATATTATATTTGGGTAGATAGTTTATTAACGTGTATATATTATAAAATAAAAATGTATTAAATATAATCATACATGTAATATGTCATGTGTCAATGGAACATGTATTCAAATAAATAACTTCTCAAAGGGTTACTGTGAGGAGGGAAAAAAAGTTTAAAAAGAGGATACTCAAGCAGCAGAGCTGAGAATGGTTGAGATCGATTTTATTCAAAAATAAAGAATAAAATCTTTTGTGAAACTGTCAAAATAAAAGTATAAGCGACTTATATATATATATATATATATATATATATATATATATATATATATATATATATTATTTGTTTCCTTCCTGAAGTAACCCTACAGGAAGGGAGTTTATTAGCCACACGTCCCGTACAGTAATTAGTACACAACGTGTGCTTGATATACGAGTATAACATTTTTTTAAACTATAATAACATAAAATATTTGTACAATACAAATTATTTACAACAAACAAAAGGGGGGGGGAAATCAAAAACAAATTTTGGAATCAATGCTGAATAATTGATTAATTTAACTGTATTTCAGTTTTAAATAATTCAGGAGGTCATACATTTCTTCAGGAAATTGTTTTAGTGGTTTATTATGTTTATAAATTTTTTTTTTCAACAGGCCAATTATCTTGTCGGCATTTTAATTGGGATTTATAGTCTTCCCTTTGGTCTGTTAGTAGTATGCATTCATAGAGCAAGTGTCTATATGTCTGTTCAGTAGTAAAGCCGCAGTGACAGTGTGATTGATCTGTTAGGCTAAAACGACTAAAATAAGAATTTGTTGTTCCGTGTCCAGTTAATAATTGTGTCAAGTAAAAGTCTGTTGATATTAATTTTTGTCCTAAGTACTCTTTAATGTCTGGAATAAATATCTTTAAATGTTGTCCTTTCATAGTCTTATACTATTTCTGTTGCCATGTGTTAATTGTGTCAGTAAGTAATTGTGTTTTTAAGTGTGATTTTGTTATTTTGTTGTAGGATTCTGGAATTTTGGTATCTTTTGACTCTGATTTTGCAGATAAATCATATATATATATATATATATATATATATATATATATATATATATATATATATATATATTGATTATGTGTATATATCGATTATGTGTATATATTTATAGAAAAATTTGTATAGTGTGATAACATTGCTTTTTGAGGGGCTCATGAACCAGTCGGTCTGAATGTGTTGGAGGATTTGTCTATTTCAGGAAGGAAGTGGGTCCTGTTGGCAGGCCTGATGGTGTTGGTATCCCTGAATGAGGTTGGTAGGGCTGGATTTCATTAGCTCCTCTGCTAATATGATTAAATCCTTCTCTTCCCCATTTAGCAACCACAATTTCATTTCCCCATCTCAACCTGTCTCCTCCCCCAATAACAACGCTAGCTCAAGTCCCAATAATATAACGCCGTCCCCGTTTCGAAAAGAAGATTTAGCCGACGGTTGGTAAACTATCCATATTAATCTATAGAGTGCAGATATACAATAAATTACCTAAATACATTTTCTTAGAGCTAATAACAAGTCGGAATGCAGTTGTTCTACCTCTGAAATGGCACCCATGCCAGGTCTGATCAAGTTCAATTCCGTAATTCACCTTATATGTATACACAGTAGATACTTTCTTTTATTTTCATAAGTTCACGAGTCATTTAGGTGCAAGTAAATTGCCTATATATGGTGTTTCATTGAACCTATAATATTTCTATATACAGGGTGCCCCTATAGCTCAGTATACGAGGCAGACATCTCTCTTGCAGTTTGAGATATATTAGTGCGTTTGTTTTATGAATGTCGGTTTTTAGCGGATTTCCCTTAAGAAATACTAGAATAAAAATTCTCACGGTGAAATAATTTGAAATAATTGGAGCAACATTAACAACGTATTTAAAGATATGGAAATAGAAAATATCTAAGAAAACTCAATACATTTCAAATACATCATATTGATAAAATAATAATAATTTTAATGTATTGATCTATTGTTTGCATACATATTCTATCATTTGTAAGTTTAATTTTTGATTGGGTAACCATACCCTAAGAGGTTGATTTCTTGAAAATAAATAGATACTGTTAATGTTGATTGTTAATTTATTTTTTTTTCATCTATTTTGTCTACTTTTGTATTCAGATTCTCCACGACTTGCAAGCTGTTCGTAGCGATGGGTATAAACTGGTTTCTAGAGTTCCTCTCCGTTCTATTCAACCAAAGCGAGTGGTTACCTCAAGAAATTTGGTACCTGTCAGATATGGCAAATGCGTGCCAGTAAGTGTTATATTTATAGTTACTCTCTAATAAAGTTATTATATATGTAATGTTCATACATTAATAACGAGTTGTCTTCTCACTCCACGTCTCATGGAAAGCCTTAACGCCTTCAGTAAATGTTTTGTTTGGGTACTAACATCTCTCAAAGGACATGAAATGACATGGAAAATGGACTCCATACTCAAGCACTAGCAGGAGACATGGACCTACTAGAAGTTATTTTTGCCGTATTGATTTGACTAACATCAACACTTGTGACTGTGATTATGAAAATGAAGAAAAACTTTTGACTGTGATAATATAATCTTAGTCTACTAGACAAGTTTTCTTTTTGTGTGTATTTAGCTTTCCAAATATGTAATTTGTTTTAATATATATCTATCTAAGCTAGCTATCTAAAAGTATTCAAGGATATCATGCAGGTTGTAAAAACCTTGAAATAAGAACAAGTTGACGGTCGAAGAGAATGTTGACGAGACAATAGCAAAATGTCTGGTGGATGTTTAACATTAATACCGCATTGGACGAGCCGCCCTTGAAACTGGAAAGAAACGAAATTACTCTTCCCACTTTAGAAGTAGTAGGCGGCTACAAGAAAAGTATCGTCCTAATCATATTTAGGATCTCTGGATTCCAGAAGAACATTTCATATGGGTTTAGGCTGGATAAGCCCAAGATTTAATCTGATAAAACGCCAGCCTCAAAACTATTTTAGCTAGATTAGAACTGTCATACAATAGCTTTGTAACCCTCTGAACATGAGGTCCTGCTCACAAAAATATATGAGCTTAAATATATTTTTAATGTTGGGGGAATCCTTCAATCATTTCACGCATCTACACCATATTTTTAATTTTAGCTGCAGAAATAATAAAACCAAGGAAAATCAAGAAACTTCATAAAAGGAAAACATATTGAAACCAGATTCAGAAATATTTTTGGCCCACGACTAACAGAATTCATTCCATTATTTAATATCAGAGCTGCAAAATAAATATTTATAGCCAGAATTAGTATTGGGGAAGGTGACTTTTCCTCATATAAATAAACAAATTTATTTACCATGAAAAGCAGTGAACTTTGTCCGTGACTTAGTGATTTATTTTAAAATATAAAAGAAGCCCAAGAAGACAAGACAGAAAATGACATTCAAATTAAATCCATAAAGATAAGGTTGAATATCAATATTGGTGATTCAACTAAGCCTGGATTACGAGCAAAATGTGCGGTTTAATGAAGAGGTGATGTTCCACCGATGAAAACAAAGCTGCTAAGAATTAAAAGATTTTAATGGAATGAATCTTTATTAACCTTTTTATGCCACGCTATGTGGTTTGCGATGTTCAGGCTGTGAACGTATTTAAAAGATTGACCTTGGTAGTGCACCTCAAGTTAATGGAAGTGTATAGACGTTTCGGCTCGGTGGCGCACCACAGGTAATGAACGTGTTTATAGGATTGACCTTGGTAGTGCACCTCAAGGTAATGGAAGTGTATAGACGTTTGCGTTTGGTAGAGTACCTCAAGCTAATGAAAGTGCATGCACGTTTGGGATTGCTGATGCACTATATGCAATGAACGTGTATACAGTTTTGGGTTTGGTAGAATACTACATGTATTTAACGTTTGTTTTACGATCGTGCCTGGTGGTGTATTTGATTGATCCTCTGGGTTTAGTAAACAACTATATTTAAGAACCCAGGCATGTTACAGTTTTCAATGCTAATTAATGATTTTTTTGAATTTATATACTCGTATATAGTTGGATACCTTTTTCAACTTTTTGGGAAGTCTACTATTTATAAATAAGTATGTCTGGATGTGATTAGCCTGAGTGTATAGATACTAATCTGATTTTACGCAATCATAAAAATTTTTATTTATTTTTCAGAGGATTGGTGATATTCTGGATCTTTGTGATGAAACGAAGGGTGTTGAAAGACTTGCGGCGGAGGATAGAGGAACTGTTCGGGATTTCGGTAAGTCTGGGGAAGCAACCTTCGGTATCTACTCTCTTCTCTGCAAATACCACTTCGACCGACCTTAAGCCGCAACCCGTCATGAAGAAATCAGCATCTGAAAGCCGCCTCTCTCCGCTTCCAATACTCAAGCACCCCCCACCACTTAATTCCCACTGCAAGTCTAAATCGGCAAATAAACTACTTACTTGACAGAGCTTTAATCCAAACATTTGTCCATGATCCTATGCAACCTAAACGCCTTGATTATACTCTCTGCTAAGCCAATATGATTAATAAACATCCCACCTCCTTTGACAAACAATATCAGACCAGATCTATGTTCTGTCTTCCTATCGTTTCTAAGGTGTACAAAACTTCCTAAAACATATCAAGATTTTCAACAATACATTCCGAATCTTCACATTGTTCAAATGTAGCTTGAAACATTCATTTATTATGTTACTTCAATTGGGAGTTCAAATTTCTTAGTTTCCTCCACACCTTATCTGTATTCTTTATATAAATTGGCATCACTTTGGGGAGTTTGACATCTTCAAATTGACACCCTTTTCCCTAAGTGTGATAATCTTACCAGAATATAAAATTATGGTTTTGTTATTATTATTTGTACAATGAATTAAGTAGGTTGATTACTACTTGAAGAGTATTAATGAGAATGTAAATACTAGGGCACAACTTTGGTATTAAAAGTATTTCCTCAAATTACGCTGATCAACAGAAATTTGTTTCTATCCTAGACATGTTGTTGAGTGATTTTAGGGGCATTTTCCGTGTTGATTCCGAATGTAGGCTCAGATTTTTTTTTTCATCACGTTTAGTTTTCATAGGACAACGGGATCAAATGGGGGTTGAAGGGGGTTTTACCCGAATTCCGAGGGCCGTTCTCCGCCTAGGGATATAAAACCTCAGATTTCGGGATTTTCTGTATGTCACGGCAGCTTGAGCTTCCAAATGAGGTGCGATAAGCTACCGTAAAAATGAGCTCTAGTACCGCGAAAAACTTGTTTTAGACAAAAACACGTGAAAACGGGCGTTTTAAGGAAAATCGAAATACGACCCTCAGAATAAGAAACGGGCATAAACGTGTCGTACAGTACTCGTTTTATAATCTATCAGGGATACCACCCTGCCGAATCTCACGCCCGTGGCTCGAAAATAAAGGTAGTTACGCTGGAAAGAGCGATAAAATTCCTGGTCAAAATGTCTGATTTTAGAGGGTCGTATCTCCTTCTAGATTGGATATATTAGCGACTCGACAATTTTCCAAACGCACTACAACGTACGCGTATTTTTTGGGTAGCCAACCTGGAATCCAGGATATGATTACAATTTTTTCAAGGCTCAAAAAATTGTCCACTTATATTTCTCCCAGCTAAATTTTTTCTAAAAGTAACTGCATATCTTCATAACATTCTTTATTGTATCGAGGGGGGGGGTTCATTTCCATTAAGTAAGAGAACAGCTTTTGAACATACATTGTAGGAATCAATGAACAAACTCCAGTCATCTGTGTTGTATTCAATATTAACAGTATCCACTACAGAGAGGACATCATTGCATAATTTAAATTAGTCACGGCGAGATCCTTATCATCTTTATTCTCGTCACCCAACGGACAGTCAAAATAAAGTTAACAACACTGTATCAAAATGGAGTAAAGTTCCACCCTTGAGCCTTCAAAGTATATTCACCTAGGAAAGTTATCAAGGCGGCTCCCTTATTGTCTAGGCATGATAAAACTAAGCCATTTAACAACAATTACAACGTAACAAGCTGCAATGCTCAAACTGTCCAACGAAAAAAGTCTGTGACGTAGAGGCTAGCTAAACTAAGCAGATTTCCCACGTGCTAGTATGACTTACTAGCGATCTCATCTCACCACATATTCGTACTGAAAAAAAGTAAGAATTACTCATTTAATATTTGAGTTAAGAAAAAATTCATAGAGAAACGATTGTAGAGCACCCATATTTTAACAAGATTGGCTCTATAACATTTTCCGATCTGACTCATTATGAGAGAGATATATTGAATTTTTGAATTCCCTCCTCTCCCTCCCCCTCTAACTTCCTCTATTCCGGCACCGATTTCAGCCAATAAAAAATATTATCTTTAGCAGTGACTAAAACGGTTAAATGTCGAGTATTGTAAACATCAAATGAACATTTTTGAGACGAGAACGTAAAACATGAATAGATGACGTCAAAGCACAAGGGATTTGCATATTTCTCTCACAGTAAAGGTCTCATGAAAACTATATTTGGTATTTAAGCTTAGACTTAAGAGGTTCACGTTATAACAGCTTATTGTTATTATGAAATGAGGAGTAGTGGGGGGTCTACTAAAGGCTGAAAGCTAAACATACCAAATGTCTCTGTTAATATTCATATTAGAGAAAATATGTATACAACATCATCTTTAGAAAAGTAAATTTACAATAGGATTAGTTTTGTACTGTATTTCGATCTAAAAATCCGTTTTAATGACGGAGATATTTAAGCGGCCCTTACACGGTCATTAATAATGACATTACTTTATCAGAATGACATTAATACTGATCGTGTAACGTCGACAAAGTTGGAAGGACGAGGGGGAATGATGCGAATCCGGATTTTCTGATCTCGGCACATCATTACTGTAAACGGGAGGGGATACTGTCATTAATAATGATAGTGTAAGGTGTGCGGCATCATTACTCAGTCTGCCACACGAAATTGTGAAGACAACATGTCGGCTCCGGAGAGTGATTGTGTAGAAACCAGTGATGTTTTGCAATATTTTATATCAATGTACGAAGAATTACCAGCATTATGGAATCCTTCAGATTCAAATTATAAAAATAAAAGGAATGCCGCACTCGTGAAACTGCTGTCAGTCTACGAAAAATGCAAACCTAGAGCCACGATATCTGACGTCAGACGTAAAATTAATACTCTCAGATGTAACTACCGAAAAGAGTTAAAAAAAAGTCCGTCACGCAAGGGGCTGCGTAAACTAAGCAGATTTCCCACAAGTTTTACAATAGAGAAATCTGCCTAATAACAACTGTAGTAGTAAGAAACCTCTAAACCTAAAACATTATTTAGGGCGTAATAACCCAGTAGTTTCTAGCCCCAAAAAACAGTTAACCTAACCTCTAAACCTATTCACGAGGGACGAATAGTTATAGAAACGGCCGCCAAAGCTCTCGGCGGAAAGTCCGAACAGCCTACTGGTGACCACACGCAGAATACAAATGCAAATATCTCGGTTAATATTCAAGATACAGTATAAATGTATAGAACAATATTTATAGTACATTTAATTTGCAATAAGATTTATTCTATATAATTTTTCGATTTGATGCATAATAACGGAGATATATTGAATTTTCAAAAATCCCCCCTCTAAACCCCCCCTCCCACTGGTCCGATTTCAGCCATTAACGAACTTGATCTTCCTTTTTACATAAAACGATTAAATTCCGAGTTTGGTAAAGATCAAACAAAAATTGCGACCGCTAGAGCGTTAACAGACATATATTAGCAGATTTCCCTTAAGGGAAATCAGCTATTGAGGTTGTACTCATGACGGAATTTTCGACATTTTTCTTCAAATGTCCATCGATCCTACCTAGTAGATGACGAAAATGAGGTCCGTTCAAAACTGTATATATATATCTATATATATATATATCTATATATTTGTCTGTTACCGCTCTAGCGGTCGCAATTTTTGTTTAATCCTTACCAAACTTCATATTTAAGCGTTTTATGTAAAAAGAAAGATCAAGTTCGTTAACGGCTGAAATCGGACCAGTGGGAGGGGGGGTTTAGAGGGGAGGATTTTCGAAAATTCGAAATATCTCCGTTACTATACGTCGGATCGAAAAATTATACAGAATCAATCTTATTACAAATTAAATTTGCTATAAATATTGTTATATACATTTATTCTCTATCTTGAATATTAACCGAGATATTTGCATTTTTCAGTTTTCACCAAACCGCCACTTCTACTCATGTTACGTAAACAATACTCTGCTACATAATAAATCACATTATTGGAAGTTTAAATACCAAAAATTGTATTCAAGAGACCTTCATTATACGAGATACATGCAAATATGCCCTGATGACCCCCCCCCATCTTAAAGTTTTGAACTACTAAAATTTTATTGATTGAGATAACAATTATTCTGACTTATTATTAATTACAGTACTAGATATAGTAAATAGTTCTCAATAAAATTAATGTGTTATATTCTGATATATTTCAGTAATTGTTTTCTTTCCGGTGTGAGGCGGGACCCGTTTGTTTACATTTCTAACCTAACGCTTCCTGTCGGCAGGCTATTGAAATTGGATGAAACATTTCTTATTTCCGTTTGTATTTATTCACGGTGTTGTGTTAGCAGTATGTATATTTATCTATTACTAAACTTCACGAGGGAAATCTGCTTAGTTTACGCAGCCCCTGCGTGACGGACTTTATATATATATATATATATATATATATATATATATATATATATATAATTTTGAATGGACCTCATTTCGTCATCTCCTGGGTAGGATCGATGGACATTTGAAGAAATTTTTCGAAACTCGCATCATGAGTACGACCTCAATAGCTGATTTCCCTTAAGGGAAATCTGCTAAAAATAGAGGACTCCACAAGATCAGGGGCTGGAGCCGACGATGTATATTCACCGTCCTCGTGGGTTTTACACGCATTGCAATTTATTAACAATTTTGAGCAACCTGTTGACCTTGGGAACTCAAAAGTAAGTAAAATGTTTTTAAATTATGTTGTTTTATTTTTCGGTGTCTCTAACTTCATTCAATAACAAAATATGAGAATACTGTTCACGTTTTTTTAACCACTCCTTCATCCAACGTTTATGTTTTACTCGCCGTTTTGTAGCTAAAGCCAAAATTATAGCAATACAAGCGGTTTTGTGTGGATCTATTTTATTTTATACGTCTTGCTTTGACAGAGACCACCACTGTACTGAAGGAAAGTAATGACATTAAAAATGATTGTGTAAGGTTTTTACAGTAATGATAATCTGGAATGAAGTGCGTTCGCAAAAAATGTCATTACTGGTAATGTCATTATTAATGACCGTGTAAGGGCCGCTTTAGATTTTTTTTAAATTCTCACACTCTACTCCTCCACCCTCCCCTCTGCCCGATTTCAGCCGTTAACGGACTTTATCTTTAATTTTGCACGAAACGCTTATCGAGTTAAACTAATCGAGTTTGGTAACGATTAAACAAAATTGTGAATGCTAGAACGGTAACAAACAAATATACATTTAGATTGACACATATATCTATATATATAATTTGGAAAGGACCTCATTTTAGACATCTTCCAGGCAGGATCGACGGACATTTGTCGAAAATCGTGAGTACAGACTCAATAGCTGATTTGTCTTAAGGTAAATCTGCTAAAACAAACCTCTTCACCCGCTTAACGTTAATCACAAACTGATGTTATGTGGCAGCTGATTCAGCATTGCTTTGAACAAAACGATTGAATAGTAGCAAGTTTAAACATCTTTTTGGCAGGATAGGAAGGCATAGCATTGTAGGGTAACATGTTTTGACTGGGAAGTTTTATTTTCACCTGCTCATACTATGAAGATACATTAATGAATTAAATTTCTTCTTTCGTTATAGCAAAAACATAGATTCAGCTGTCCTACGAAAAGTGGGCGTGATAGAAAGAGCCTAAGCGAATATTCGGAAACAGCACGAAAAGTACGCCTACGATCGCCAAACAACGTCTCTAGGACAAAATCTTTTTGAACAGTATTATCAATGTTAATGTATTAGGATTGTTTGTGACTCATAAAACATATCTCTACGCGATATATTGACATCTACTTATAATGATATTTTGATAGTAGGTTCTGTCGAAAAATATTGTAAGCTTTCAACTGCAGAATGTTTCAAGTGATTGGATTTATTTGGAAATCAGAATGACAGTAATTTCATTTTAGTGTAATTACTATAAAATACATATAATTATTAACTGAAAAATTCCATTATTTTAAATTAAACTTACTATTGATAATCTGGAGATTTTTTTTGGAGTATTATTTTTATAACTTTATAATTATTATTTTTTATGTTAAGGACGGATACGCCGTCTCTAAATAATTCCAATTTATAAATGTTTCCACCTACCTAATTGTTAATAAAAATAAATATTATTATTTATAAGTCAGCTAAAAAACCAGTAATGCTTCAAATCTTTTACTTTTATTGATGATGTTAAAATTGCTATCTGTTCAATGCAAAATATGCGCTTATGGATTATAAACTTCCATTAAATTGATCTTAGTATTAGTTAAATAAGAAAGCTTATTTGTGTATGTTGCCATAATAAACTTGCTCTTTGCTTAGTGTACTTTGCTACATTATATAACATGTTTTGTATGCGCCTTTATATTTTGAATGAAAGAGTTCCATCAAGTAATAAATGTTGAGGAAAATTGTATTATCGATTTTAAGTGAAATATTGTCTAAGGTATATTTTTAATATATATTTTAGTATAATAAGAAACTAATATATTTTAAAGAAACCGGAGTTCCTATATTTATGAAAAATGTACAAATGCTTTCAGTATTCTCCTTTTTATTTTAAGTGTAATATTTGCAATTATTTGAATGTGTTTTTTGATTACCGTACGTATATATATTTAAATCATGGTTGAAATGTAATTTCCCATTTGTTTTATTTTGAGTTGTATTCTAAGTTATATGAAAAGAAGATAGAGAAAATAAATTATGGAAAACGTTCTTTGTTAAATATATAAGCTTGATTCAGCTTGATGTTATTAGGTAATCATTTTCTTTAAACTGTGAATTTTAAATTTGTTTTACATCATTGTAGCAATTTATGTTAGAAATTAGGTTAAACTTAAAATTTTGTTACTTATTTGGTTAGAACTATTGATGTAAAAGAAAAATAACTTTGTTATTTACCTCCATTTTCGTGAAGAATTTATTCTCTTTTTTTAACTTTTAGTATCTACAAGCATTATTGAGACATCATGATAAATGTCCAATTAAATAACTATTTTGTTTTGAAACTCATTAACTTCCGCGACATGATTAGTGCCATACTTAGCAACTTCTTAATAATCGGTCGGATGAGTAATAGTGTTGAAAGATTCTACTTAGAACATTTGCTTCCTCAGTTGATGGCTTAAACCTTGAACGGCACATCAAATGACTTCGAGAAAAATGAAAATGTTTTTACTGAATTAGCCCATTCCAATTAAACTTCCCTGACGCCGCATAACATGGATCTATGCAAAACTGCCGACAAGCATTTGCCACAATGGACAACTTCACTGACCGTGTTCACTGAGGTCGATTTTTTTATGGTATTTATTGATTACAAGGAAGAGAATACATTTTCAAGGAAATGGTTTCTATCTGTTTAACAAATTTACTAGCTTAAGTGTTTTGGTTATCACAACAGTAAACTGCTTTATTGTTAAACCAGTTATTATTGAAGGAATTATGTTTACACAATCATTCCTTTACTGTATTTGATTAACTGTTTTTAAATAAAAGGTTCAGAGAGAATCTGAACCTAAGTTCTGAAATTTTTACTCTCCCATTAATCTCTTCCTTTCTTTATATAAATGGCTGTTCCCATTTTAAGCATCAGGACGATTTCTGGTTAACCTTTTGTTTAACCCTAGAACGGTAGTGATATTATTTCCAACTTAATGGTACTGATACGTAAATTTTACGTGTGCAACTAACTGGTAATTGGTGAAATTATTCAAAATTTGTTAATGTTTGTGACTATTTTTTTATTTTATTAAAACATAGACTTTTCTTTAACTTATATCAACGTTAATATCTAATAATGTGCACGACATTCCTTTCAGGTGCTTTGTTCGAAACACGTTCCGGAGGTTGTGTGCTCCATTCATATTCAGTCTTACGAAGCGCAACCCCGCCTTCTACATTTATTGTGACTGATATGTCAATATTGTGTGGTTGAGAGGTTTTAGGTTTTTGTTGCCTCTGTGTTTCTTGTCTTTTTTCAACTTCCTTGATTTTTTCTAAAATGTTCTCACTCTCATCGCTATCTAGCCCACTCTGTGTTGCAATCATTTCCGAAGGCTCAACCTCCTCATCACTTGGAGAATACTCCGGATCATCATCGCTGTCGTATCCATATGCATCTATTTCATAATTGTAATTTTCCCCATCTGACTCATCGGAGAGTTATTTCAACAAATTTCTGATTTCTTAATCCGTTGAATATTTTGACTCCACTTTTCCGAAACTATAAACAGATAACTATTATTATTTATATTCTTTCTATATATCTTTGTCATTTTTATATTCAAAAATAAAAGTTAAAATCATTAAGAGAAAATTAATTAGAATATAAAAATAAATTGAGAATAATATTAACTAAGTTATGACATAAAAATCGGTTAATAGTATTGATACGTAAATATTACGTGTCGTTTTTCTTTCAAAAAATAGTATTAGATGAGTGGGAAGGCTCAATTAGCTGCACTTGGCGGAGGTGAAGGCCGAACTATCTCGAGGGCTCAAAGCTGAGGGCTGGGGGCGGCGGGTCGTTAACGGCCCTTTGATAACAGTTCAAACCAGATCACACGTAATTTTTACGTTCACTACCATTCTAGGGTTAATTACTACTATATATGTCCGCCTCAGTACGTGATTTCCTCTAAATGGTGTATCTATTTTTCTTCTTCAGTAAATTGTTACTAATTAAAAATCAGTCGAAAAGGGGTTTAGCTTGTACGCTTATACTGTGTAATGCTTATCATTAGCGAGCTTATGCAGGGTATAGAGGTTATACAATAGCTGCTTATTAATTATGGAGCACATTGAATTTCTCTTTGCTCCTCAAGATGTTTTTATCGTTGGTTGGGGGGGGGGATGTTGGAGCGTCTCAAAAAAAGAATAATGATAAACCACTTGATGTCTTTGTGACAACTTTACTTTTCTTGTTCCGTGATTATCAGGTCCTCCTGCCTATGGGACCAACGACTAGATGTTGACAGTACGTGTGGTTGTGGGCCCCTTACTTAGAAGTTATATATTTAGAATCAGTTACTTCGTGGCAATGGGAATGAGCATGAATTTTAAACAAAAGCCTGAGACAAATAACAGCTTATATGATGTACATGAGGCATCGCTGGACAAACTGAGTTGTGAGTCATACCTGAGAATATCTCTATTAAGGAAAATTCAATATTTTCCTGAAGGAATGGAAAACTGCAGACCACATAATAGTTGAACACAGTAATAAAAATAATTGCAGGTTATATCATTTGCCATAATTAGAGGAGGTCCTCGAGGGATTGCCAATTATGGTGGGGGTTGGTAGCGGCTCAGAGAAAGTTTACATAAAGTATCTGACACATTTATACATAAGAATAAAACGAATTTCCCCTGTCGATTTTATGGAGGATTAAGGACTGGCCTCAATTCACTTTAGTATTTGTTATTTTTAGGTTTGATCACAAGATAGGGGATTTTTTTTTGAATTTCACTCATGCGGTAAAATCCCTTGACTAGCCATTGTTAAAATTAGATAATAAAATGTGAAGCTTGTTTCTGAAACTGAAATATTAAAAACCCTTTCACAGAAACATTCAAAATAAATTAATCTATGCATTGTTTAACACTGTTATTTTATCTCATCTACAGAGGGGTAAGGAACGGAGGGAAGCAAAATCAGAGACAATAATAAGGGACCTCCTGCACCTGCTTTAAACCTTCAATCTCCTTAACTATGAGTTGTACTGAAGACTGAATTGTTCTATTCAGATTAACTGTACATTATTGTTATTTTCTATTCAGTAGCTTTCCGAAATAATTACAATTTTGAAGTATTACAAATTTATTAATTCGTTCCTTGTCTACGAACGAACTTTGATGATTTCATGTTTCCGCTATTAGCTCTGGTGAAGTATATAGTGAGAGTCTAGTGAGTTAACCGGAATCATCCTGACTGCACCGATGAGTTTCTTAGTGAAGTGAAGACACTTTGGCTCAGTTTACTGACGGATTGACATTCGGTACTAAATACTGAAATGTTGATATGTATAATCCCCTTTGGGACTTTCTTAAATAAATGAGATAAAGGTGTACAAAACTAACCGAGTATTTTAGTAGCTACAACATTCTGACAGGAACATAAAGTGAAACTAGTGCTCTGATAGTTCTCATTGTCATCATAAAGTATGTGGAGGAAAGTAGTTAGTTTCTTGATCGAGCAAATATTTAATTATAGGCCTACTGCCTACTTTTCCGGAAAGATTTAAAACGTTTATTTTGTAAACATTATTGTACTATGCTAAATATTCATTCAGGCTACATTCCTTTATTAAAAATTTTCCCTCCTAGAGAAATAAACTATTGAGGTCGTACTCAAGTGATGTTCGAAAAATGCCCTAAAATGGCGACCAATCCTACCCAGATGACGAAAAGGAGGCCATTTTTGTTTGATCATTAATAAACGCGATATTAAAGCGTTTTATGTAAAAATAAAGATCAAGTTCGTTAATGGCTGAAATCCAACCTGTAGAAGAGGGGGTTTAAGTGGGAGAATTTCGAAAATTCTTAATATGTCCGTTATTATGTGTCGGATTGAAAAATTGTTTGAAACCAATGTTATTGCAAATGTAATGTTCCATGAATGTTGTTATGGGTGTTTTTTCACTATCTTGATTATTAACCTAGATAATTACATTTTTTTAGTTTTCCTCCTTCAGTAAAACCCCACTCCTACCCATGTCATATTAACAATAATCTATTATAATGAAGCCTAAATACCAAATATCGTCCTAATTGAACTTTTATGTTTTGAGGTAAAGGCAAATGCGTGACGCACTAGGAAAATCTGCTTAGTTAACGCAGCCCCTGCAAGAGGGATTTTTTTTTTCATGTGTAACATAATTGGTGTTAGCATATCTAAGCTAAACACAAGAGCCAATAAGAATGCCGTTCTAAGAAGCCTCCTATTAGATTATCCCCTATTAGGGGTACATGAGCTCCACCTCCTTCCTGAGTAAACTGCCCTGAAATTGATGAGCCACTAATGTGTTTGCTCACGCTTCTCAAACATTATTATATCCTAACTAATCATTTTGTTAACTAGGTAACGTGTAAACAGGTCCCCTCAAATATTTGAAGAAATTACATAAAAATCCTCACTTTCCATTTAATTTGTTCCAACTGTAGTATTTTCCCTTTTCGTGAAAGTATCATTTTCCAAATAATTGAAATAAATGTGATATTAAATTTAACGTTTTTGTAATCTAATTCCTCTGAGTTCCAACCTTAAAATTACTGTCATTTCCTTTTTCAGCTGTCATGTTATTCGCTAACACACACTTGTATTTGTGGAGTTTCGTACTCAACTCAAATTAAAAAGCGAAAGATAAAATCAATACAAGCATTTTCCATATTATTCTTGAGGAGTGCCTTTTATTGTTTTATTACTTACGTACTTGTTAATGTCTCGAGAAATATAAAAGCGACAAGGGAGTTGTTGAATACCCATTGTAGATTTGGAAGTTAACAATGGTACGTTTGATAGGCTGATCCGAAATAAAATTTTGGAGCATTATTAAGAGCCATGAAAAATAAGTTGTACATATGAATTGAAAATAGAAAATAATTCACGTAGTAGTACCATAAATATTTTTTCTATACAGTGTCATAGATAAACCAATAAATCATTACTTTTCTATTTTTTATAAACCACAACCTCCTAAATCAAACCAAATCTATAAACATTCAAATATTTAGAAGGAATATATGAGATGGAGATGAGCCAGCCAGCATAGAACTATGTGAATGTCATAGGCATTTTTCATACTAGAGGCCTCAAAATGAAAAAAAAATCATGTTGGTTCCCAGTGGGACCAGCAATAACAATAAATTCTCCGAGAGAAAATTCACTTAAAAATGAAAATAGGTGATTCAAAAGACGATTACTATGCTCATTTACAAATAGCCTACGATGTGTACGAACTATTGCCCACACATCACAATTAAATAGATTACAAGTTTAAAACTTTACTCAAAATATAACAAATTCGACTTAAATATAACGGGTTTATCTTAGGGAATTGAGGTCGTACTAATGTCGCGATTTTCGAGAACATTTCCATCGAATATCCAACGGTCTTAGCTAGAAAAGAACGGAAGTTCGTCTCATAAATATTTATACGCATCTGGTTCTCGGGAAAGTCACGACGCATAGATGGAAACGAATCATAGAATTTTATGAACTCTTGAGTCATACAAATTTCAGATCATTTAGTAGTAGATCGCTTCTTCTTCATTTTGATATAGAGTATTGCTTTCTTTGACAAAAATTTGAAGAGGCAAATCCAAACGTTGCATTCACCACATATTAGAGATTTATTTATACAAAAGGAGTTGCCTAAACTAAATAGATTTCTCACATGCTGGTATGACACATTAGTAATTTCATCTCTCCATATAATATCAAAGTGGGGGTATACAGAATGCTGCATGCGAGAAAATGCGAATAACTCTCTCAATATATAAGATCGAAATAAATGTTTATAGCAAAAGTTGTATATTTATTTATTTATTTATTTTGGAGCGTTCACAGCGAGGCGATATTACTCATAAAAAACAACAAAAACAATTTATATAAACAAAATACAAAATGAAAATAGAAACAAGAAAAAATTAAATAATACAAAATAAGAACGCAAACAAATAACAAAACTCGACTAAATAACAGAACGCAACAATATAACAAAACACAACTAAATAACGGAACGCAACTAAATAAAACTCAACTAAATAACAGAACGCAACAATATAACAAAACACAACTAAATAAAACTCAACTAAATAACAGAACGCAACAATATAACAAAACACAACTAAATAAAACTCAACTAAATAATAGAACGCAATCAAATAACAGAACAACGAAAATAAATAATAAAAAACGAGTTGTATAGCTCTAGTATTTTTACAAGTTTGGTTCTACAAAATTTTTCGTTCCAAATCATAAGAGCAAGATATTTTGAATTTCCGAATTACTTCCTCTAACACCGCCCACCCCCATTCCTGGTCCCATATCCGAATTACTTCCTCTAACCCCGCCCACCACCATTCCTGGTCCCATTTCAGGGATTAACGAATATGATCATTAGAATTGAATTAAATAGTTAAATATTGAGTGTATAGAACAAATAAACATTTTCCAGTCAAGAATGGATAATCTTAATTGATGACATCATCACACTATGCACTTGCATTCACCACACAGTAAAAGGTAAATTAAATTGGTAACGAACCATTAAAAACTGTAACCATTAGATCGTCGGCATATATATATATATATATATATATATATATATATATATATATATATATATATATGGGCAAACAATAAGTTTAGGTTAGACGAGCATTTAGGGAAACGTTTCGAAAATCGCGTCACGAGTACAACCTCAAAACCTTATTTCCTTGAAGTAAATCTGCGAAACTGTTCATGAAACCCAAAAAGAAGGACATTACAAATTATGGCTAGCAAAATTTCGTCTAGTTAGTTAGTTTCGAATTCATAGACGCTCCATCGTCAGGTAAACCATCCCAGGAAAATGGCTGCGAGATAAAACATATCACATGAAACTAACTTTCTCGTTTCTAATTCACTTTATTAGATTTACGACTCGCTCTACAATACACAAATCTTCTTCTGCTGACGCAACTCGGTGAGCAGAAGGCTAATATTTGTCCTATTTTGTTTAGTTACCACTTCTTCTGAAGAAGTTATTTATACAGGGGAACAAGAATAGTGTTTCAATGAATGTAGAAATTGAATTTTGATATTTCACAAGTAGTTAATATCAATTTCTATGAGAATCAGAAAGTATTTCTTTATTTCTATAGTGTAATACACAGTGAATTTCATAAATTATAGTGTACATTACGAAATTGAATATCCAACTAAATGAGACGTCCAGCGAGATAAAGTGAGTTTAAGAATATAATTAATAATTTCCGAATTTCCATTATTGAAATACTATCATCATGTTCGTTAATAATTGTTAAATTTCTAAATAAATACACCTCTTTCAGATATAAATTAAACGTCCGTCGCCTTTGACATTTGGTGTAGTTGTAAGTTATTTTAATGTATTAGTCTGATTCCAGAAAAGTAAGCATTCCTAATATTTTAGTCTAAAACACATTTGTACTCTCATTAGCAATTAAGCCTGGTGGAGCTCCCCCTTATCTCCTGAACACTAGTCGATCTCCAAGTCTCCAATCAGGGTCTGTAATTGCTTTCTACTCGAGTCGATCAGCACGAATAAAGTCTGAACACGTAACAAACTAATTACTCCGCGATGCCAAAAGTTTTATTTGGGCAGTTAAACAAAGGTCACGACAGGTTTTATTATTATTTTACAATCACAGTCAACCTTCACGTTCTCCTTTCAGTAGCCCCAGGAAGTAGTGCATCGTATGTGTGTATTATGAATTTTAATTCTTATTTGACGCTTTTGTTCTTTAAAAGGTTGCTAAGAGAATTTGCCTTGGAGTAGGCTCTGGATGGAATTCTCCATCAACAATACCAGATTTCAACCAGAGCAGGTTGGGTTTGGGGGTGGTTTTAACACATTGCCTTCCAGTTCCAGGTTTGTTATAAGAGGATGGAAAATGTATACCTTGTATTCTTACCTTTGGCAAAATTTCCATTACCTTGCCCCTCCGAATCTGCATAAACAATTCCGCCTGCATTTAGGAAATCCGTTAATAGCAATACAATCTCTTGTATATAATTTTTCAAACAAAAGTTGCAGGGGCGCATAAACTAAGCAGATTTCCCACTTGAAGTTTGTCAATAGAGAAATCTGTATACCAGTAACAGTAGTAGTAACGATTCTCTAAACAAATTTCACACAAGACGAACAGTTACGGAAACGACCGAACTAGCTTTCCGCGGAAACTCACGAATAGAACCGACATTAGCCGATCTCGGCAAACACTTAAGAAAAAATGCAAATATCTCGGTTAATATTCAAGATAGAGAATAAATGTATATAACAATATTTATAGTAAATTCAATTAGCAATAAGATTAGTTTTATACAAGTTTTCGAGCCGACGTATAGTAACAGAGATATTTCAAATTTTCGAAAATCCCTTCTCTTAATCTCCCCTCCCACTGATCCGATTTCAGCCATTAACGAACTTGACCTTTCTTTTAGCATACGCGAGTATATCATGGTTGGTAACGATCAAATAAAAATTACGTCTGCTAGAGCGTTAATAGACAGATATATATATCTATATATATATATATATATATATATATATATCTATATATATATATATATATATATATATATATATATATATATATATAGAGAGAGAGAGAGAGAGAGAGAGAGAGAGAGAGAGAGAGAAAACAAACAAACCAACAAAATAAGCTGCCCCCCTTCTGAGGGTACCTGTATGGTCAGCCTCCTAATATGTCAATTTCTGGTAATAATGTTTTTTTTTTTTTTTTTTTTTTTTTTTTTATGCGAAAAGTTGGAATAATTTTAATATTGTAAATTATGGGGGTATCGCAGGTGAGAGTGTAGCTTATTATTTTTATCTTTATTTTTTATATAAATGATGATGGACAATTCTTATTGATGATTTTAGAACAAGTGTGGATAAATTCTTCAGATCATCGTTTGTTAGCCCTTGTTCTATTAGTATCTTCGCCGTTTTTTGATGGAGGACTCCTCTTGAGCCGAACAGTAGCCCCATAACTGTCCAGTCTTTGATTTCGTATTTCTCTATGAAATAGGGGCAACAAGGTTCATATATGCTTTTCTTCTCCTGGTCCACCTCGTCTGCTTGTTTTGTTAATCTCAAAACGGACAGTAGGGTCCAGAATTAAGCCCCTTTTTTCATTTTTCGTGATGGCTACAATATCCACTCTTCTTGGAGTGCCGTCTGAGGAATTGCAAGCCACCTCTTCAAATATATCCCAATCTGGGAGCTTCTTTTTCAAGAGTTGAGCAATTTGAGTCCGGACCTTATGATGCCGAGAAATGCGCATTTGCTCGCCCCATGGGCAGGAACCTAGAACATGGGGGAGGGTTTCGGTCTTGCTGCAATGACGGCAGCGGGTTGTTCCTAAGTTCCTTCCTGGGACAGAGGGTACTGGCACAAGGTTGGTATTCATCTTTATTGCTGTAGTCCATTCAGAAGAGGAAAGACCTTGTTTGTCACACGTCCAAGAATTTGATTTTTTCCATTCATCAAAAGTTTCCACGCCTTTCCCTTTAACAGGTAGGCCGCTCCACTCATTGAAGGAACTTAGGCGCAATTCTTGTCGAAAACTTTTGACTGAGTAATTTTTATTTTCATCAGCTCGTAACTTGAGTGCAGACAAACAGTCATTTACTTCTGAGCTGATGTTTCGGGTTAAAAGAACATATGGATTTCCGTCTCGCTTGAGTGCAGAACATACATTTAAATGCTGTAAAAAAGCTTCCCAATAAGCATTGAACATACCTAAACCTCTAACATTGCGCGAAGAATAAAACATGCTGTCAGGAGTGTCCGATGGGATATTTAATATTTCATTGGCGCAACTTCTGACTACTTTGTTTATTTTCATCAAAAAGGAAGGCTGGAGGTATTTCAAGGTCGCGCATTGCAGGGGATATATTAGGATAGGCCATACATATTGGTTCAAGATATTTAGCTTCTGGTCTGGTTTTAATAAGAACGATGATGCTAATTTATTCATTTTTTCCACCAGAGTGTTCATAAGCTTGTCTTTATCCAGCCAGATTTCTTCCTTGAACGAGACTCCCAGGTATCGGATTCTTTCATCTGGACCAATACTACGAATTATTTGGCCATCCATTGTCCTTAGTTTTGTCGAAATTAGCTTCCCTTTTTCTATTTGTATAGCTTTACTTTTTTCCGCATTTACCTTTAATCCGATTTTTTGAAAATTGTCTATAACTAGTTCTACGAGATGTTCAGCCGATTCTTTGTCCTTAGCAATGAGGGCTATATCGTCGGCGAATCCACAACATGATAGACTAGGTAAATTTTCAATTAATCGATATCCAAAAGCATTAGTAATATCGGGTTCGCTTAATTCTTGGAATATAAAATCGATTCCCATATTAAAAAGAAAAGGAGATGTTGGGGCGCCCTGTGCTACTCCTTTCTTGATAAGTATAGGCTCGATTTTCTTTCTTTTAGCCAGGGAAATAGATATTTGGTTGCCTGTAAGTAGGCTGTCGACCATATTTTGCAGCTTACATGGAATCTCGTATGTTGATAATGTTTTCCTTAAATGTTCATGGCCAACATTGGCCATCAAATGCTTTAGATACATCTAGGAATACTATGCAACAGTCTTTCTTAGCTTGTTTCGAATTCTGGATGCATGCATTTATTAGAGAAGAGTTCACAAATGTTCCGGGACATGGAACAAACCCTCTTTGATGTGTAGACAATTCTACATATTGCTTCAATTTTTTGTCTATTGCCCTCTCAATTATTCTTCTTAAAATTGAGCATATGGTTATCGGACGATAGTTTGAGACATTATTTTTATCACCTGATTTAAAAATGAGAATTGTTTTTCCATTGCGAAATATGTCTGGGACTACGCTCCAATTCAACATGTAATTGGCTATATTGGCTATGTAACACTTTACATCACGGATTGTCCTAACGAAGATTCCATCTGGCCCTGCACCTGAATCGAGAGATATGCCTCTAGTAGCGGTAGTATCTGTTTCATTAAGAATGATATCTGATTCAGAAGAATTAGGACATTTATGGTAACTTTCTAATTGGTGATGGTTTTCAATCCCAAATAGTTGTTCAAATTGTGCCTTAACTTGGGAAACATCCGTGTCACACAAAATATTCTCTTCGAATTCATTAAATACTTGTATGAACTCTATGACTGCTTCATTAAACGCACTGTCGTATCTTTCATTAATCGTCATATTATAAAATTCGGCTTCCCAATCACGGATGTAATTTTTTAGGTTAGTATCATCTGTTTTATCGGAATTAGAATTCTGACTTTCGTTTATTTCTGAATTCTTAATCTGACCTATTCTATAAGCTTCTGGATGGGCTTTATTTAAATGGATTTGTAAATTTTTATATCCCTTGCCACATTCCTCACAAGGTTTATTACTTTTATTTTCTCCATTTATTTTGTGGCTCCTAGCTATGTGGCGGTTGAATCCTCGTTTAGTTAATACTTTTTGACAGAGCTGGCACTCTATTAAATCGTTAGGTCTTTCAGATTCGCTCATAATTTTTGTGAAATATTTATTGGTACTTACTCACTGTTTGACATTTTTAATGGAATAACGTGACAGACTTCTTAAACACTTTTACTTGATGAATCTTCATCACTTTAGTCCCTTTTCGTTCAGTTATTCTCAGTATATCAGCTAATTTCAATTATATTTCAGAGAGCTTGTTTTTTGAGCTTTTGATGCTTTTATGCCAGCTGTTATAATATGTATATATATATATATATATATATATATATAATATTATAATATATATATATATATATATATATATATATAAATATATAATTTTGAAAGGACCTCATTTTCGTCATCTCCAGTGTAGGATGGATGGACATTCGAAGAAATATTTTGAAAATCGTGTCATGAGTACGACCTCAATAGCCGATTTCAAAACATGACATCTTCATTTTGCAATTGCAGGTTGCTTACCACACTTTAGAAGTTAAGAAGTTAAAAAATCTACTTACATTCTCGTCAGCCTACAATTCTCGACGAAACATGGTATTTAAACTAATTTTTAAGAGAGTAGGCAAGTGAATACGTGTAGGGAAAGATAACTGGTGGGGGTGCAAAATTAACTTGTTTTTATTTGAGTGGTAGACGTATGAAACAGCAGACGGGTATGTCTATAATGCATAAGCCTTTTTGCTCACCCCTGGCTTCAGGTAGCAAATATTGTTGTAAAGGAACCCTTTGTTTTGAGAGCATTAGAAGAAACCATTTGGGAAAGGAACGAGCATTGGCTATATTTATCTACCTAGGAATACAGCGTAATACGCACAATGCAAAGAAATGTTTCAGCTAGGTAATAACTTATTGCATTAAATAACAAATTGAAAACGATAGCTAATTAATAAAACACTGTTCTTTTTATTTACACAAATTGTCATCCTTCACCTTGGCACACGCAGTTAATATCACATTTCTTGTTAATATTTCTCAAAAACATTCTCTCAAATTATACATTATCTATACATATTCTATACATATAAGCAACTTCAACAACTTTGTTATATATAAACAAACTATATGGTAACAGTGGTACTACTTTTTTCATATTTAAAACTATTATAAATGTTTTAAATAACTTATAAATATATTTACATTGATATGCAAAGTGACCATTTCAAAACATTAATAACATACCTTCAATGTAACATGTTTCTATTTTACAATTAAAATTATGACATTATTTCTAGATTGATATTTATCACACAATATTCAAAATGGTCAGAAAGTTAAAAAGAATTATTTAATTTTAAAAAGTGATCCATAAATTATATTTACACAAATGCAATTCATAACTTTTTGTTTGAATTATTTAAACTACTAATGAATATAATGGACTAACAGGTTACTATTCTATAGATTTTAAATTTGTCTTGAACCATATGATGGTCAATGTGTGTCTGGGCAAATTATTTTTTTGGGATAAAATGATTATGAAGGTTTATGGTCTCATTACAATGGGATTACGTGTCAGGGACAATATTATCTACAAAATCAGCCCGAAGGCTAGTCTATTATTAATTTTAGACTAATATAACAGGACAATAATTTTTGTTGTGATTAATTTACACATAATTCATGCACAGAGTATTTGACTTGTCCACAATCAACCACATTCCTAAATTAACAGGAATGGTAAATACTGTACTTTAAAGTCTCTTGTACTTATTTTTAGCCGAAATTTGTATTAATTGAAAATATAAATTTGTGAACTTATAGAAGTTCATCATAATATCATAATCCATGTTATATGCTCTTAGAAATGGGGATTTAAACATTTATTTTCGATTCAATTGTAAGCTTCGAACTGCACTTGATCTGAATTTTCTATTTAAATTCCAGATTAAGAATACAAATTAAGTTTGATATTTCAAATTTTATTTAAGGTCAGCCTGTGGGGAAAAAACAATTGAATCATTACCATCTCATTACATTAATGTGGTCTAAAAGGTAAAATAAATCGATAAAAATACATATACCTCACAGCTGGAATACAAAACTGAATCACTATTATATAAATACTGATAAAATAAACAACCATTAATTACATATTTATGTACATATACAAAATGTAATTATAAATTGCTTAGGAATGGTTGGAGATTCTTTAAATGGCGAGCGAAGTCCTTCATCCTTTTGTAATTCCTCGCTCGCACTGTAAACGCAAGAAAGTTAATGGTAATTATTATTAGTATATGCAATATACCTATAAAATATTATTAAGACAAATGAATTTCCCTCAACATCCGTTGATAAGAAAAGAGAAGGGAAAGAATCTGCTTGAGTATGACTTATAACAGACTTATGATTAGATGCATGTCATATATACCCGGTGGCGATGCCCAGGAAATCATTGTTGACAATGATTGTTCGATGTGTACAACTACACTTCCCACCAGAACGTATTGTTTTTCAGAAAGGGCCTGGTAACTGTAGGGATAGAATAGAAAATTTAGTTTTGTAGAATAAATGAAATTGTGTTTCTTATCAACCCCTCTCAACTTTTTGAATAATTCAAGCCATAACCATGGGTAGCATTTATTATAATTAAATATCGCCTATAATGTGTATATTTCCTGTTAAAAACAAATCAATGCACATACAGTTTAAGCATCGTTTTGCTCATAAGATTATATTAGTAATAGTAAATCTGACTATAAATCACTTCCAGTTATGCCAAAATTTCACTGAATATAAGTTATAATATAACTCAATTAACTTTTTTAGCCTCAGGTCAACTTCCGGTCCCGCATAAGGGTTATCAGCATTTCTTAAATTATTTATTTAAAACATTGAACGCTTCGAATGTTTTAATAATTTATATACCTGGTGGAATTAAATAATAGTGGCATCCTAAAAATAATTTCATGTTACCTAATAATATTTAAACAATCATATCGAGTTTACTCGCAAATTTGTATTTTGTCACAATGGCATTACTAAGTAACATTTAATTGTTATTATAGTACGTAGTTGTTTCAATAACGTCAGATTATCGGAGGAAATAAGATACTATATTATCAGAAACAAAGAGTTTGATTCCCCACAACTTCCCCTATCAATCCTTGAGCAAATTCAGCATGACTTAGTTTAAGCAACCCATTATAAGTTGTCCATATCTCTAGGAATTTAAAAAAATTAGAAATATATTTGTATATATAATTTTAAGCGTGAACCCCGCACAATCTTCCTCCTCGCCCCACCTCTCTATTAAGTAGGTTAGATGAATTTTGAGGAACTAAGTACTAAAATTATTAAGAGTTTCAATGTCCAAAAAGCAAATCTAATTTTGTGAATTAAAGGGAACGTGATAAAAATGACGTAAGGACTTTGAAAAACAGACGAAAAGACTTCTAATATTGGTGTCATAGCAGATAAAGAGCCCTAAAAATGGACGCAAAAATAATTATTAAAATAAAGAAAGTTTTGGCCACCTAGAGGTACCTCTCACCACTAGTATATAAATTAGTTTTGGGATAACATGGTATTTCTAATGACGAATGTGTCTAACAGCTTATATCTGTTTTACTGTCCTTGTTACAGAGCATATGTGTTATGGATGAATATGACGGCATGGTTTTCTGTTCTTGGTGTTTTTAAGGGAAACACATCTATTTGAACCCATCAACGACTTGTAACACGGCTAGTACAACATATGTTCTTCCCTACGAAAGCAATTATTATTGTATTTAGAGTACTACAGCTGAACTTATTGTATTTTGCAAAAATTGAAATAGTGCATTATAAAAAAATCCTATCACTTCAGCCACTAAACGTTATTAATTTGAATCGGTGTGACACATTCACCTTTGGAAAAAAAATTAATTTTGTTAAAATTTGTTAGTAAAGCTGGTGAAGTGCTGCCACTATCGGAGGAGGAGGGAAGCTGGTATAGAAGGCAGTGGGTGGATTGGTGCCAACTCCCTAAATCAAGGATTGGGCTCTTTTTCTGTATCTGCTCCCTCCTCACTACAAATCATAGCCACTCCACGGCCGCAAGCCAACAATATAAAAAATATATTGTTTGAACAATTTTCACTCTATTCCTTTCTAAATGGGCCCTCCTGGCTTACAGCCACTTCTTCCCTTCTCCCTGTCTTGTATCCACCAGCGCTTCCTTTACCTTTTTCCTGCTTTCTTACTGCTTCTCGACTCATAGCCCTTAGCCATTCACAGTCCTCATCCCTTTAGTCCCTGAATAATACCCTGTAATTTTTATCCTTTTATTTGCTGGCCAAAAAAGTTTCTTTCATTTTACTTTCTTGTACAAATAAATTGCAATTTTTATATTTATATTTAGTTTTCAGATTTCAATGGAATTATCTGTTTTATTTCCCTCCTCATAGAACCCATTTTGATTAGTTTCTTCTTGACGTCAGTATGCATCTAACATATCTTAAGAACGGAAAGCTAAATCTTGCCTTGGAAAGTTGAAATTTCATATTCGGAGTAGCTATAGCATCACCATCTAGTTATGCACCTCCTCTTCTAAAGGCCACGAGGAGGGAGGTTAGAGAACACAAATTAAAATAAAATCAAATTCCTCCGTGGGTACAAGAGAAACAAATTATTTATCTTGGTCCTTTTTCCGTTTTTCTGAAAAAGATCTATAAATTATGTCCTGTGGCATTTATCTATCCGATGGATTGAAACGGAGCAATCCTATATCACTTTCAAATGACATTATTTTAAGTGATGTGCGACCAAATATTTTTTTTTGTTTTACTTCATTTAATAGAAATACAATTGAAATTCATTGTATACGATTGAAATTCAAGGATTTCATTAATTGAATTGAAACTCACTTAATAAAATCCTTAGTTCCATGCTAAATAGAAAAGAGTGGTAATCTGTAGACAACCCGTCCCAATTAGCCTTAGTTGCAAAAACTGGTCGTTAATAAATCATTTTTAAATACAATTGAGCCATGTGATTCCCAAATGAGACGTATTAATAAACTATATTTGACGTTCACATAAATTGAATATACAATGAGTAGAAGATGAAATATATAAATTGAGCTGAATATTAATCATATGTCTCACAACTATCATCATGTAACCACAAGAAGTTCATAGGAAAACAAAAGGCTGGTCACTGAAATACATTTTATAAGTTTTTGTGAATAGCTTTCTGTTCTGATATTGTAATAGACAAATTTGCCGAAAGACATATTAATCACAAGAAAGCCCCAAAATCCCTCTTGTTGTCTCGAAACTATGAATAAATTTGTATAATATTTACGTGTATTTATATTTTTTCTTAAATAAATTTTAGAAACAGGTGCCTATCTCCATTATATTGACTCGAATTATATAAGGTATAAATTTCACACATTTACGTTCCAACAGTTCTTTTCCTGTAGGATTCGGTGCAACTAGTGACGCATATAAGCACATTGGTTGCACATGAATCTGACATTAAATGCAAGATTTTGCATCGCCACACAGGTATGCCTGTCAAGGAGAAGTAACTCGAAATTCCGAGTGAACGAAAGTATTCATTTACTGTTTTGTAGTTGTACTTAATTAACCAACTTGCAGATCTCTTAATAATTCTTTAATTAAAGTTAACAACGCTCTGGTAAAACACTTGTTTGATAACACAGACGCCATTTCCCTGTTGTTGGGAGTTCAATTCAAAATAAATTATGGAAAAACTGGAATATTTTTTAAACCCTTCAGTTTGGGAAGTTTTCTCCTTCTTAGTAGGAGAACTAGAGCCGTACAGATTTATTCCGAATGTACGTTTTCATTAATGAAATAATGAAATCGTAACAAAAACAAACAACGCTATTAATAATATTAAAAGCTGATATGCTTTATAGAAGTTAAAATTCAGTAGAGATTGAGTCTCGAAAGGTAAAATCTACTTTGAGCGATTGTTATGCTATTCATTTTTGCTTAAATCGCTAATTAAACACCCCAAGCCAGAATGTAAAAGTTACTTCCCAACTTCACTCTTATTGTAATATATATATATATATATATATATATATATATATATAAAAGAGTTTTGATTGCCCGAGGAATATCACAATATAACTTAACAAGGAAAACATCCTAGGACAGCATTAGTACTGAATCTGAGGGTGGTGGGTAAATAAGATTAAATATATCACTTCCTACTTTACTTTCCTGAAAAAAAGCACTAAAAAATTGGTTAGAACTATTTACTCTTCTTTTTTTTATGTCGAAGGTGTGGCAACCTAGACATTAATGTTGTAAAAAAAGTACGGAAAATTGCTTCGCAAACAAACTTATTTGCACTGTATGTAATTGACATTTTTTGTCAGAACAAAATATACCGTCTGTAAATAATAATCAGTCTTTGAAAAGTAATCAGTGAAATGGTTTTATTATTTGGAAAGTGTCCTTATTTAATTCAAATTGTAAACCAAATATTTGCCTATCTTAATAAATTTAAGCGGGGGGGGGGGGTGCATTTCATGTGTTTGGCTCAAGATTCTGCGTGCTGGTCGCAGCCCCCAGCAGCATCTAGAGTCTAGGATATGCTCCAAGCAAGTACGAAAGTATTACTCAAATTAAAAATAACTAAACTGTTAAACATATTTAGTAGCTGCGAAAAAACAAGGATTACATAACTGACCTGTATATCTTAGTAATATCAGTCTATACTCTGTTCGGGTATGACGGAAGGCCTGTGAGTCCGGGAAGCGATGGACTCAACCTCCTTGCCTTCGTCGTCGGTAGTGATGCTGATGTCCCTGAGTGAAGGGCGGGCTGATCTGCGCCAGCCATCGGGCACCACGGGAATGGTGGTCTTGGAGAGCAGCTTGGAGCCGGTGAAGATGATGAGGATGGCACCCAGTGGAGCTGTCATCAAGATGGACATGACACAGATGATGGCCACTATCTGTGCGTATTCCGGTTCGGGAGGGTCATGGTTCCTCACGAGGTCCAGGGCTACCGGTCCCAAGGCTGCCTGTTTTTGAAATAACAATTAATAATGCACCAACATTTTGTACCTAATATGCTAATTGTAGCCACTATATACTCAAAATGTCCGTCACGCAGGGGCTGCGTAAACTAAGCAGATTTCCCATGTGAAGTTTTACAATAGAGAAATCTGCATACTGGTGTCAAAATACGACCGTGATTAAATACAAATGGTAATGAGAAATCTTTCAGTTAATTAAAATAAATTCCTAACTGAAACGGCTTCTGAATTGTAAGAATAATTTATATTTTAATAACTCAAATTTTAGTACTCAAAGAACTAAAGCAGGGGGGGGGGCGGATGAACAGAACGTATTTGCATAAATCCCACAAAGTAAGGAAGGGAAGGTAAGGTTAGAAACGTCAGGTAAGGTTAGAAGTAGCCTCCCACCTGAGCCGAGCAATGACGAAAATGATCGACCTAATCCGAACTGAACCCGACCACAGACTTCATAAAAATGCAAATATCTCGGTTAATATTCAAGATACAGAATACATGTATAGAACAATATTTATAGTAAATTTAATTTGCAATAAGATTTGTTCAATATTTGTTGTTAAAAGTTCAATGAGAACATTATTGGGTTATTTAAGCTTCAAATAAAGTGTTTCATAATATAACTGCTTATTGTTAACATGACAAGAGTGGGGGTTTACAGAAGGCCGAGAACTAAAAAATGCAATTATCTCTTATTAAAATAATCAACATCATGAAAACACGTACGTACATTACAACATTTATAGACAATTAAATTTGCAATAAGATTGGTTTTATACAATTTTTCAATCTGACGTAAAACAAAATTGTCGAAATCCCATTCTCTAAATCCCCTCTCTTGAGGATTTCAGAATTTATCTCTATTTTTAAGTAGAACGTTTAAATATGGAGTTTGGTTACGATCTAACTGCAACCGCTACAGCGTTTACAGGCATATATATATAATGTTTTACGGACCTCATTTTCGTCATCTGCTGGATAGGATTGATGGACATTTGAAGATATTTTTGAAAATACCGTCAGGAGTACCACCTCAATAACTGAATTCCTTTAAGGGAAATCTGCTAAAAAATTGTTATCAAAGAAATGTATCAATATCATCTTTGTATCAATCAATTTATCAGTCTAGAGGTAAAAAAATCAAACAAGCACTTACGCACTCAATGACGCACACACAGTTACAGTTACAGTTCATATAAGCATATATATATATATATATATATATATATATATCTACTATATAAAAATAAGTCGGGTTTTCCTTCCTGACGCTATAACTCCAGAACGCACGAACCGATTTCCACGGTTTTGCATTCGTTGGAAAGGTCTCGGGCTCCGTGAGGTTTATAGCAAAGAAAATTCAGGAAAAATTTCAACAGAAAAGCGGGAAAATCTTTTTTCATTATACTGTTAAAATAACATGTGTTTTCAGTGCATCGTTTGAGTACGCAAAGTACAGAAAAGTAACAGCTGTTATTGAAATATTCCTCATTATACTATCATTCATTGTATATTGCATACTTACTTAACCTGTATTTATTAAATCAAAACGAACAAAAATTTGTCAATAATTAAGCAATCAATACCGCAAAAAGGTATTAATATAAGTAACAATAAAAATTGCACAATAAATATTAATTTTAAATTATAGGTCTATTGCCTAATCTATTTATCTATTGAATAACCTTTGCAGTTTAATAAACATATGTTTCACATGCAGCGCCATCTCTGATACATAGCATGTACTACAAACCAATATTTTAAGTAGATGGCGCCGGTGCGTGATACATTGTTTGACGACACAGATGGTGCATGGACCGTGCGGTGCATTAAATCCATTATCACCTTGCATGGCTGATGGAAAGTGCACAAAACGATATCCGCGACCGTTAGTTGCTGAAACAGTCACAGGGAACGATGGATATCCAGTTTATCGTCGGCGTTCAAAAGAAGATAATGGTCGAACTATCAAAGTTAAAGTTCAAAATCAAGAGATTGACATCGGAAATGAATTCATTGTACCATATTGCCCGCTGCTATCACAAATTTTCGAAACACATGCAAACGTTGAGAGTTGTCATTCGGCCAAATCAATCAAATATTTGTGCAAGTACGTCACAAAAGGCAGCGACATGGCTGTGTTTGGTATTGCGTCGGAAAATGGGAATGACGAAATCAGCAACTTTCAAATGGGCAGATACGTCAGTACTAATGAAGCACTGTGGCGATTATTGTCATTTCAAATTCATGAAAGATATCCCACAGTTGTACATTTAGCAGTGCATTTGGAAAATGGCCAAAGAGTTTACTTCACTGAGGCTAATTCGGCACAACGAGCTGAGAGACCACCATCGACAACATTGACTAGCTTCTTTGCAATGTGTGAAGCAGATCCATTCGCAGCGACGCTGATGTACGTGAAATGCCCAAGTATTACACTTGGAATCAATCAACAAAGAAATTCCAACGTCGCAAACAAGGAACCCCAGTTCCAGATTGGCCACAGGTGTTTTCCACTGATGCACTAGGTCGCATGTATACTGTTCATTCTAGAAATGATGAATGTTTTTATTTGCGACTGCTGTTGGTAAATGTACGTGGACCAAAATCATTTGCGCATTTGAAAACTGTGAATGGCCACCAATGCCAAACATATCGAGAAGCATGTCAACTATTGGGTTTGCTGGAGAACGATTCTCATTGGGATTTAACACTTGCGGATTCAGTTGTTTCATCAAATGCGTACCAAATACGAACACTGTTCGCAATTATCATCACCACATGTTTTCCTACTCAACCAATTCAGTTATGGAACAAATACAAAGACGACATATGTGAAGATATCTTGCATCGCTTGCGCATTCAAACGAATAATCCTGACATCCAAATAACCGATGGAATCTACAATGAAGGATTGATTCTGATTGAGGATCAATGCTTGACTATTGCAAACAAGCTACTGATTGAAGTAGGAATGAATGCGCCAAATCGATCGATGCACGATGCATTCAACCAAGAATTAAATCGAGAGCTGCAATACAATGTTGATACATTGCAGGAATTCGTTCGAAATAATGTGCCGTTGCTGAATGAACAGCAAAAACAAGTATACGAAACATTAATGCAAGCGGTGGACAATAATACTGGTGGTCTATTCTTCCTGGACGCACCTGGAGGAACAGGGAAAACATTTGTTATTTCATTGATTTTGGCCACTATTCGATCAAGATGTGACATAGCTTTGGCGTTAGCATCATCCGGAATTGCGGTGACTCTTCTAGATGGCGGTCGTACTGCACATTCTGCGCTTAAGTTGCCACTCAATTTAAACACAATTGATACTCCAACTGCAATATTTCCTGATCCGAATGGGAAAATTGTTGATGCAATGCAAGCACATTGTTTGGGATGAGTGCACAATGGACATAAGAAATCACTTGAAGCACTTAAATTCACATTGAAGGATCTTCGGCGAAATAACAACATCTTTGGCGGCTTGATGATATTGTTGGCAGGTGATTTCAGGCAGACGTTGCCAGTAATTCCCTGTGGAACGCCTGCAGATGAATTGAATGCTTGCCTGAAGGCATCACCTTTATGGAATAACGTAAAAACATTATCGCTAACCACTAATATGAGAGTTCAACTTCAAAATGATCAAAGTGCTGCACAATTTTCCAAACAATTGTTAGCTGTTGGAAATGGAAAAGTCCCAGTTGATGCGACATCTGGATTAATTACTCTTACCAACGACTTTTGCCGATTAGTAGACTCTCAATTAGCTCTTATTGAAAATGTTTTCCCAAACATTAGTGAGAATTATCAGAATTATGCTTGGTTAAGTCAACGAGCAATTTTTGCCGCAAAGAATAATGATGTACACGCACTGAATTTCACCATTCAATCAAAAATTGCTGGCGATTTGGTGATATACAAATCCGTTGATTCCATAACAAATCCCGATGATGTAGTAAATTATCCAAAGGAGTTTTTGAACTCTCTGGAGTTACCAGGATTTCCACCACATAACTTGCAACTCAAAGTTGGTACAGTTATTATGATATTGCGTAATTTGAATCCACCGTGACTTTGCAACGGTACTCGACTTTCGGTAAAAAGACTTATACCGAATTTGATTGAGGCAACCATTATTAACGGAAAGTACGCAGGTGAAAATGTATGTATTCCTCGAATACCAATGATTCCGACTGATCTTCCGTTTGACTTCAAACGAATGCAATTTCCAGTTCGCCTTGCGTTCGCAATGACAATTAACAAGTCGCAAGGCCAATCGCTTAGTGTTTGCGGGATAAATTTAGAAAATCATTGTTTTTCACATGGGCAGTTATACGTTGCGTGTTCACGAGTTGGGAAACCATCCGCTTTGTTTGTGTTAACGTCAGACCAAAAAACAAAAAATGTGGTTTACCAAAGAGCACTTCAATGAAACGGATAATTTGCGGACACGTATAACGCTTCGATTCAGTATTTACTTTGGATTCACTTTCATTTACTTAGAGAAGTTCAACTAAATAACACTTTATTTTTGTAATCGAAATGAATTCATTACTGTTGTGAAATGAAATCAAATTTTTCCTTTTCAAATATAAAACAAAAAAAAATTGTCTTAATCTTTTAATCACCAAACAAAATGTTACATAAAACGAAGCCATCTGGTGGCGAAACGGAGTTCGCCGGGTTTGCTAGTATATATATATATATATTTGTCTGTTAACACTCTAACGGTCGCAATTTTAATTTATTCGTTACAAAACTCGAAACTTAAACGTTTTATGTAATATTGAACATCAAGTTCGTGATTGGCTGAATTCCCTCGAGGGGACGAAATCGGACTAAGAATGTGGGGAGTTTAGAGGGGGAATTTTGAAAATTTAAAATATCTCATTTATTATGCGTTGGATCGAAAAATTGAATAGAACCAATCATATTGCAAGTGAAACATTCTATAAACGTTATTATGTACATGTTTTCCCTATATTGAATATTAACCAAGGTATTTACATATTTTAGTTTCCGGCCATCAGTAAACCACCACTCCTACTCATGTCACATTAACAATAAACTGTTATATCGCGAACCACTTCCTTCCAAGGTTAAATGTCAAATATGGTAATCCCATGACTTTTTACTTTGTGAGTTTCATACAAATACGTTATGTAATGACTCCATCAATTAAGATTTGACGTTCTTGTTTATTTAATCTATACAATACTCGACATTTAACTGTTTCAGTCAGCACTACAGATCATATTTGTTAATAGCAGAAATCGTACCGAGAGGGGGGTTAGTGGGAGGTGGGGAATTCAAAATATCTCCGTTAGAATGAGTCGCACCGAAAAATATTATAGAAAAAAAATCTTGTTAAGATGTTGATGCTCTACAATTGTTGTTCTATGCAATTTTTTTGTTACTTAAATATTTAGCGAGTAATTCGTAAGTTCTGGTATGCAGTCAGATTACATGGTGAGATGATCACTGGTGTGGAGTACCAGAACATGGGAAATCTGCGTAGTTTACGCAGCTCCTGCGTGACGGACTTTTTATAGATTGTATTTGGTAGAAACCATTGCAGGTACTAAAATTGAGCTATTTAATAAAAACACTGAAACCCAGTATGCGGGAGTTTATTTAGATTTCCAAAAAGACTGACGAACTCACTAGATTTATGAGTAGTAAACGCATAACGTAAAAATGTTTATGTTGGATGTTTACATTTCCTAATGTTAATAAGGAAAACTCAATCTTTCCTTATAGCTATAAATAAGTGGTGCCAGTTACCCAGACGTTTAGACACACTAATAATTAATCTTAACAAACTACTTATAGACGGCATTTCTTACATGGGTATTTAGATTATAAAAACAAGCAGCATGCTTAAGGAAAATATATTACCTCAGTTCTGATAAAAAATTTCAAAATACAATGGTACTGTAAAACAATTAATGAAAATGTGGCTAAAACTCCGAATATTGCTGACCGGGATAGTGGATTTGAAAGAACCTAAAACTTGAAACGTCAAGTTTAAAGTCTTTTGTTCAAGACAAAGGTCTTCAACAAGAAAAGGCCTTGTTCACTTCATACTATGCAATGCACCCTCTGTTGATAGTGCCAAAGTATTGAAACATTGAATAACTTAATAAAAAAAAGTAAATGTGACGAAGATAGTATACGAAAAGACTTTTAATTTAAATGAATTAACTGTCAAGATTTTTTACCTGTACTGATGCCTTTGCCATGAGTGACAAGGAACAGAATATCTTCTCCTTGAGATTGAGTGAGGCACCAAATGATATCGCCATTGTAAAGAAGATCCTAATCTGAAAAAATGAATGAAATGTCATGCATATATCAAACGGGCTACAGTTTCTTGTTATATGTGCTAAAAAAATTAAATACAAGGCCGGCCTTTAATGATTTAGCCACAATGTAAATAGAAAAAAATATCACTATGGTTCTCTTCATATGAAACTTTTTTTTTCCACTCCTGTTCGAGCATGACATCAAGTAATTTCTTATTAATAAAGACATCTAGAAAACAATTTTATAAATATAAGTACACACACACACACACACACACACACACACACACACACACATATATATATATATATATATATATATATAATACTTTTTTTTTGGAATTGCTTTCTTTATATATTTCTACTACTCTAAATATTATTAAAGCTTATCTTCTATTCTTACTATTTCCTTCACGTAGGAATATTCCCAGAATTATTAATTTTTAATAAATTCCCTTATGTAAACCTTGTCACTGTCAAGACACAGTTTGGGCGATATTGACAAGGCCTACAAAAGGGTGTGGTCAGTGCAACTTTTGAAGTAAGACACTAAATCGAAATTGTAGAAACGTAGACGAAGTGGACGATAAACCATCATCTCACTGACTATGACCTTAACTCGAACACAAAGTCATCTTTGATGATGTAATCTTGAATGAGACTTATTAGAAGCACCGCATAAAGAAAAGAATGCAAATATTTAAAAGTTGGGGGAAATCAGTAAACAATGAACCGAAGTAAGATATTTAAATGATACATGTTTTATTATCTGACTGAATAAGCCCTAATATGTCATTCACTGACCATATTTTTTTTACTTCAGGTAAATAAAGGGATCAATAAATAATAAATAAAGTACCTGACGTACTTAAATGGGTCTAAGTAAGGATTAGGTGCATTTATTTTTTTGGAGTTTTCCTTTTTCAGTTTGTTTTTCTTACTTTGCTAATACATTTATGTTCTGAAATCATGTTTACTTTCTACAGCAAGAAAAAATAAGCTTGAAATGAGTATTATGACCTTAAATCATTTCGTTATCAAAAATGTAATTAAATCCTATTACACTGGATAAACTTCAGAAACTTAGATCTTCAGTTTCTATCTGTAGATGATATTAGGGTAACTTCTTCTTATGGATATATATTCATCCACTTAATATACAAGTTAGTTTCAAGAAAGAGATGTATAATTATTTTTAAACCTCTACATATCCCGTATCGGCTTACATAACACGTGTCAGTATATCTAGTCTAAACTATATTTATTTTATATCTGGAGAGCTAGAAGCTTCCTCTTGGCTGGCAGAGTATAAATGACTATAATATATCTGTATGTATATATATCCACTAATTTAGCCAATGATTTGATTATTATAAAGAGAAAATTAGTATAAAGCGACAGGTATAAATAATAAGTCCATCACCCAGAGGTAGTGTAATCTGAGCAGATTTCCCACAACCTAGGAAATGACATGCTTACGAGGTCAACTCCCCGTCTCTTTTCTGTTTCTCATACAGGAAGTCGCTGATTTACAATAAGAGAAATCAATGAATGACAACACATTATTAATAAACGAATTCGTACCCAAAAATGATTTAGTAAGAGACACAGAGAAACATAATTAAATAAACTTTAATTCTTTGAAATGAGTCAAAATTGTTTAATTGATGACCAGACTTCGTTTGCAATTGGAAGTGGCACTTATCAAATGCTCCGCATTGCCAGAGAAAAAAAATAATGTCCTTTATTAAAAACCACAAGAACACCAACTACAACTGAACAAAAAGCATTGGCTCCGGTAGAATGTACTACCTAATACCCCCCCCCCCCAATATTAGTTATTTTATGGTCGCTATCTTTCAAATGAATTAGAAATATTTGAAAGTTCGTGTAAATAATTTTTGTTACTTACTATAACTGCAGAACCTAATATACAGAAACCCCATAGGACGATGTCCGGGTCCATTTCTGATATCTTGATCTGCGTTCCAGTCAGACCGAATAGGATCGGTTCGAAGATCATCCAGAATATCTCGAAAGCAGTTGCCACAGGGTTCTGAAAATTAAAAATTTTTGTCAACCTAAGAAATGAAATTTTTCGTTGTGACATGTAGATTTTGAAGTTGAATAGGGAGTGCCAATTTCATTGCATGAGTTAAAGGGATTGGCTGAGATTAAGTTTTAATGAATGAATATATAGAAGTTTCTGAATATTTGAAGTTTCATAAAGAAATTACATATTCATAGTTAATAATATGTTTCAATATAGAAATTTCGATGAGTATATTATTTACAAATCAACAAACATACAACACACATTAAAAATTTATATACTGTATTTTTTTGTAGCAATTAAAATCCAACCACATTGTAGAATATATCCGCAATACAAACACATGACACGCAGCACAAAGGTGAGAATCAAAATTCTAACACCAAAATTCATAGGATAGTTAAATATTTTAGCCATGCATGATTAGTTTTCTGAGTTAGATTTTTAGTTAGATTTTTTTTAATAATGTGATGAACTCAGATTTTTAGTATTTATAATTCTTGAATTATTAATTCGAGAACTAATTATCAAATATAGAGTTTCAATTGTAGAAGAAACATTGAGCCAAGACCTTTTATTATACTCTTTTTAATTTATGCAGTATGCTCGGGGATAATAGAAGATGCTTTTTTCCATTGTTGGTGCATTTCTCTTTTTTTTTTTGGTAACCTTAACTTATTTTCAGATGCGCATAACTAATGTTCCAAATTGTGCTCCTGAAGTAGTTTCTTTATTTAATTGTTTTAGTAATCGTAGCTTGATTCTCTGAATGTACCAGAAATCCTCCTCTTGTCACTGTATAAAAAACACGGTAACCCAAATACGTGGTAACACAGCCCGAATGCCTTACTGAGGCACTTCTTAACCTCACTACTCGACTCCTTCTCTATATATTATATTATTAGTAATTAACGTCAGCTTTTTGTTACTGTGGCTAATTGGGATGGGTTATCTACATGTTACCACCCTTTCCTAGCCAGGGTAGGACAAAGGTTTTTACTTAATGAGTTCGTCACTAAATAAATTCCTATTTCCCCAGCCAGGAATCGAACTCGCCACTTTAGGTTTATCTTGGGAGATCAAGACGTATACTTTAGTTCACTTGGCTAACCCGAGTCCCTCCCTCCCTTCTCTATAACAACGAGGTACTCGCCAACACATGACAGTTAAAAGATTAACTGCCAATATTATTTACCACGTTCGTGAGTACCGCACCGCTACAACTCAATAAGAAAGTTGAAAACGATTCACAAAATAAACAATACCAGACATTGTGAGTGCTAAGAATGAAATGGCAAGTTCTGAAGAGGGGCAGATTAGATATTTGTTTACATTATATTTCCTGATCTTGTACTTAATCCCTAAGCAAGTCTGCCCTACTTCCATTCACAGCATAATGTCAACACACGTTTATTAAATCCCTTCTTAGTAAGTAATGAAATGTGTCGTTTTGGCAACTTCGATAGACTAGATTTGTAATTCTGACTACCCCCTTCTCGCGCCTCTACACATCCGGGCTACTGCAGTCCTTTAATGAATGATAAGGAGGTTTTGTCACGGCATCTCCCTACTTCCCTATTCATTATTTTTGCTAATAACGAAACTTTAAAATATCTTCATTTTTTATAAACAGGTAGGGTAGTATTTATGTACGAGGTAATCAATAGGACTCTTTGTTGCGAGTCGAATGTAATTTGAACATAAACGACTTTGGCAGGTCTATGGAATTAAATTTCCTTGCCGGGTCTCTTTGTTCTAGGTGCCCGTAGATCTTCCGTCCCTAGAAGTGGCCTGAAAACCACTGACGTTGTTGGATTAGGTCGCATTTGGTTGTGCCTCTCTGTATTCATGGGCCCCGATTCTTGATCGGCTGATTCGCAGAGACCATCTCTCTGTCTGTGGGAATCAGTATCCTTAACATCGTAAGTTATAATTATATCCCAATAAAGAATCCTTGTGAAGAAACATCAGTTGCTCATCATATGCTGTTGTTGGTCGAAGTTGTTCTTTTTCTCAGTGGGATTCCGTTCTCATTAGCATTCAGGCTGTAATTGTCTATTGTAGGAGTGTGGTGAGCTTTCAAGTTCCAATTTGAATCTGTTTCCTTATCCTCATTTACATTCTCTCCTACTTCTTTCCTGCCATTTTTCTCGGGAGAATTTGTGCAGAGGTTTTTATTATAATATTCTATTTTCGTGTGTATTCATTTGTCGGTTTCTTTCGTTAACTGAGCTCACGAGAACCTAATTCTTAGGCATTTTTTCATTATTTATTATTATTTTCCATTTACGTGACATTTCTGCCACAGGAGATTTTTGTTTTGTAATTGTTTTTTTCTGGGTTCACGAATTTTATATCATTTATTCACTTCACTTTATTTTCATTTAACGTACGTTAACTTCTTTTTCATTAACTAGTCCCCCTTTAGAATAATCCTGGCACTTCTGCGACCAGCTTTTCATCAGGTTAAATTGTATGCTGTTGGGAGTGCAGAACCTCATTTAACCTCTCAGGTTCTCGCCCTTCATTGCAAGCATTACAGTAGTTCTGAGGATGGATACTATGAAAGTGATAAGAGCTTAGAGTAAAGATTTTAAAGAATATTTAATTTCTACATAACCTTAAGCTTTTTCTTGTGTTTGTCAGGCCCATTTTTTAACCTTATCAAAGTTAACTTTCATTGAGTAAATTATCATTATTTGAGAATTTTTGAATTACTTTTTCAAACGAAAAAGTAACGAAATAATCCGTTTTGACCCTCCCTGACCCCATTTTATCAAGTGTCAGTGTATCGTCTGTCCAAATCTAGTATGATTCAAAAACAGCTAGCTTTACAATGTTGAAAATTCAATATATTTTGGAATTGTTATAATGTCAAGTTCTGCTCCTTCCATTTTAATTTTGATTTAGGGAGAGGAGTGGAAAGCGAAACTAAAAACATACAAATTTCATCTTCTATATACACATAAAGAAACCCTATAAACGACCTTCTTTTTATATTTAAATATATCATTAAATTAAGTTCTATGATATTTGTTGGCCTGATACAGGGGATTGGAGAAAGGGTTTATTCCTTTCAAATAAAAAATTTTAAATGGAGTATGACGATTTTGTTCATTTACGTTTTAATTTTAATTATTTATTAACGTCCACTTTTTGCAACTAAGGCTAATTGGGACGGGTTATCTACAGGTTACCGCGCTGTTCTAGCGAGGGTGGGACTCAGGATTTTATTTAATGAATTCCGTCACTAAATAAATTTCTTTGTCCAGGTGGGAATCGAACTTAATTTAATAGGTCTACAATGAAATCTGGTACTCCATTAGAGTTGTTAGAACCCCCCCCCGTCCTTTTATTCTTAATACACCAGTATTTCTAACGCAATGCACTGAAATTTAGTACACTCTCATTTAGTATAAGTACAGAAAGTATTATTCATTAGAAGGAACAATTAATGATTGCGATTGTGGACGGAGTGAGACGGAGCACTTGAACGAAGAACAAAACCATAATTCGGTAAAATCTTTTACAATAATTGTTATTCACTATTTGATAAAATTGTATCCGTAACCAATTTTATCGCAAACCTAGACACTTATTGTTATAATTGTATCCGTAACCAATTTTATCGCAAACCTAGACATTTATTGCTAAAATTGTATCAGTAACCAATTTTATGCTATAATTCCTAGCGGACTGTATTTCAAACTGAATCTAAATTACAAACACGACTTTTTTTAAAAAAAGAAACAATAATAATATTAAATTAAGTAGAAGGCTTCGACCGCTGATCCATTGTACTGGCAAACAATAATTATGACTGTATTTTGATTAGTTACTCCAAATGAACACATATATTGTAATGAAATAAATTAAATTAAGAAGAGAAAATACATTTTTTTAAACAAGATTGGCAAAATCCGTGAAAGTAAGCAACCAGTTTGCGTATGTAATCCATATATAAAATATATACGTTACCTATAATTTACCCTATATAAAGGAAAAGTTAGTGAGTGCAGCCAGTATTTTATTAAATTAGTTTCCATCGATGTTATGCGATATCTACTCTTTTTAGGAGTAGATACATAACACAAAATTGTATATCTCTCTAAATAATGTTACCAAGAATTGGTTAAGTAAAGATTGATTAAAAATATGTCTGAAATTTATCTTTACTTTATTAAAAATATATGTGCTCACAAAACCACATCCTTTTATTTTTCTTCAATAATTTTTATATTAACAAATTTTTTTGTTCCTAATAAACCAAAAGAGCTATCTCTCACTGAGAAGGTTACGTTTCATTCTTTTAGTTGTTTATACATTAAATTTATGATTCATTTTAAATACTAAGATATATCAATTTTTATATATTTAAATGCATATTTTATGTAGTGAACTTACATCCTCTACGTCCCAACCTTGCTTGGACCATGCATATACTGAGAGGAAGGCAGCTGCGATGCATCCTAGAGGTCCTGCTCCTCCTAGACCAACCAGCTCGCTGCCCATAACTGCTAGAAGCCCTCCACCTAGCAGAATCAGGATGCGCATCGGCACCACGAAAGGCTGAAAGATAACACTTATATGTAAAGTTGTAAGAAATTTTACATGATCAGAAGCATTTGGGCTTCTTCAACTCAATCCAAAGAAGGATGTAGGTTCAATTCGTTTTCCAAAAGGGAATTTATTTGGCCAGGACCAACAGAAATTTAGAATAATAATGAAGTAATCAGCTCTCATAACTTCCTTCGGGAATTACAGTTTGAACGGCTTCCCAAGAGCGGGAGGGACGGTTCCAACGATTGTAAAGAGGGAACGAGCACTTCATAACTGTAAGTAGGCAATATTTAATTAAATTTAGATAAGATGTATTAAATTTAGTAAATGTATTGTTTTAGTAAGCACTTAAGAATGGGTTAAACTCATGAATGTTCATTGGGATTTTATAGATTAATAATATTATTTGTTGAAAGGGAAAGAAGGTGGTATGTAAGCCACGAAACATGTAGGGCAATGTTGAATAAAAACTACGGGGAAAGGAATGTGTTTTATTCGTGACCCTTGTCATTAAACTTTGAAAAATATTTGAGAATATGGGGTTCAGAATAATAATAAAAATAAATTCTTCCAGGGGAGCGGGGTTGTAGAGGAGCGAATTAATCTGGGTGTACAAAGAAGGTCTGTTTTCCTCTGCAATGCGTTTATTTACTCCCTAAAGGTCATTGCATGCTCTGAAGATGGAGCTGTTCTCTCTGAAAGTGCACTATGTCTAAATAAGCGCATAGTATTGGAAAACAGGCCTGTGTTGCTCATCCAGAAGAATAATAAAGTTCGGGACTGCATTAAATAAGCACGGCTGGTATGACAGACTACTCATATTTTCTCACCGTATATTTTCTAATATTTAAGTAAAAAGTCCGTCACGCAATGGCTGCGTAAACTAAGCTGATTTCTCTCGTGAAGTTTAACAATAGATAAATCTACATAACACAACTCCATTAAGTGAATAAATATAAAGCGTCTGAAATGTAAACAAACGGTCTGCCAACGTCTCACCGGAAGAAAAACCAATACTGAAATATATCGGAATATAACATATTAATTTTGTTGAAAACTATTTACTTTATCTAGTACTGTAATTAATAATGAATCAGAATAATTTTTATCTCAATCAATCAAATTTTTGTAGTCCCCCCCTCTCCCCGTGGTCCGATTTCAGCCGTTAACGATCTGGATGTTACTTTTTACATAAAACGACTAAATATCAAGTGTGCTAACGATAAAACAATAACTGCGAGCACTAGAGCGGTAACAGACAAGATATATATATATATATATATATATATATATATATATATATATTCATGAACGAACCTCATTTTCGTCATCTCCTCGGTAGGATCGATGGGCATTTGAAGAAACATTTCAAAAATCGCGTCATGAGTACAACCTCAATAGCTGATTTCCCCTATGGGAAATCTGCTAAAATCTGATGAGTAGAAGTGAGGGGTTCTTGAAGGCTGAAAACAAGAATGTACGAATAACTTGCTTAATGTTTGAGTTAAGAGAAAATGTAGATAGCAACAATTGTAGAACAACACTAGTTTAACAAGACTGGTTCTATAAAATTTAATATTTGTGCTACGAATAGTCTAAAAGTTCATCTATGAGAGGCTTCTTCTGATAAACGCTAACCTTTTGAAATACATTCCATATTGATATTTTTTTTTAAGGTTGATACCTAGGTCAGTCCGGACTTTATAAAGTGTGTATTGGGCAGTAGCTATTCCCAAAGGCAAGAACCTAGAAAATGAGGGAAGGTTTTGTTCTCACTCCAATGTCAGCATAAATGAATTTATATATATTCTTTTGCTTTTTTAGTGGATACTTTGTCGTACTAAGAAAAACATTGCACAATCAATATTGATATATTATTGAAGAGGACAGTTAAGAGCCTTTATAATATTTTCGAGATCACTTACATCTTGCATTTCCGGGATGTATGTAGCGATAACTCCCCAGACTATTCCGTACAAGATTCCAATGACGATGGACAAAGGTCCCATGAGGATTTCATATAGTAGAGAACCTGCAAAATAACAATTAGTACATTCATAATTGATTAATTAATATGTAAGGGGGTATATTTTTAATTTTTATCAATGCCTCTTTAAATTATAGAAATAATTATCACTAATTTTATAATTAAACAATATGCTACAATAATTCAGTAACTGTTACAACTAAATTATTGTAACACTTATCAATAATAATTTCAATATATAATTTCCATTATAACCATTCCAAGCCATTTCATCCATCATTATTGATTTTAGTCATTTTTAACGTAAATTTTATTTTAGTTTTAGCATGATATTACCTCCATTAATCAAATAAAGTTAATTGAAGGAAATCGTAATCGTTTGCTAAGAACTCATTACGTGGTTAGAACATGGCTTGGCTCCTGCGGTGTCATGTGATTTTTCAACATTCTAGTATTAACCTATGATTTTTATTGAAAAATCCTTAAATGTAATATCCTGTCTGTAAAGTCTTAAATGGATTTAATGATCGAATCCTTGGTCTATATCCATCTGGTTGCTGTGCTGTGTAGGATCGGGTCTGTTTTCTATGCACCCGCATAGAGGATCCTATTCTATGTTTCGCCACAAATTAACGAAGTAAATATCCCGTAAGGTGAGGAATGCCTTCGACTAGATTGAGAACTCGTTGAGGAATGTTGTGGCAGAAGAATTATATTTACCAAGGAAATAGCTGGTGTCTGGGGGTAGGGGTAAAACAAATATAAGGAATGATCAGTCGAATTTAGTGAGAACAAATTTCAGAGACAATATTTATTTGCTTGGAAGTTTTGGTTACTACGAAAGACTAATTCTTTTCAGAAAGTATAAGAAGGATTACATCCTGTAATACAGAGTTTCTGGGGATTAACGTCTAAGCCCTACTTAGAATTTTACTTGTCTGCCGTTCCAAAACTTAGGTTAGTACAACTTCAGAATCTGTTGCTTGACCTGAAGGAATTGATATCTACAGAAAGAATGGAGAAGGGGAAACAATATAGAGACATAAGCACTTCCCAAACAACTAGGCACTGAAGAGTGGTGAAGGTTGGTAAGATAGACAAAGCACGAGGATTGGCATTGAAAGAAGACTTGGAAGACAGAAGATCGGGTGAAACGATAGTTGAACTAGTGATGCTAGAAAATTTCTACGGGTCTGACTTAGCAATTAATTATGGTGCTATTCGAGTATATGGGTAACTCACTTAATATAGCATTTACTTTTCCACTGATTTACCTGCATATTAAATGTATTGATGTTTATGCCGATTAATACAATAATTACTTAATATTGTAATAATTATTACTATTATAAATTATAATTATTACTAGCGTACCCGGCAGACGTCCTGCACGAAAAATTAAGCGATTAGGATATTAAATTTAATAATATTTTGTTTAAAACAAAAGCTACTTTTAATAACACAAAAAACAACATTTGTTATGTGCACGTTTGCCTAAAAGCAAATAGAAAATAAAATATCTCTAAAACTCTCTGCGCAAAAAGAAAAGGAATAATGAGGGAAGGAAAAGAAGACGTTTTAGTTCTATGATTATCTGGTAGAATGCGCATTACACGTCTTTACAATACAAATAGTTGTAGATCAACAATTGAAATAAATCAAAACCCTCAACAATAATTATGCAAATACATAAATATAAATAAATAAAATAAAATAATTGTGACATTCAAATTAGATTAAAATAAATTTGGATAATAAACAACATTGTCTGAAAATGAAAACCCCTCGCAGCTGCAAGCAGCGTTATAGATGGCATACTTAACCTCTAAGGACATACATTAGATAAACATATTAACATTTCATTACATTTCCAATTCCTTCGCCCTTCGACCGGAGACCTGCTCCATCTGGCGGGTCGATCTGCAGCGCTAAACCATCCGGGGCGTCGCCCAAACGCGTATTTAAAAATTCATTCAAATCGGACCATCCGTCTAGGAGTAGCTCAGTGATATAGCCACGTACGCTAGAATTATATATATAAAGATATAGATGTATTAGCCTGTTAACGCTCTGGCGGTCGCCATTTTTGCTCGATCGTTACTACGGGTCTGACTTAGCAATTGATTATGGCGCTATTCGAGTATATGACTTAATATAGCATTTACTTTTCCACTGATTTACCTGGATATTAAATGTATTGATGTTTATACCGATTAATACATTAATTACTTAATATTGTAATAATTATTACTATTATAAATTATAATTGTTATAAAAAATAATCACGAGTTATACGCAGATTGCAACATAATAATGTAGCACCATTGAGTGGATGTTATACCCTGATATGGGATATACATGGCTATTCTGGGAACAGCGTCGGCCGCCCATTAAACATGCAAAGTTATAACTGGAGTTTCTGGCTTCAAAGTTCTGTTTACTTGTTTTCCGCTAAACAGTGAGTGGTTTCAGTGTGTTTTGTGTTCATCAGTCTTCCATTCACAATTCAAGTTGATTTTTTTTTTTTTAGTCGAGCAAGTCTTGCTCATCCCAGTGTTCTCTACATTCTCTCGGTGCAAATGATTAAGTGTTAATTCTTGTTTATTATAAAATAGAGTTTTTTAGGTACTTTTTAATATTACTGTAATCTAGCAATAGTGTATTGCATAAACGGAATTTCATGGATTGGAACTTGGAAATAACAATTCTACAAAAAATAGTAATGGTACGTAATATGCATTGATATAGATAGAGGATGAGAGAGAGAGAGAGAGAGAGAGTGAGAGAGAGAGAGAGATAGTGATAGTGAGGAGGGGATAGAGAGAATGATAGCTTAAACATTTAAAAGTCGTAATTTAAGGGCAGCGTAAACTAAGCAGATTTCCATCTTGCGGGTAAGACGCAATACTGATCTCTTCCCAGCATAAATTCTCAATTTCGAATTGTAAAATTCGAAAGAATAGACATGTGGTTCTACTAAAGGCTAAGCAATATTACAAGGTGCTAAACATGTCGTTTTAAACATTTGAGATACAAAAAATGTAGAAAATAACAATTTTAGATCATCAATAGTTTAGCAAGATTGGTTCTATAACATATTGCTATACGGCTCATAATAAAGGAGATATTTCAAATTTTTGATTCCCCTCTGAACGCCCATTATTTTTAGACCAATTTCACCCATTAGTGGCTATGGACGTAAGTCTAGCATGAAACAGTTAAATATTGAGTATGAAATAGTTCAAATAATCGTTTTTTAGTTAGGAATATAAAACCGTATTTGATGTCGCCATTGTCAAGCGTATTTCCATGTATCTCACAGAGTAAAAGTTCAATGAAAACAATATTTAGCATTTAAGCTGGGAATACTTTTTAGCAGATTTCCCTTAAGGGAAATCAGCTATTGAGGTTGTACTCATGACGGAATTTTTGATTTTTTTTCTTCAAATGTCCATCGATCCTACCTAGGAGATGACGAAAATGAGATCCGTTCAAAACTGTATATATATATATATTTGTCTGTTGCCGCTCTAGCGGTCGCAATTATTGTTTAACCGTTACCAAACTCGATATTTAGTCGTTTTCTGTAAAAAGAAAGATCAAGTTCGTTAACGGCTGAAATCGGATCAGGGGGAGGGGGGGGTTTAGAGGGGGAGAATTTTGAAATATCTCCGTTACTATAAGTCGGATCGGAACAGTGAATAGAATCAATCTTATTGAAAATTAAATACACTATAAATGATGTTATATACATTTATTCTCTATCTTGAATACTAACTGAGATATTTGCATTTTTCAGTTTTCAGCCTTCAGTAAACCCCCACTTCTACAAGTGTTACATAAATAATGCTAAGTTATATAATAAAAGATATTAATTGAAGCCTAAATAACAAATATTGTTTTCATTGATCTTTTACTTTGTGAGATATATGCAAATACGTTCTGTTAACCCCCCCCCCCATTCTTTTGTTTTTGGATTACTAAAATTTGAGTGATTGAGATAAAACTGATTCTGATTCATTACAAATTACACCACTAGCTTTAGTAAATTGTTTTAAATAAAATTAATATGTTATATTCAAATATATTTCATTAATTGTTTGTCTTTCCGGTCTATCTATGCAGCGCTACAAGGTTGGCTTACCTGTTGGTTTACAATTCAGCCTTGCATTGTACATTTACTGAGCATTCACGGCTGTGTTACCTGTATGTATATTTATCTATTGTAAACCTTCACGTGGGAAATCTGCTTAGTTTACGCAGCATCTGCGTGACGGACTTTTTCATGACATAAGGTCTTTTAATTTATGACATGAGTAGGGGCTTGCTGAAAATTAAAAAAAAAAAAATTAAATATCTCGGTTATTACAAACTAGAGAACAAATGATTTAATATCGATCCTATAAAATTATTTGATCCGAAGTATAATATCAGAGATATTCCGTATTTGCAAAATTCCTCCCTAAAACTACCCTTCAACTGGTTCGATTTCAGCAGTCGGTAATGAACTTGGTCTTTATTATTTCATAGACCGTTTATGAAGAAAGTGTATGAAGGTAACAATAAACAAAAATTGAGACCGCTAGAGTGGTATCAGGCACACATATGAATGTTTATATATATATATATATATATATATATATATATATATATATATATATATATATATATAATTTTGAGGTCGTACTTATGATTTTCAAAAATTTCCCTAAATGTCTTTAAATCATGATGCCCTAGATGACTAAAATCAGATCCATTCAAAACTATGTATACATATATATTTGTATGATAAAGCTCTAGCTGTCTCAGTTTTGATCGTTACTAAACTCGATATTTAAACGTTTATGTTAAAAAGAAAGACCAAGATCTAGTTTTCCTTCTTTACTAGAAAACGTTTATTTGATCTCTACCATACTCAATATTTAACTGTTTCAGTCAAGAATATAGATATTATTTGTTATTAGCTAAAATCATACTTGAAATGGTGGGGATTTAGTGGGGAGGGTAATTCGAAAATTTAAAATATCTCCTTATTACCTATTTTTTTTTTTTTTTTTTTTTTTTTTTTTTTTTTTATCAGAGTCCATATTGCCTAAAAAAATTAATGTAAAGAAAGGAAATTTTGGACCTTGTAAGCCCTACGTGGGTTTGAGTTGGTAGTCTCCTTGTACTGAGCGATGCGCTCTACTATAAGGAGTGGTTGAGAAAATTTGGTGTTGTAAGAGGGAAGGTTAAATGTGGGTTGACCTGGTATCTGGCGGTGCCAGGTGGAAAGGTGAGGGATAGCAGGAAAAGGAAAGAAGAAGATAGGATAGGGGGAGAGTAGGTAAGAAGAAAAGAATAAAGGTTCCCATAACAGGAGAGCGAAAACGTAGGAAGGCTTATTATGAGCCGGTTATAAAATGTTATAGAACCATTCTTATTAAATCATTTATTGTCCTCTATTGTTGTTCTATCATTTTTTCGCAACTCAAGTATGAAGGGAGTTATTCGTACTTTTTTGTTTTTAGTCTTCAGTAACTCCCCCTCCCCCATCCCTTCTATTCATCGGTTTTCACATAGAAATAGAGAATTTGTGGTGAGATGAGATCAGTAGTATGTCATACCAGCAGGAGGGAGATCTGCTTAGTTTACGCAGCCCCTGCGTGTCGGACTTTCCTAGGTAGGATCGATGGACATTAGAGGACATTTTTCGAAAATCATATTACGAGTACAGCTCCAATAGCTTATTTCTTAACTTAAGAGGCATCCACCAAAATAAGAAGCGTCTGAATGCTTGTAACATACCAGATGAGAACATGACTCCCTGAATGATGCCAAAGGCTGCTACGGATGCCGCATCATCCATCCCAGAAATAGCAATGATGAGGGTTGGTATCCCCTTCGCTACACCATAGCCCTTGTTCCTCAGTCTGAATAGGCAAGGCACAACTACAGCTGGTGATACTGCCCCGATTATAGACCTGAATAAGGAAAATTTAGTGAAATAAATATAATAATATACATACATATATATATATATATATATATATATATATATATATATATATATATATATATATATATATATATAATGACAATATAAAATAATTAAAAACTCTTATACATCCACAATAATCAAACACACACTCAAAGCTTCTAGTATTGATAACTCTCTGGGGTTATCTGTCTGTCCCCTATTAATCCTTTAATAAGATATTCTGTTAAAAGACGTTTAATTTTTTAAATAATGGTTTTCTTTTTTAGTTTTGGTTATGTTATTCAATTTTAAGTTTGTCTTCTGTAATCATATTGATATTAATAGTGAGTCATTTCTTCCATTTTATAATAATAACAAAAATTAGTGTACATTCGCCTAATATTTATTATTAACGTATTCGTTGATACAGTTAGTTGCTAACAGTTAAAATGTTTCTTTTTTTGCAGGGCTCTGATGAAGAAATAAAATATTCCGGAATCTTGGTAATACTGCTTTGATTATACCCCATCTACCAGCATCCACAGAAGAAATTAGAAAAAAATACAAATATATATACAAAATATTAATTCTACATTAGATTCATGTTCAGGACATATAAATAGATAAAATAAGTTATTTAAATCAGTGGGAAAAACATAAAATAAACAATTAACTGTATATAAATAAGTAATCAAACATTACATTAACCTCTGCTAACAAGAAAAAAAATTAACACGAATTTAACTATAACGAATCAATAAAAACTTCTAATCTAAATAACTCCTTTCAGGTTTAACAAAACGCATAAATTTATATCATTAATTTGATATTATCATTTGGATTTTCAAAATGTTACCTTTGTATTAGAAAAGATTAATATTTTTCTCGTAGTTCTGATGAAATTCCCTTTACTAGCTTAAATTCCCTAATAGCTTAATTAGCAATTACTGTCGGAGAATTCAAGATACTCAGGATTTTATTTTGATCCTTCCGGATGCCAAAAAAAACAAAACTATTTTCTCAAATTTGTGTATTGTGCGTGTTAGCACTCGGTAATATACAGGTATGACCTTAAACCTGATAACGTACGAACAAAATGTTCATCAAATTTTCATTATCATTGATACCCGGTAAAATCTAATGAATGTTAGAAGGGGTTTAGAAGGGGGGGGCGAACGAAAATAAAACATATATATATATATATATATATATATATATATATATATATATATATATATATATATATATATATATATATACTTTTCATGAACAAAACTAAATTACATTTTTACTTTTGTCTTGAAAAATGTAAGAATTACATTCTTTCCGAAGATATTTCGTTAAAGGCTGTTGAGAAAATTCACTGAGGATTAGCAGGGAGAATATTTCGAGGCGAAATTCTTTATATTTGAATACTAAAATTTAAAAAAAATAATAATTCGCCCTATTTTGTGCCGTTTTGAGGCAGTATGATTTAATAATAAAATAATTTAATCTCTAAGAGTGCATTTCAAATGAGGTATACAATTGATAAATACCGGAAGTCTTGGCAAATATTAAAGTTTTCTTGTTCTTATGTGAATTAAGATATATATTTATAACTAAAAAAAATAAAAAGTGGTTTTGTAATAATAACAAACCGTGTAGAGAGGCAGGACGACCTGGATAGGAAAAAATAACAGCTGATATGTCTCAAGTGGTTTCAGCTACCCGAAAACATTTCATACAACAAGGTCAACTGGCTGATATCAATCCTGTCGACCACTCGACGATTGAGGTGTATCATTTCAAAATATTCTTCCACATACATACCTACATGCATAAGTATATATTATATATATATATACACACACACACACGTATAATATACAGATGATTAGAATGGAGACTGTCAATGCCACTATTACTACCAATAGTCAATGGTTCAAATACCGTTCCTAAATGTTTATGCACTTAGGCAATACAATGAGGTGCAACTTAAGATTGAGTTCTTTTAGAATATAATGGGACATATATCACGACATTCAAGTGTAAGACATTACCAAGTGTCAAATATATCTCACACGAAATTTGATTAGTACGATGACAAGTGCTTATATAACACGCTTGTAATATCTCACCACATTTTCTCTATATCCACGTAAAATATCGGGGATATTTTGACTTTTCGAATTCCCCCTCTCCCCCTCTCACCCCCCCCCCTCTCTACTCTGTGTCCGATTTCAGGCATTAACTATTATTAAATTAAACTTAATTTGCAATAAGATTGTTCTATACATTTTTTCTACCTGGTGTATAGTAACGGAGATATTTCGAATTTTGGAAATTCCCCCTACTAAGCCTCCTGCTTCCTGATTTCAGGGATTAACGAACTTCACCTTTGGTTTTGCATGAATCGCTTATATATCTAGTTTGGTAACGATGAAACAAAAAATGCGGCATACAAGTACACACACACACACACACACACATGTATATATTATTTTTTATTTATTTATTTTTTTTGTAGGGCCTCATTTTTGCCATCTACTAGGTAGGATCGACGGTCATTTGAAGAAATTTATCACAAATCTTGTCATGAGTACGATCTCATTAGCTGATTTCCCTTAAAAGGGGATCTGCTAAAAGAGCGGCAATAACAGGTCACTTATTGTTTTCCTCATCTCGGCACCTCTTTTTGCAAACCATTCTTCCATTATGGCTTTCGCTAACAAACTTTCTACATAGTTAGGCTAAGTTTTTCTTTTCCTTCTGTGTTGTTATACTTCCAAGTTGTTTTTAGGCTCTGGAGGAGGTGGTATGAACTACTAAAGGAGCTATGAACTACTAATACACAATAAAATCTTGTGAAGTATTGATAGAGTTTTCAGTCATCCGTCTAGTGATGCCCTCGTCCCTTTAATTACTCACTGTGTTGCAGTTGTAAATTGACTTAATTGACGTTATACTGAACTTCACTTAAGGGAAATCAGCAATTGAGGTGGTACAGATGATGAAATTGAGGCCGGTTCCAAATTTAAAATATATATTTGTCTGTTACTGCTCTAGCAGTCGCAATTATTGTTTGACCGTTACCAAACTCGATATTTAGTCGTTTTATATAAAAAGAAAGTTAAAGTTCATTAATGGCTGAAATCGGACTAGGGGGAGGAGGTGGTTTATAAGTGAAGAATTTTGAAAATTCGAATCATTTCCGTTACTATACGTTGGATCAAAAATGTGTATAGAACTAATCATATTGCAAATTAAACGTACTATAAATATTGATTTATTCTCTATCTTGAATATTTACTGAGATATTTGCATTTTTCAGTTTTCAGCGTTTAGCAAACAACCATTTCTGCTCATGTTACATAAATTATACTCTGATATATAATAAACCACATTATTCGAAGCTTAATACCAAATGTTGTTTTCAAGAGACCTTTATTATAGTGGTAATAAATCCGAGTTAAATTAAAATATTTTTATTATATATATTAAGTTATAATACGAGTCTTAGCAGTATTCTTGAACTAGTTTGAATAAATGCAATCAAAGTGGGAATACCAATGCACAAAAGTATTTCACATCCTCATCAACCATAATAATGTCAGTCTAATACAAGCAAGACATATAACTAATGAAAATCAACTCCAAAATTATACAAAATTATATCGATATTTCTACTTACCCCAGTAGAATTCCCCAGAACCACGGTAGGTGTAGGATGTAGTGCGTGAGAACAGCCACTATGGCACACTCGACGATCCAAGGTAAGAGCCCGATCTTGAGCACTTGGGACCAAAGCCTCTTCATGGCTTCCGAATCAAGGTCCAGCCCTGCTCTTGTCAGGATTATCACCAAAGCTATCCTCCTAAAGGAAAATCATCGTGAGTACTGACAAGTTGCATTGCTTATAAGTCGATTTCAAGGTAATGTATCAGAATATTTCCACAGTTGTAGAAAATTGTCAAGAACTGCATGGTGAATTGCAATAAGGTGCTACGTAAACTAAGATGCTACGTAAACTAAGAATTGCTGTATGAGGAGAAGAAGGGCAAAAGATTAAATACGGCTGAGGGGCTGCATATAAGGCTGGACAGACAGGCGAATGGAGATCGGAATATTAATAAGAAGGAGAAGGCGCTAAGGCTGCGACATGTCGGTGACGGGGCCCTGTCTTCTCTACGGGGGCAGAGGTTCAGTCGCCCGGCAGTCGTGGTCCAGGCAACGCAGCTTTAATCAGGTACCTCCTTCATCTTCTCTCTATTATTAGTATGGGGGTTTTTGTTTATTAGATGTTTCTTACAGTTCCTCTGGGTAGTTTTTTCAGAGGTTCTCACCCACTGCGATATGTTTTCCATATAAATCCGAAATGTAGGTAGTTCTTAATTTTATTTAGTTTTAATTTATTTTTGTTATTATTTGTTGTTAAGGTATTTATTATTGTTACTTGCTGTTAAGGTATGTTTTTTTTTTGTTATTGTTACCTGTTATTACTTTTGAAAGGGCAAATCACCTTCGATGTGGTGTCCATTAATAAATAAATTGTAAATTGTGTAATTTTATTTAGTTTTTGACATATGCTTACCGTTGTTTGCTTTTATTATTTGACTTGTTATTAAATTTTTTGATTGTTTTGGCTTTAATTTATAGTAGTTGACCAGGATTAGATTTTATATATATATATATATATATATATATATATTTTTTTTTTTTTTTTTTAGTTGACTAGTTTTAAGAATTAACATTGTTTTTACTATTTATATTGTGTTTGTTTTTTATGATTGTTATTTATTTTGCCTTTTGGCCATGCTGTGAATGTTAAATTAACTCGAGGTTTGTGTTTGTCAGCAGGCACTGAGGATGGAGCGAAGACTCCGAAAGTGCACTCTGCATTATATTAAAAAACAGTAGAGGACTTGGCCTTCTTATTGATCCTGATCAATTGGTTCCTCTACCATCCAACATATTCCAGAGATAAACTAAGATGGTTTCCCATTCACTGGAATATAATACGCTGATCATCTCTTCTCACTATCTATTCCCTATTTCTTCCGCAATACGAAGCCCAGGTAAACAAGAATGATTTAGTGGCTGTGTTACTTTAAGTGAAAATTGACAGTTAGCCGAAGCAGAGGTTTACTGAAGACTGAAAAAGTAAAAATGTGTAAAAAAATAGTTCTAGAAAATTAAAATTCCAAAAACATTGGTATATATAATTTTTTTCGATCCGACTCATAGAAATGAAGAAATTTCTAATTTTCCGTTATTGCGCATTTCAGCAATGACCTAATACGACCAACAGTTTTCCATTAAACGGGTTTGTAACAATTGCAGTGTTGATCAAATAAAAATGCTGTTTAGAACCTAAAATAAAAAATGATGATGGCACATGTTTGCACACATCTCACACAGTAAAAAGTCCGTCACGCAGGGGCTGCGTAAACTAAGCAGATTTCCTATGTGAAGTTTAGCATTAGAGAAATCTGCATACTGGTAACACAACACCACCATATGTAAATACAAACGGTAATGAGAAATCTTTCAGTTAATTTCAATAAACTCCCAACTGAAACGGCTTCTGAATTGAAAGAAAAATTTACATTTTAATAACTCAAATTTTAGTAGTCCAAGAACTAAAGAAGGGGGGTGGGCGGATAAACAGAACGCATTTGCATAAATCTCACAAAGTAAAGAAGGTCAGGTAAGGTTAGGAACGACAGGTTAGGTTAGAAACTTCCGCCAGAGCCGAGACTTACGAAAACGGCCGAACTAACCCGAACAACACCCGACCACAGACTTCATAAAAATGCAAATATCTCGGTTAATATTCAAGATAGAGAATAAGTGTATATAACAATATTTATAGTAAATTTAATTTGCAATAAGATGGGCTCAATACAATTTTTCGATCCGATGCATAATAACGGAGATATTTCGAATTTTCGAAAATCCCCCCTCTAACCCCCCCCCCTCCCTCTGGTACGATTTCAGCCATTAACGAACTTGATCTGTCTTTTTACATAAAACGGTTAAATATCGAGTTTCGTAACGATCAAACAAAAATTGCGACCGCTAGAGCGTTAACAGACAAATATATATTTATATATATATATATATATATATATATATATATATATATATATATATATATATATATAATTTTGAACGGACCTCAATTTCATCATCTCCTGGGTAGGATCGATGGACATTTGAAGAAAGTTTTCGAAACTCGCGTTATGACTACGACCTCAATAGCTGATTTCCCTTAAGGGAAATCTGCTAAAAACTTGCCGTCGTAGCTTCTTATTAGCAGATTTCCTTTAAGGGACATTGAATGAGAACAATATCTAGTATTTCTGCTTAGAATAAAGAGAGATCTGATATAACACGTTATTGTTAATATGACTTTAGTAGGAGTGGGGTCCTACTAGGCGATGTCGCTCAGTATCATTTAATTCCAATTCTCTACACTAATATTTTAAAATAAAGAAAAAAAAATGTTATCAAAATTATTATTATTATTATTTTAACTTTTTATCTTAGTGACACACGCTTATGGATTTTATTTTTATTGGTTGACTTTTTTTTTAATTTTTCTATTGGGTTTTATCCTGTACTGCTTTTGTTTGCTATTGTCTTGTGATTGTTTTTACACTGTTGGCCTTGGTATGTTTGTTATTTTGTCTTCAGGTATTTGTTGGTCAGCCGGCTCTGATGATGGAGCGCTGACTCTGTAAGTGCACTTTGCATAAATTTAAACACAATAATAAATGGTTTTACTCCTTACTCTCTTATCCAGTATCCCATTCTAATAAACCACTTGTAAAAGAACATCACACACATGTGAAGAAAATGCATCACTACCGATATCAAATGGGGGATTTACATATGTGGATATTGCTTTGCTAACGTCATTTCTGGGTTGTAGATTAATTATAATAGACAAATAGTAGTGACAACAGTTAATGACAATTTTTACAAAAAGTTCAGTCTTAGAACCAGTAATTATATTTTAAACCAGTGGCCTTTTTTTACACCAGAATTCTTAAAATAAAACAATTATTAAATGTAGAAACAGGAAAAATCAAATTAAAATTAAAAAAAAACGTTCAGGGAATAGAATTAAAACCAGTTATATTTTTTTCGTTGCTTCCCTTCTATTCATACGAGTATAATAGGAAAAATGGTGTATTTAGGCAAGAAAAAAGGGAGATAAATGTGAAATAAGGGAATTCATTGAAAAAGGGATTGGGGGAGTATGCATCAGAAGCAGATTCGAAATGAAAACAGTCAGCTTGGATATTTCACCTCAGGATCTGGATTATGCAAAATAGCCTTGCTTTTCGTTATTAAACTTTTATTTTTCTAGCTTGGCCATTTATCTCACTCTAACTTGGTCTTTCTTTTCCTCTCTCCTTCCATTCTAACCCTCCTCATACCCTACTTCCTACCCTTCTGATCCAACCAACCTCAATTATCTACGGCTCTTCCTGAGTTTTATTTTAACCCCTCTTCAATCCTGAGCTAATGCAAGTTTAACATCTAACTTTTGGTGTGCTTTCTTCGATTGAGATGACTCGGCAAATGAATAAAAGTGCATCACGCTGGCACTAAGTAAATTAAGCAGATTTCCCACGGGCATAATATGTGGCCATAACCCATGACAGTCCGTTACCATGATTGATAATACGCTACATTTTACACGGGATTTTGGCTGGCTGGGGGAGGTTCATTATTAACAGAAGGATGTAACAGGCCACACACTTCGACTCTTAAAAATCCTTTAATTAGAGGCAGAGTTCTTTCGGGGCTGCCTGCTCATCTTCAGTGCTCTAGAGTAGGGCACTATTCACACGGGAGTGAGCTAGACAATGAAAAGCAACTTCCCTCAGAAACTACTCTGCCTCTACTAAAAGTACTTTTAAAATTGGAGGTGTGGGACGTTTTATATCCTTCCGTTGCTATGTGTTACATATTGTAGGGGCTGAAAAGTTAATAAGAAGTGTCATGTTCAATTTGCAAACCGTACAGACTGATAGTTAAAAAAAAAACTAATATTTTTTATTCATTTACATAAGTACATATGGGAAATCTGAAATTGAGGTTATCACACGATTTTCAAAACTTTTTATTTTCATAACGCATCGGTCTTACATTGGCGAAGAAAAAATGAGGTCCGTTCAAATTAGTTCATAAACATTTATCGAAGTTCCTAATGTTTATTTTTTTATGCTTACAAAGGCAATTTAGGCCATTTTTGTGATTTCAGCTGTCTGTGACCTTTCCCCTTCCCACATCAAATCACGACATTTTCACGTTGAGCTAATATCACTAAACATGTCTGTCACTAAACGGTTCATGGTCATTTTAAATGTGAAAGTTTCACATACTATGGGATCTAAAGAGAATTTCTTTATATAAGACGTCATCAATGAAGATTTTAGTGTCCTATTGGCAGCAATTTTTAGTCTGCTGTTAATAATTTCAGTATTATATGATAATCTTTAAAACTAATGATAAAGATGTAAATCAAACTCGGAGGAATTTTAGGAGTAACATAACCAAATATATATAAAATCTTATTATAAAGTTAGATGCATTTTTTTTTCTGTGTATATCTCTTCAACTCAAATATTGGTATTCCTTTCTATAAATCGCCTTCCCCCCCATTTCTAGTTTAAAATTAAGGACATTGTTTATTATTTTTCACTACACCTTATATGCTAAGTCCTGTATAATGGATAGGGCTCTAAGTAAGGAAGAGTGAAGAAGAGAACATTGTATCTGCTGAATCTGCTTAGTTAAAGGAGTCACTGTGTGTCGAACTTTCTAATTAAGTGATGAGTTATTTCCATTCATATTGAGATATGAGATTACAAATTACGATTCGTTGTCTCACTACTAATCGAAAAACGAAGACGTACATTCATAAAAGATAAAATTCATTAACATCTGAGATTTATGTGTTTCAAACCACAAGACATTTTTACATTTAAATATTAATTAATTTAATCTATATAGGTCTACCGAATTGTAAAATGGCGATTTATCATCGAGTAAAGTTTTCACGTTACCTGGAAGAGAGAAAACAATTATTACATTTTTTTAAATGAATGTAGCATTTCCTAGTGATCTCCAAGTTTCTTAAAACTGAAATAACTTGTGAGCAGGCAATAATTTATATAAAAATTATCTTTGTAACTTCAAGTTATTTGTTTATGAAAAATAAATTATTATTATTATTATTTATTAACCTCTACGTTTGGGTACTATGGCAAATCGGGATAGGTTATCTACAGGCTACCACCCTTTTCTAGCCAGGGCGTTACTGAGGAGTTTATATAATGAGTTTGTCACTAAATAAATTCCTATTGCCTAGGCGGGAATCGATCTTGCCACTCTAGGCTTACCAACTGAGATTAAAGGCAACTATTTAACTCACATAATAATAACAATACAAAACTTTAACTCATTAATAATAAATTAAAGAGTCCATATAAATTAAATAAACAAAATAATAAATAAATAATCCATGAATTTCTTGTTGATGATGAATGTAAGCTGAAAAGTTAACACTTTTATTGCTAGTATCTACAGCATTTTCAAATGTTACAATCTGCCAGCTGCACTTGGCTTTATTAAATTTAAAATAATTATTACTACTTCAAGTTCTATGTTTTTTAATCCACCGTTATTACTGTTGATAGCTAAAATATTTCGTTTGGATGCCAATAAGGATTGTTCCAACTCTTTTATAACTGGAATGTTTTTTATTTAAATTAATGGTACTGTTATTCATCTGATTGCTGGAAGTAATGATCAAGATTACTTCATATTTAGCACATCATAGTAAATGAGCTCATAGTAATCGATAGCAGAAAATAATTACGTTGAAGAATATTTTTTTTCGAATCTTTAGACCAACAAACTTTGCTAGCCAACAAGAATACAGTCATTGAAACAATTATGAGCCAATTCCAATCTGTTGACGTTGATAGAGTTCTTAACTCCAGTTTCTACCGAATCTATTGAAGTATTTGTAATTTTAACAAGTCGCTCCCTGAAAAGTATTTAACGTCTCACACAAACATAAATAAAATAAAACTAATAAGTCAAATAAGGATTTCGTCTTGTGAATATTTAAAATTATTCTATAAAAACATGACTTACATTATAAAAACTGGAGAGGCATGTAAATAGTGTCAAATATATATGTATCTACATTTGAATCATTTACTATTGTATTGCCCCGTTTTTACATAACACAGGGTAAAATTCCTTGACAAATATATAGTGCATCAAAGAGAACCCCTATTATTGGTAGACATTTTGGATTAAAACAGTGTACATAAAGTTAATGATGTTTTCTGTTTGTTTTCAAAAGTTTGAGATAGTTAACAGTATTAAAGAAATAATTTTATTATTTTTATTGGGGTGCTTAAACAACAATAATCGGAACATTATTTATTATATGCAATAATACTTATTATTCTTCTGTTGGTTATAAATCATAGAGAAGAATTATTTTAATTTGATATATCAGAAAACTGATCTTTATTTAGACATTATATTAAATATACATTTACATTAAATTATGATTTATTAAATTAAGTATTATAATTAATTAGATTAATATATTACATAGCAATGTATATGCTGTTAATTTGTACTTCAGAATATATTATTATTTATTTACACATTTTTAATACGTTACATTATTTTATTATTATTTATTAACTTCCACTTTTTGCAACTAAGGCTTATTGGGATTATATTATTTTAACAACCGTACTAACTGGCCGTAATTGGCAAGACTCTTGGCAACATGTTTGTAAACATAAGCCAATAAAATATCTACCTACCTATCTAGTAAATGAGCCCCCAAAAAAAAAAAAATTGAAATCCCCTCCTCACGCATTGTCTATCATATTTAACATTTTTTTCCTCTCAGGAATCTGTTTGATTTGCTGTTAGTTTACCTTAGTATGGAGACAAACTGGTCATAGCCTCCGTGTATGTTGATGAAGCCCAAGTTCTGGAAGAGTATGCCTACAATGAGCATGCCTACTAGGCCAGGCATAGCTACCATCCTGAAGAGCCAACCTCCTAAGTGGGCGCAGATGCATAGGACAGCGATGTCAAACAGCTGACCCCCTGGTGCCGAGTCGTCTCCCATCACTGCATAGATGACGCCCCAAGCTAGGAGCACGAGCATCAGTAGGGCCACCACTCTCGCCACGTGCCTGCCCAACACAACAAATACATTTAGAAGATGGAAATTATTCACAAATTATAGACAAAATATTCTGGAAATTATACATTTGAATCTACACATAGACTGGATAAAAGCCCTTTAAAGAAATATTGGAAACGAACAAGCTGACACATTAGCAAAGGAAGCAGCTCAAGTCACAAAAATAATCCCAGAATTCTCTCTCGTACCACTCTCATACATTAAAAAAGACTTACGTACCGACACAATACATAAGTGGAACAGAGAATGGACGACATGAAACAAATCTTAAAGCTTACATCAATAAATACCAAATATAGCTCACAACGACTACAACGCAATTAAGAGTCACCACCACAAATGCACACAATTTCTAACGGGACATGGACAGACAGGGCATTATTTAACAAGATTTAAAATTCAAGGCAATGACAAATGTACTTACGACTCACAGACAACACAAACGTTTTTACAAATACTCTATGACTATTCAACAATTAATCAAAATAGATCAAGTTTAATAGTAAACATAATTTTAAAAGGAGGCAATTGGCCAGAACCACCTCATATTATATTTAACAAATATAATAAAGAACTTATAAAGTTTATCAAATGTATAGATATGGATGTAGCAAAAATACATTGGAATGCAGAGTTGATTGTGAGGAATGGGAATTATAATTCAATATATTTACCTTACACAGGCTCGCAAAGTAAACATTGGTCGAGTTTAACTTTAATTGATTTGTTTTTGTTTTTTTATTTATTCTTATTTTATTTTTAATTTTTTTCATTTCATATATTAATTTCATTTGTAATTATCTTACTTATATTAATATTTTATTTTTTTATTATTATTTTTTTATATTATATTTGAGTAGATAGTTGATTAACGTGTATCTATTGTAAAATAAAAATGTATTTAAATATAATCATACATGTAATATGCCATGGGGCAATGGAACATGTATTCACATAAATAACTCCTCATAGAGTTACTATGAGGAGAAAAAAAAAAGTCCGTCACGCAGGGGCTGCGTAAACTAAGCAGATTTCCTATGTGAAGTTTTAAAAAAGAGAGATCTGCATACTGGTAACACAATACCACCGTGGATTCGAGGAGGGGAGGGGATTTCTTGTCAAGAAAAAGTCCAAGAAATTCTTGGGTCTTTTCTTCAGAGTTAACAGGGGAAAGAAGTCAGAGGACTGATGGTGGGGGGGGGGGTGATGGGTAGACTATTAGATGACTATTAGTCTAATAGTATTAGAGAGGTCATGGATAGAACATGTAAGACTGGTTGTGGGAGAGGGGCTAATCCTAAACCCTTTAATCCTGTATCTTCCATCATTATTGTTGGCCGATATTCTCGGCGGACTCGACGAGTCATATGTTTTTATTTAATTAAATATTACCATATGTTTTTATTTAATTAAATATTACCATATGTTTATATAATTAAAATAAAGTAGTGTTTTCTTTTTGTTGTACTGAGGCGAACGCGTAGTTTTTTATTCTATTATCTAAGGCCGGTCAGACGACTTGTGAGTAAGCAAACAATTATCTTATCTGTTTCTTTCTCTTGTCCTCATCCGTTTCTTCCTGTTGACTACCGAGTTTGTTCTGGTGTGCACTTGTGAGTTGAATATTTCTTTACGCGGGTGCTGTTGAATTTTCAATTGTCTTTAAGTGAATTCATTCATTAAAATGAGTGCCCGTAGCAATGACATGATGGATCAGGACACTATTTACTCACCTCCTTCAACTTCTAATTCCGTTACAAATATGGAAATTAATTCCAGCATACATTCAGAATCGAGGGATAGTGATAGTGAATCTAACGCAAACGGAAGCCCTTCATCAGGTCAATACATTATGACGATTGTCGATGGACATTTTTTTAAACTAGTTAGCGATAAATGTACGCCTTCCAAAGTCGTGGCATTTTGCCGAAGATGTGAGCCCCAACAAAAAGAAATAAAGAGGCACAGAAATTCATCTTCCAATTTTTTAACACATTTGGAAAGGAAACATGGAAAATCGACAGTAAAAGAATTTCAAGAATATGCAAAAACAAAACAATGCAACTGTTACGAAGCCGTAGTATTCAGCGGAAGCATATTTCTTCACCTAAAATTAAATTGACCCAGGAAGAATTTCATTCGCAAATTTGTAAGTTTATTTTAAGTTCCATGATTCCCTTCCGTGTCGTCGAGAATGAGTTTTTCAGTGACCTTTTAGAAAGTCTTAGTATAAGCAGTTATGGCCTAAAAATTCCCAGCCGGCGTTCTGTTGTTCAGACATGTGAAGAACTATATGAAAAAAATAATTCTGCTCTACGGGAATTACTGAGTAACAGGGACAGTATTTGCACGACTGCTGACATTTGGTCGGGTAAGAGAAGGAGTTTCATTGGAGTCACGGCCCACTGGATCACACAAAATTATGAGAGAGAGTCGACAGCTTTAGCTTGCAAGAGTACACACCGGATAGCACATCTTCTACATGAAATACACTTAGACTTTGGACTAAGCTCTTCAAAATTAGTAGCAACTGTGGCGGATAATGGGTCAAATTTTATTAAAGCCTTCAAGAAATTTGGGGTTGATCAATCATCTATAGATATGACCAGAGAAACTATTTTTCTTCCTGAATATGACGAGATTAGAGATGAAGATGATTCGACAACTGATGAAGAAGAATCTACAACAGGTGTACCTGGGCGAGAATTGGACCGAAAAAAGTTCCCGGAAGCAATGGAAAGTCTCTTGCCAAATCATCTTCGATGCTGTTCCCATACACTCAATCTATGAGCAGTGTCTGATGTACAGAAAGAAATGAAGAAGTATCCTTCAATCTCTCAGCGTCACACTTCTGTTATGGCCAAATGCCTTATGGAATTTGTGCTCAAGACCAAAATCGGCAGAGATAGTTACAGATGTTCTAGGCCTGGAGACACGCGTTGGAACTCTTTATTTGATGCAATGAATCAAATTGTAAAAATCAAAGACAAATGTTCCGTACTATACCGACAGTTGAATGTCACACACCATTTGACCTGCAACGAATTTTTATATCTTGAAGAATATATAACTATTTCCACTCCTTTAGCGGAGTTGCTAGACATTTTACAAGGAGAAAAAAATATTTTCTGCGGCTTACTTTTACCTTCATTGTTGTCCCTTCCGAAAAAACTACAAGATTTAAGAAAAAAGTCCGTCACGCAGGTGCTGCGTAAACTAAGCAGATTTCCCTCGTGAAGTTTAGTAATAGATAAATATACATACTGCTAACACAACACCGTGAATAAATAGAAACGGAAATAAGAAATGTTTCATCCAATTTCAATAGCCCGCCGACAGGAAGCGCTAGGTTAGAAATGTAAACAAACGGGTCCCGCCTCACACCGGAAAGAAAAACAATTACTGAAATATATCAGAATATAACACATTAATTTTATTGAGAACTATTTACTATATCTAGTACTGTAATTAATAATGAGTCAGAATAATTGTTATCTCAATCAATAAAATTTTAGTAGTCCAAAACTTTAAGATGGGGGGGGGGAGTCACCAGTGCATATTTGCATGTATCTCGTATAATAAAGGTCTCTTGAATACAATTTTTGGTATTTAAACTTCCAATAATGTGATTTATTATGTATCAGAGTATTGTTTACGTAACATGAGTAGAAGTGGCGGTTTGGTGAAAACTGAAAAATGCAAATATCTCGGCTAATACTCAAGATAGAGAATAAATGTATTATAACAATATTTATAGTAAATTTAATTTGCAATAAGATTGATTCTGTATAATTTTTCGATCCGACATATAGTAACGGAGATATTTCGAATTTTCAAAAATCCTCCCCTCTAAACCCCCCCTCCCACTGGTCCGATTTCAGCCGTTAACGAACTTGATCTTTCTTTTTACATAAAACGCTTAAATATGAAGTTTGGTAAGGATTAAACAAAAATTGCGACCGCTAGAGCGGTAACAGACAAATATATATATATATATATATATATATATATATATATATATATATATATATATATATATATATATATATAGATATATATATACAGTTTTGAACGGACCTCATTTTCGTCATCTACTAGGTAGGATCGATGGACATTTGAAGAAAAATGTCGAAAATTCCGTCATGAGTACAACCTCAATAGCTGATTTCCCTTAAGGGAAATCTGCTAAAAAGCATGGATGTATTGTGAACCCCTTGTAGAAATCTACATTTCCAGCATCGAAGAAAGGTTTGGACATTATTTAAGTATTAGTTCAAAAGCAGCTGAAATAGCAGCTATTGCAGCGCTATGTCATCCAGTATTAAAAAAGAGGTGGGTTTCATACATGGACAGCACCTATCAGGTCAGATTAGAGCACCTTTTGAAGACAGCAGTCATGAAACACATTAGAGTCGACTCCCAGAAGTCATCAGAAGAAGATCATCTGAGAGAAAACATCCCAGCATATTTCAGATACTTCGATTTTGAAGATGAGACACTCCAAAATAAATCTCAAACAAGAAATGAGGTTGAAATCCAGGCGCAGGTACGAATTTGTAATTACCTTAGTGACAACTCCATTAATTTAAGCATGTTGGATAGAGACCCAGTTATAAGGAAGGTTTTTTCTAGAATCTAACACTCCTATTCCTTCATCGACTCCCGTTGAACGCCTATTTTCTTTCGCATCCATGACGAATTCCCCTAACAATTCGACTAACCGACAAAAATTTTGAAATGCGGGTTATAATGAAAGCTAATGCATTTCGTTTTGGTCATTCCTTGAATTAATATATTCATTTAAATTTATAAACCTACTTTCCCTGGTTAAAAATAGATATTTATTTTTCTTTAAGTATTTGGTAGATGATAAAATGTGAACCTAAAGTTTTACACTATTTCAAACATTGACATTTTGACTCTTGTCTTTAATACAATTTTACACTTTAATGAAATTTTCCCTGTTATCTGTAATTAACAATTTCGTAGAACATAGCCAAGGTTTACAGGAGAGATATCGGTATGATTTGAAATACATAGGCAAAATGCCCATATCAACTAAGAGTGTACCTTACGAAAAAATCCCGTTGAAGAGAACAATTCATGTACTAATGGTATTTAATGTTTTGTATTTTTAAAGTATACCACTTTTGTACTTTGGACACTTTTGTTTAGTATTGGTGTCATGTTTCTGAAAATGAAATAACCAAAAACCCTTTAGCGAGCGCTTAAATAACCACACACACAGCAGTAAGATTATACATGCAAAGTGTTGGCTAATAACTGACCAAACTTCATGAATCCCCCCTAAAAACTATACACACACACACAAATAATAATTAATCAGCGTAGCAATTTAATTTAGGCTTGTTTTCACCTCATGTGAACTATGAAATGTACCTGACAAGACACCAATTATTATTTTAGTACTTTATTGGCATACTAATTTATGGTTTAACTGAGCCCATAGGTTTAGTCTCCCCCTGCTATAAAGTCTGTAGTTAAACTATCTCAGAAGATGTTAAACACTAAAACATACAGCAGTAAAATTGTGATGCAATATTGTATTGATTAATATCGCTATGCCAAATTAAAAAAAAAAAACGAAAAAAATAAAAAGTAGTTAGTAGTTAGTAATCGTAACTACCAACTACTTTTGTAATTAAATAATTTTGTAGTTAACTACTTTTGTAGTAATATCTCGGTTAATATTCAAGATACAGAATAAATGTATATAACAATATTTATAGTAAATTTAATTTTTAGTAAGATTTGTTCTATACACTTTTTCGATCCGATGCATAATAACGGAGATATTTTGAATTTTCGAGAATCCCTTCTCTAACCCCCCCCCCTCCCTCTAGTCCGATTTCAGCCATTAACGAACTTGATCTGTCATTTCACATAAAACGGTTAAATATCGATTTTCGTAACGATCCAACAAAAATTGCGACAGCTAGAGCGTTAACAGACAAATATATATATATATATATATATATATATATATATATATATATATATATATATAATTTCGAACGGACCTCATTTTCGTCATCTCCTGGGTAGGATCGATGGACATTTGAAGAAATTTTTCGAAAATCGTGTCATGAGTACGACCTCAATAGCTGATGTCCCTTAATGGAAATCTGCTAAAAGATGAAATTATGTTGAAATCAGTCATTCGGTATGGACCTTAGTTATTTGTTTATTAGGGAGTGCTCCCTACGAAAGGATGTCCCTCATAACAATTACTCACACTAAATATACAGGAATACAATAAGCCATAAGTTAAAAATAAAAGAGGAAAGAAAACTATGACATATTTTATTCGTTTAAAATTTGGTATTTTTCTTTTTTAGTCTTAGTATTTAGTAACATGTTTAATATTAAAGATAATGTTAAATTATTAATCGTAGTATTTTCATGCACCAAAAATTAATTAAAAATAACATATTTGTTTTTGTGTGTATTTAGTGACAGTATGTGTTGTAATTAGATGATTATTTTATTGGACTCTGAGCTCTGACCATTTTTTTTTTATTTCTTATAGTATTATTTTTGTTTTTATTTTCTTCTTTTATTTTTTTTCTTTCTTTTCCGCTCTTTGTATCTGGTAACATATATTTGTAACTTTCACCAACTGTAACTGGGATCAAAGCCTGTTGGTGGAACATGCTAAATTAATAATTAAGAAATAAATACGACAATGGAAAAACTAATGAATAACCTAAAAAGCAAAAATATAGAGCATAAACACGAATAATTCACAAAAAAAAAGTAAAATATGTAAATAATACATGAAATGTATAAATAATTTATAATATGTAAGAAAGTCAAAAGAGAAAGTACAAATTTACATAAAAAATACTACGGTACAATAAATTAATTAAAATGCTTCGTTCATTATGACAAAATGAATGAATAACTGCAGAATCCCATCAAAAATCTTTTAAAAATATAATAAGGGAAAATATACGAGTTAAACGCAAGGAAAATGTAACATAGGAATGGAAATAAATTACTATTTCTTGAAAAAAAAAAAAAAAGAAAAAAAAAGTAGTCTTAAGATGTTGAAGCATTATGTTTATATAAGCTTCATCAGTAAATCGTGTTAGGCTGTTATTACGCCGATGGCATCCAGTAAGAATGATATTGACTGTTGAGTGAAAAGTCAGGCAGATTGAATTTGCTTTTTTTTTCTTTTTCTTTTTTTTTATTTTTTTTTTTATCAAATATGATTTGGGCCAGTTTTCTTTCCAAACAAAAAAAAAAAAGAATGTATGCTTTTCGTTATATTAAACACATCATATAGAGAGGAAGTGTGAATGTCACCAGTCTCGTTCTTAAGTTTGAATGATGTTGGCATGATATTTGAAATAAATGTGTGAGGTGATATTCAACAATACCCGTTAAAATGTGTAAACCTTAGAGAATTAAGACAAATTCATAACATCTGTTCTACTCTTTCCTCTCTCTCTGTGGAGTGTCCTTGAAGATATTTCATGCATATTGAGCACCTTATTACTTAATAATAAGACACCTTATTTTTTTCAGCGCTGTAATCTTCTTCACTATTATAACCTTCCTTAAATCTTCTGTCTAATATTTATATCCATCATATTTCCGTGACAGACATTTGCACCTGCTAGTTGTTTTATGTAGCTAATATCTTTTGAGCTTTATCTTGAAGTTATCTTCCTAAAGTGGTACTTTCAAGAGATGGTGCATAAGCTGACCTAGTAATTTTCTTTACTGACAGTAACCCCGCCTGCTCCTTACGATCTATTCAAATATAAGACTCCGGTTCTTTTACACCTTATGTTCTCTATAATGTATACTTCAAAGCGCTGGGTGTTCTAAGAAAGGAAAAAAAAAAGGTAATGTGAAGCAGGTACAGATTAGAATGGATACAGTCACAAATAACCATAAGATTTAAAATTTGAAAGGAGGGGTGCTCAGTGTCATGAAGAGAAAAAACGTAGCAGAGGTTTTTCATTTGGGTTTAAAATAATTTATTTATTTGGTGTCACACAATTTGGAGCAATTTACTCCCTTCATCAAATAACCAAATGGTAAAAGTACACCAAATTGTTGAATGCAATTTATCTTTATAATTATAGTTGCTGTTGGGCGAAATCACTAGTGGAAAAGATAATGTAATAAGAACTAATTAAATAGAAACTAATGAAACAAAAACATTTTCAAACGGGAGAAGAAAATTCATCAGAAAAGAAAAAAAAAACAGAAAACGAATAATTAAGAAAAGAGAAATAACATAAAACGAAAGAAAAGCGTAATATTAAATTCAAAAACAAAAAAAAAATATGTTATAAAGATAAATAAAACTATGATTAATAATAATTAAGAATTTATTTAAAAGTTTCTAAAATCTTACGCCAGCATTCAGAATCACAGAATGATTGGCTTTGTTCGTACTAAGTGGAAATCACTTTTTTTAATGCATAGTAAGCCAATATTATATGGGTTTTAATTTAGTAATGAAAAATTGATATTATCCAGAAAACCTCATGTGTATATATATATATATATATATATATATATATATACACACTAGTTCACATACCCGGCTTCGCCCGGGAATTCATTTGAGGCTGAATGGTGATGGTATTTTTTCGGCAAGGCTTTACTTTGCACAATATTTTGACATTTCCCCGTCCCAGTGTTTAGGGTTTATAACCCGTCGTGGCTGTGGATTTGCTAATAATAAAATTAATTTTTTATGTAAAACTTCATTGTCATATTTCCCGTCTCCTGTGCATTATGCATAGATTTGGTACCTGGTAGTTCATAGTGGAAAGAGTGGTTGAACATACCAATATTTCTACGCAAATTACGTTTTAAGCCGTTTATGCGTGAAAAGGTAACAAACAAACATACACGAAAGAAACAAAATGGAGTTATGGTGTCTATGACATGTGAAACGAAAAAGTATCGTGAAATGTTGAAAAAAAATCAATGTACAGAGGATAGAATTTCATATATATATTAGGTTCTAAAAATAAATTTAACTTTATAATAAATGTATATATACTTTTATAAATGTATATATCTTTTTGGTTTATTACGTTAATGATTTTTGAAGTAAGACTTAATTTCTCCTAATTTCGTTAAATTTGAGTAGGAAAAAAAATTCTTGACTAAGCTTTAGTCCCCCGTAATTTTACTAAAAAGAACAAGCACTACAGTAGGGCAACAAGCATTAGGGCAATAATAAAATTCATCGCCACGTTTGCCCACGTTTACTATTTGCATAAAGGATTAGCGACAGAATTGATAGTATGCAGCTTGTATTGTAATTAGCATTTTGTTCAAACATAAATACATTACATATTATCACGGATGAACGTTTTCACTCCCCAGCCACTCTAATTTTTTTTCTTTTTTCTAGCGGGATAGAAAGAATGTCGGAATTTGGAATAACATTGTGGACGAATTCTAAGGACCTCAACTTCGACATTATCTATATTGGAGCAATGTACATTTTTGATGAATGCTTAGAAAAATCAACGCATCATCAATAAAACACCAATAGATAAATTTCGTTTAAGGAAATCTACTGCTATAAATAAGTCGTCTGGCTATGGAGTGCTAAAGCACTCACTCAAAGCATTTCTAAATGTTCTTAATTTTTTTTATTCGATGATTGCCTTATTCATAGCGATGCATATGAAATTAAAAAACAATAATATCAATTCACAAAACATCTGTAGATTTTACTAAATTCACTTTAATTAAATTTATTACTATTTAGAAGGGAATTATTAGTGATATACAGTACCTAAAATTAAAAAATAACTAGCTACTTTTTGAATCGTTCATATAAACGATTTATTTTAGGTTCATATGTATGTTTTATATATATACTAGCTAAGGTACCTTGCTTCGCCCGGGAATTCATTTGAGCCGGAATGATGATGGTATTTTTTCGGCAAGACTTTACTTTGCACAATATTTTGACATTTCCCCGTTTCAGTGTTTAGGGTTAGTACCCGTGGTTGGTTTGGAATAGAAAATAAAATATCACGAATTTTTATTTCAGGCCTCCCTTATAACCCCCACTCCCGTTATAACCTAAACATTTTAATATAGCTTATAACCATGTAAGAATTAATGCTAATTTATATATTCCGAGTTTTGTTGGAATCGGTTCAACCGTTGGTGTCCAATAAAATAGTTGACTCCCGATTTGTATATCGCGTTTATAATTTGTTATACAAAAGTGAATATAACAGAAGTTACTTTAAATAACAAACTAAACAACTTTTGTCATGTGCATATTTGCAGAAAAACCAATAGAAAACGAAATACCGCTATTTTTAATTTCAGGCCTCCCTTACAACCCCCACTTCTGCCCGTTCCTAGAAATGTTGGTATGGCTTATGATAATGAAGGCGTTAGTGCTAATAAAAATAGCGAGTTTTTTTTTAGTTCGGTTGAGTCTTTTGTGTCAAATAAAATTGTTCACTTCCGCTATAGTTTTTAGTCTATATCTCGTTTATAATTCAGTATACAAAAAAAGTGTATATAACAAAAGTTATTCTAAATAACAAAATAAACAACATTTGTTATGTGCATATTTGCCGAAAAAACAATAGGAAACACGTTTCATGTAAAACTAAAGATCAAGTTCGGTAAACGGGGTGACTCAGAACTGGGGCTCCAAATAGCTGGAGCTGAAAGCCGGTGAAAAAAAATTCAAAAGCATGTTCTTTGATCGGGTCAAATCGCACATAATAACATTACAAGGTATTTATAATTATAATATGATTTTTTTAAAAATATTTGCTTATTGTTTACGTGACATGAGTATTAGCGGCGGTTTACATACTGAAATGAAAAATAAAAATAAAATGAAAAGTTGAAAGATATAATTACGGTATTAT